>VWZV01006645.1:322035-569688 GCA_013397155.1 Irena cyanogastra
CTCCCCCCCCCACTGTCCCCCCCCCCCCCTCCCCTCTCCCCGCCCCGGCAGACGGAGAAGTCCCTGACCAACCTCAGCAGCATGCTGGACAAGAAAGCCGTGGGGACCCCGGTGACCCCTCCCAGCTCCAGCTTCGCGCCGGGCTTCCTGCGGCGGCACTCGACCAGCAACCTGACGGCGCTGGCCGGCGGCTCTAAGTTCCCCAGCCCTACCGGCTCCAGCTCTTCTTCCACCTCCTCCTCTTCGTCGTCGTCGTCCTCCTCCTCCTCGTTCGGCAATCTGAAGGAGACGGGCTCTGGCGGAGGCGGCGGCAGTAGCAGCCCCACGGCCCTGCTCAACAAGGAGAACAAGTTCCGGGACCGCTCCTTCAGCGAGAACGGCGAGCGTAGCCAGCACCTCATGCAGCAGCTTCAGCAGCAGCAGCAGGCGGCCGGCAAGGGGAGCGGCTCCGGCGGCGGCGGCGGGGCCCCCATCAACTCGACGCGCTACAAGACGGAGCTGTGCCGTCCCTTCGAAGAGAGCGGTGCCTGCAAGTACGGCGAGAAGTGCCAGTTCGCTCACGGCTTCCACGAGCTGCGCAGCCTCACCCGCCACCCCAAGTACAAGACCGAGCTCTGCCGCACCTTCCACACCATCGGCTTCTGCCCTTACGGCCCACGCTGCCACTTCATCCACAACGCCNCCTATTACCGCTGCCAGCAGCAGCCGCCGCCGCCCGGCGGGGCCTGCCCGCCGCCCCCCGCCTCGCCGCCCTTCAGCTTCCAGCCCCTCCGCCGCCTCTCCGAGTCGCCCGTCTTCGACGCGCCGCCCAGCCCGCCGGACTCGCTCTCCGATCGGGAGAGTTACCTGAGCGGCTCCCTCAGCTCCGGCTCCCTCAGCGGTTCCGAGTCGCCCAGCCTGGACTCGGGCCGCCGCCTGCCCATCTTCAGCCGCCTCTCCATCTCCGACGACTGAGGGAGGACGGGGCAGCGGCCGGGGGGGCCCCGCGGCGGCCCTGCAAGTAAGTTACCGAGCGAAGAAAGCGAAACCTCTCCTTCCTCTCTATTTTTGGTCGGTTTTATTTTATATATCTATCTATCTATACACCGAGAGCTGAACAAAACGAGAAACAAAGCATTTTGCAAAACGGCAAATGACACGAACTGAACAAACCTATTTTTATAGAGAGACCTTGGAAGAAGGGGATTTTTGTTTCGGGGTTTTTTTGTTGTTGTCGTTCTTTGGAGACAAGTTATGATACGCACCAGCAGCAGCCATTCCATCTGTGTTCGAAAAAAAAAAAAACAAAACAGCATTAGAAAAGACAGCACCAGAAAGCAACAAACAATCCGGGGAGTGCCGGTTCGCCAGCCCAGCTCCTCCAATCCTGCAGACACACAGAAAAAAGTTACAAACTAGTTTGTCTTTCAATCCAGTTCAAATAAAAACACAGAACATACTAAACCTATAAGCTTTTTTTTAGGAAAAAAAAAAAAGAAAAATCCAACATCCTGCCAAGAATATGCCTTGATAACAACCTTCTTTTTTATATATATCTATATATTATTATTATAACAAATGCTAAAACCTTCATTCCAAAGTTTAATATTGGTTCCATTGCCACCACTTAGTGGATGTTTGGCTTTTAGAACAATTTTTTGTTGTTGCTTTATTTGGAAGCACTCAACTGAGTTTAGTTTGTAATTGTTGGAGAATAACTGCTGATTTTTTAAATTTTTTTTTTAGCTGTTTGAGTTGATTGCATGTATGAGTCACTGCACACAACTCAATATGAAACTATTTAACTTATTTATTATCTTGTGAAAAGTATACATTGGTAATTTTGTTCATACTGTATTTATCGGGTATGATGAAAAGCAATAGATATATATTCTTTTATTATGTTTAAATTATGATTTTCATTATTAATCGGCAAAATGTGGAGTGTGTTCTTTTCACAGTAATATATGCCTTTTTGTAACTTTCACTTGGTTATTTTATTGTAAATGAGTAAAATTCTTAATTTAAGAGATGGTATGTAATATTTATTTCATTAATTTCTTTCTTTGTTTACGTAAATCTGAAAGATTGCATGGTTTCTTTATAGAAATCGGTCTCGATGCTGTGGAAGTAGTTTGCGGAATTTCTATGGGTTTTTTTTAGAATGTAAATGGTTGTAGCCCGTCCGAGTTGAAAAACAAGAGAGAAAAGGAAAAAAAGACTGACTTAGCAATCAGACTTCAAAGTGGCAAATCTAATTCAGACTTGTTAAAAATAACCAAAAAGTATTTTTGTTGCCTAACTCCACGAATCACACTGTGATATAGTCTCAAAGTATGTAGCAATAATTGGGGGTCCCAGTATTATGTCTCACAGTGCCTTCTTGAGGGTCCATGCTTGCCTTAAATATCTCTCAACCAAATAAGTATTTTTCCTAATGCTTGAGATAATTTGAATGTAGGGATGGGTTTTAAGTACAGCAAAATTTCGCCACTCTATTTTATAAGAACAGAGGCCATCTTTGGATCTGAAACTTTCTATAATACAGGAACATATCTTGTTTATTGAATTCCAAAACCTGTAATTTTTTTTTCTTAATGTAGAAAGTTGGGAGTTTTCCAAAAGTTTCCTGGACGGTGGATGAATGAGCAGTAGCTTAGTTTTGTTTGTACATAGGTACAGATTGAGCACTATGTACTCTTTTGGACTACTTTAACAGAAGTATGTTTTGAATGTAACTAAAGGATAAGTCAACTTGAGTTGTAATATATTTTTCGGGAGTCAGTTCACTACAGATTATGTGAGACTGTAAACTTTGTACTGTAAATGTTTTGTAGTTCTCCCAATAAAATTTTTTGGAAAAAAAAAAAACCAAACCAAAACAAAAAAAAACATGCAACTCGAGTAAACCTTCAAAGTGCTGAAGCCCTGTCTGGCAGGCACGAGTATTTCTTGCTAAACACCACCACCCCCCAGTCACAGATATGTCTAGCTACAGATTAACCAGTTTGCACTGCCACTCCAGGCCACTCCTGCAGCCCTCGCTGGTCGGTGGCCAAAGTTAATAAATGCTTCCAGAAGGTTCGGGAATGTCAGCGGTGTACTGTATCCTGCTTTTCTTTTTTCTTTCTCTTTTTTNTTTTTTTTTTTTTTTTTTTTTTTAAATTTTTTTTTCAACTGTTATTTTTAAGAGGCTGGAGAATCAAACCTCTGCTCCTTCTAGTGTAACAGCTGGAGTGGAAAAATTTAGTAGTGGCATTTATCAATCACATCACTTATGGGGCTATGTGAATGTGCCATTAGCCTTCCTGCCTTGTTTGGGGTAAGGAGGAAATGGCAATTTGGGTAATAAAAAAGCATAATTAAGGTTTACCCTTTGTCCCAAAAGCTTTGTTCCTCTTCACTCGCAGGAATGCGGACTTCTGCCTCAATGCTCCCATCACCCAGCTGAGGGCATATCTGTGTTAATCGGGCTAGCATTAAATGTGCTAATCAGTTTTCAGGGCTTGGTTTTAAACAAATTACCTTTTCGAGGCTGTATTTCTATAACTAAATACTTGGCAGCCTGGGGACTGTGTGAGTATTAATACTGGAAGAATTTTAGCTAATATCTCCACAGTTTGGCACCCTATTCCAATCAGTCCCTTAAACTTTTAAGTCATGGTTTCTACCAGCTTATTTTTGTTCTTTTGTCATACTAATAATAAATGTTGTTAACATTATGGCATTTCTGTGCTGCCTGGGACGCCACAGCACTTTCTATAAATACAAGATAGAATGTAATACCAGTGCCATATGTTTGTGTAACAAACCTTGGACTGACACTTAGTTTAAAATTAAAACAAACGTAAGCAATATATGACAACACAGCCCAGCTACAGCAATCACCTTTTTTTTTAATGGATCCAGCCTGACATCTTGGCTCAGAATTGCTCACTTTGATTCCCAGACTAATTTCTGATGAAACTTCTTTTTGTCACTGTCTGCACAGTGGCACTGAGCTCTGATGGGTCCTTCCCCAGGCATCCCTGGTACAGATGCTTTGGCTGCAAGGAGCAGGCCCATGCCAGTGTTTTGGAGGAACAGAGAGTGGCTGTTGGTTTGACCGGTGTCTAAGCTAATGTCTTAACTCACTTTTGGGCTTTTGAGATTAGTTGTCATGCTAAAACTGCATTAATAAGGAGTGCATGCCTCATTTAATTGCAGATTTTCTTTCTTCTTTAGGTACAGTTTTTGCTTCTCTCACTCGCCCACCCATTCCCCTGAGCCTGCCTTTTTCTTGCCACAGTAGATAAGGACCTTATTTATTTCTGTATTTCCCTTATCTGGGGCAGCTGTACTCGCATCAGTGCAGTGCTTCCATCCTCTCTGTGGTTTTCTGTTGGTTGAACGGGATCTTGGTGAGGGTGCTGGGCTTGGCTTTGGTGTCTCCTGGCTGGAAGAGGAGCTCTGGAGGCTTTAGAGCAGCTGCCCCACAGGAATCACAACCGTGCTGGTGTCAGTGCCAGTGTTCTGTGTGTTAAAAAGTTGCTGCCAGGACAGGAGGGCTGATGGCCCAGCGGTGTCGCCCAGCTGGCTGCTGGCATGCCAGTGTGTGGGGACAGCTGGGCCTGAGCTGCTCCCTGCCCAAGTGACACTGTGCTGCACCCTGCTCTGTTTGCAGCTCCAAAGTGTGCTGCAACCCGGCCCGTTGCAGTGTTAATGCTCTGCTGTCCAGAAATCCGGGAGTCCTTGAACTGGGAAGATAAAGCGTCTGTTTCTTGTGCTGCACAATCAAGTGTTAACCTTTAAACTGGTGACTTACGCTGTGGACTTAAGCAAATGTTCTCTTGCTTTCATTTCAAAATACAGCAAAGTGTGTAAAGCTGGTCAGGCCGTTCAGAACTTTCTGATACATTGCAATAAATCGATAAATACTGTGTAAAAAATAAACTGGTTTTTTTTCAAGAGCTTTGTGTTAAGAAGGAACTCTAAGGTTTCTGCTATTGCCCATAAGAGTTGTGATATAGCTCTTAATAGCTGGAGCACTTAAAATTACTTTAAAGATCTGGAAAATGGGGACTTTACTAATCATTGGTAAGGACTAAGGCTTGCATGCTTGTTTTATTTCATAGTCTGAAAGAAATTATATCAGAGTCTTAAACTGGTAGAAATGGATGTAATGGTATTGGTCTCAAAATAGGGATTGATTTAAAATGGTTTGGTATGATCATTATGGGATTTTCAAATGTATTGAATTAGTAGTTTTGATTTTTACTCCCTACTCCTCTCAGCTTCTTGGGGTCTTTTTATTTGTTTGGCTTTTCTCAGCTTGCCTGGCACAGTGGTGTGCTGTGACTCCTGTTCAGTGGAGGGATTGCCAAACACCAAACACACTCCCAGCAGAGTGCCGTGGAGCAGAGGGATGCCACGTGCGTCCCGGTAGAAGCATGAGCTGATTCTGCTGTACCCCAGGGTGACCTTCAATTCAGGTGTAGAGCCTGGGGATGCAGCATGGGCTGTGTGGACAAGGGCAGGTGGCCGTGGGAGGTGCTGGTGGCCACAGGTGGAGCTGATCGGCTGCTGGCTGCTCTCTGCTGTACTGCTGAATGCAGGATGCAGCAAACCAGGGCTTAAATACACAGGTGGGAGGTGAGCCCTTTTCCACAGCATCATTTAAATGTCCAATGCAACTCTACATTACTTTGAAAAAGAAGTTATTGCCCTCCTTCCGTTTACTGCCCCCACCTCATCCCATCATTAGGTGTGCAGCTTTGGTTTTTTTTCAAAGAAGGAGTGCATTTGACAACCTCATTTTCAAAGAAGGCCTGAGATTTTAGTTATGTTTATGACCAAAATGTGCTTTTATTTTTTTCCTTTTGCTACTATAGCATTAAAGCTAAAGGACTTCCACTATATATTTTTAACTGTGTGGTCTGTCTCTTCTTGCTGACCTTGAGTATGAATGTTATTTGAAGGAGCTTCAGGCAGTGGTGCTGTGTCATTAATAGCATAGGACGTTTCAGGTTTTGCCTGCTGAGCCTACAGACCTTGACAACACATGCACTCTGGAAACTGAAACTTAATTTTCTGACCCTTCAGCTTAAACTCAGATCCTCAGAGTTTTAAGGTAAACATACTGGGCTTCTTGCTTTATTGCATCTGAAATACAGTTACCTCTTCCCTTTTGCCAACTGTGCAGCAGGTAGGTACCAGTCCAGGAAAGGGCAGGAATATCCTGGATGACCACAGCCAGGGACCTGAGTGCTCATCTGCTGAAGTGAAGGATTGGGATGAAAGTTGCTTACTCAAGGTGATGTAGCAGTTTCTCCACTCTGTTCCTCCCTGGCCCTTTCTGACCCATTCCCTGAGCCAGCTCAGGTTGCTCTGGGAAAGCATCCTGGCACCCTGCTCACACTACATGGCCCAGGGTGGCTGCTCTGTCCACTGCCACCGAAAGGTCCCCTCGCCCCCAGCCAGCTCTGTTGCTTGCCACATTTGCCTAGGTGTTGATGCATTTTATTAACCAGGCAGAAAAAAATTTGGGGTTTTCTCCTGGGGTGGAGTTGAAGTGGGTTGGTCAGAAGCCTGGTGATTTTCAGAGCTGGGGTAAGGGAGGAGGAGGAGGAAGAGCCCCACATCCTGGACAGAGGCAGGAGTGATGGGATGGAGGACAAGGTGTCTCCCCACCAAGCTGCTAGGTTGGCTTATCCCTCCTGTGTAGATTTGTTTTGTTTGAAGAAACATTGTTTCCTCACAGTTCTTTGGGAAATTCTTGGTGTGCCCACGTTAGAACTGCTTTTTTATATTGGTGATTATAAATCACTCACACGAACCTTGAGTACTTCTTGTGCCATTTGAACACACACCAGCATTTAAGGGAAGGCTCATTTCAACGTAGAGTTTAATTAATGTATCCCTGAATAGTTTGGTTTACTGGAAATCAAGTATTTGTTATGTGCAAAGCACAGCATCTTCTGAGAATTTCTCAATGTTAAAGGAAACACTTGTTATCAGCTGACATAGATTTAGCAGGTTGTGTAAGTTTTGCAGCATATGTACTGAAGGACATTGGTTTATAGGTCTAATTCCTTTATCAAAATTAATTTAGTATTGGAAAGGAGGGTGGAGGAATGAGATTCCTCCCTTAAGGTCTAGAGGGCCTTGTCTCTAAAAAGAATTTTTTTGTTTCAAAGCTTAGCTCAAAACAGATATGAGTAATTTCATCTCTCCTTTCAAAGGACTGTAATGGATGTGTTAATGGAGGCATTTGGGGGTGAACCCTGCAAAATTTGCATTCCTGAGGAAACCAGGGAAAATTACCCTGACAAAAATCCTCTCTGTTGCTGAAGAGGGATAGATGACATCTGCTGAGTAATTTCTATTCTGTACACCATCTGAGAAGGAAATACAGGGTAATTCAAACCCCCTTTTTTCTACCATGGCTAATAACATAAACAGGGAGCTGGATATGCAGAAATCTAAATACGAGGGTCCTATATCAATGGATTATTACTTTATCTTTTCTGAATGACGTTCACTTGAATACCTGGAATCGTAATAGCTGCTCAAGATAAGAAATGGAAGGAAATTCAATAACAGTAAGAGGCCTGGTAACAACTGCACCTAAATGTTGGGAAAGAATTCCCTGTACTGTATGCAGAGGGAGCTGAATAGCATTGTGAAAACCACTGGCTTTTGTCATTGTTAAGGCTTTCTTGTGTTCACATATACATGTGAATCTTCTGAGTCTTCTGTGGATGAACATTTTTCAGCATAATTTTTCATTGCTTTAAAATTCTGTCTTTGCTGGTGGGGATGGCAGGTGGCTCTGGCCCCTGCAGTGATCTCAGAGCTCTGCCTGGCTGGGGCATACAGGTACAGTGCTGAACCTCCTAATACCATCAAATCTGAAATTGGGCTTCCTCTTCTTGGTAGAGTCTGTACTCCTGCTGATGCCTTTGGCAGTGGTTTACTCTTCCCATGGCTGAGGGAGCACGGGGAAGGAAGAAGAGGACTTGGACCTTCCAGCTGCCTGCCCTGGGATTGTCCATGAGCTGGGCTGATGCCTTGCTGCTGCCCAGCAGAGTGGTGGGAAGGGTGCCAAAGGGCATCTGCCAAAGGGAATGCCTAGATACCTCCTTCTTGGGCAGCAGAGCCCTGGGTCAGTTTGTGCCTGTCCTGAATGAAGGCAAATTGTTCACTTGGCTCTATTGCAGAAGTGGCACAGCAACACGGACAGGGAGGGCTCCAGCCAGAGTGCTGGTTCTGCTGCTGTGTTAAGAGTGCTGAACAGCACAATATAAATCTTGGGAGATGAATTCAGAGTTAACAAATACTTTTTCTAAAGGTCAGATTAGATGAGGAATGCAGTGATTTGCCAATCCAAATGAGCACTAACTCTAAAAAGACAGGAATTTGTTTTCTGCTAGATTAGTGCTCTGATCTGGACTCATCCCATGGCCTTATGGCTGTGGAACAAAAGCAGGATCAAGGGCAGGAGTGTGTGAGTTACGTGAGGCTCAGAACTCTGCTTGCACCATCAGGGCAACTTTATATTGACTTGAAATGCCTGTGAAACCACAGCCTAAGTTGTGTTCTGTGGGGCTGTTTCTTCATGTGCACTAGAAATCCCAGGATTTATCAAATGACATCCACAGCACAGGGGCAGGCAGAGCCTTGTGCAGTGAGCTGTTTTGAGCTTTCTAGAGCTGAACCTCAACGTTTTACTTCACTTTTGCTGTTCAGCATTTGGGCATGTGTGGATGGAGAGATGGGAAATGACGTCGAGGAAGGAGAAGCCCAGAAGCTTGGAAAAGCTGACTCCTTGGGAAATGGTACAGAGCTTTGGTCAATGTAAACACCAAGTCATGACCTCTCCTGTTTGCTCAAAATATTTCTTATAGTGACCTGCATCTTAAAATAAAATTCAAGATGGAATTTAGAATTCATAGCACGAAAGTTGTAAGTAAACTGTTCACTACAAGAGCGTTGCAAAGCAAGTAATAAATGTCTCTTTTTAGGGGGTCTATCTCCATCTGCAAATACAGGGTAAGCCAAATGTAAGGCTGTCATTTAAGGGTTGTCTCATTTGCAGTAGATGTTTTGTGATGACTGTGAACAAAGCACAGTGAGCATCTCCAATAATGCAACTCTTTGACTTTCATAAATGAAAAATCACAAAAAGTGAACGGGACGATTCACCTGAAATCTCCAGCTCTATAGAAGAAGGGGAGAGCAGCTCATTAAAAAGTTTCTCTCTGATTTCCCATCCCACAGTAGATGTGAGCACACAGTCAGGGACAACTGTGAATTGGGTTCTTATGACTAAAACAATTATGTCCCAAAAGTTCAGCACCTGGGGAGTTAGTAGGACTTGGTGGAAGAAATCCTTATTCTTAAAGCAATTACAGAAATGCAGTCTGACTGGTGAGTACAACCTATTGTTGCAAGAATAATGGTGAGAGATTTGGAAAGGGGTTTTTTCAAACCACTGGTAAATACCAGCTCTCAAAGAGGCAACTGGAGTACCACAGACAGTGGTTTATATAATGAATGTACAATGGTATATAGGTGCATTAGTGGATACTAAAATTCTGATCTGGGGAGCAGTCCCTTGTAGTTTGATAAAGAATAGATGCTGTTATGTTGGTAGGAACAAATAAAACATGATAATTAAGAAATGGTTTCACTGTTAATAGCTGTAGAGATGAGCAGTTTAGATGAGATTTACAGATTTATTTTTTAAAATGCATGTTAACAAAACTTTTCAGAACACAGAAACATTTAATGGAATTATAGAAGCACAGAATAGTTTGGATTGAAAGGGTCCTTAAAGATCATGTCATTCTACCTCACTTCCAGGGGCAGGGACATCTCCATTAGAGCAGGTTGCTCAGAGTCCTATCCAACCTGGCCTTGAGCACTTCCAAAACCACTTTTTAACATGGAATATTGTCACCTTTCAGCTCTGAAAGCTCATTGGAAAGAGCAATTGTTAAAGCTGTGTGGAATTCAAGGAGATCAAGCAGATAGTGCTATTCAGATGGAAAAGCAAATGCTAGCTGCCTTGGAAAAGTTTTCTTGAAATTACAGGAAATGCACTTTCTGTAACTTCAGAACTAGTTGTAGAAAAGGAAGAAGAGGAAGGGTGAATATCAGCCAGTTAGGATTACAATAACATAGGAAAATATGTCATAATTGTGCCAGCATTACAGAAGCAAAGGACAGCATTCTTGTGAGTTACAAACTGCAGCATGTTGCCTTGGCTGCAGAGAGAGAAGTAAAAAAAAAAATTAAAACTGTTGTATGCAACTTCCCCTTCCTCCCATACTGCAGCCAACATAAAAAAAATAATTTAAGCATCCCTACACCTCCTAGTGTAGTTAGCTTTTATGATGCAAATGGTCCATCATTTTGTGAAATGGACAATTCTCAGGGACTAAGATGTTCCAACAGAACCCAATCTCATTGAATTAATTTTTTCTCAGTTCTCTTAATGAGCCTGATTAAGTACAGGTGAAAATACTTGTGCTTCAGAATGACTTGCAGAGACCCAGCTGTCCTGGGGAGGTTTGGGTGAGAGGAAGGTCAGGTTGTTCTGAAACCTGCTCTGTAATTGTGTCTGTGAGCCCCAGGGGATGTTGTGCCATGACTCAACAAAATATGTAAGTATGTGATTTCTTAGAAATTTTTTTCTAGGGAATTTGTGAATTTTGAGGAATGGAAGTCTTGGTTTTCTGAAGAATTTGTTGTACTAATTGGGATGAGTGGGGGAATTTAGGACAATGCTGGTGCCCTTGTTGATGGAGCTCTCTTATCCCACCATCAGTGTTTTGTGATGTCAGCTGTACATCTGGCTTCCTGAATTTGTATTTGAATTCTGTGTGGAAGAATTCACAGTGACCAGAGCTGGGGTGTAGTGGTGGATTTGAGTTTACAAGAAAATTTTCTCCTTCAGCCTGAAGGCCTCCTTTAAAGGACTCTCTGCATTCACTCAGGATGAGAGGTATGCAGCTGGTGTTTGGAGAGGGCCAAGAAAAGTAAGAGAAATCCCAATTTAGTTGGTAAATATAATGATACCTGATAAATATAATTGCTTCAGTGAAATGAGAGAAAACCTGCTTTCAAAAAGTGAGCTCTTTTTACGGGTGAGCTTGGAGTTGTGTTGAAGCCCAGGCATACTGCTGGGAGCACTGACAGGGACTAAGACCCTGCCCTGAGAGAGCCCAAACCTTTCAAGTTTAGCCTTTGGTGTCTCTGTTGTCTTCAAATGCACACACACACCCCTCCCCCAAAACTTGTTAACTTTTAAATTAATTTCTAGCGTGCCACGTACCTGGATGGGAGTGGCCTAAATGAGCTGTGGTGGTTTGGGATCTGGAAGATTCTGGAAATCCTGGAATAATTTAATCCTTGTGAGTTTTTGTTGTGTTGTTTGTTTTGTTGTGTTTTTTATTTTTTTGTTTTGTTGTTTAACCAAATTGAAACAAATGGGAAAAGCTGAGTAAAGTGACAACTTGTAAGGCAAAGCTCCTGTATGACTCAGCTCTCCTTGCCTGTGGCTGTGACTGCAGCCTGTGCTGTCCATCCTGGTTCAGGACAGATGCACATACTGCCTGTATGGAATGGGCCACACTAGATCCTGCTCTGTTGGTAGAGCTCCCTACTTCTCCATGTTTGTTGCAGCTCCTATTTCTCTCTAGTGTCACTGGGCTGTTTGGAGACCCTCCCTTTCTGAGTAAGAGGTGGAGGGAAAAGGGTAATGCCTAATTAAAAGCAATAAATTCCCTTGAGTGGGCAAACTCTTTTGCTGAATTCATCTTTCTTGCCCACCCCAGTTTTCAGTAGCATTCAGTGACACTGCCTGTGTTTAGAGGTTGCCAGCTGTGGGAAAGCACCAGCCCTGTGTAGCTGTTGTCCCATTTCTGGCTGTGCTGGTGGTCCCTCAGGAAGCTGTAACTCTTTCTGCTGGGCCTGGGAGGAAATACCCCATTCTGCAGGGCCTGTTGTGCCAAAGCAGTGTGGAGAGCTGTGCATCACCCCCTCTCTTACCTGCAGTACATCCTGCAATAGGTAGCACAGCCTCTGGCTGCTGCTCCTTGTGGCTTGCTGCCAGTCCAGCATGGTTTTCCTTCAATCAAAGGAAAGCCCCACACCTGCCAGCCCTGCACCCTGAAGGTGTCCTGTGCTGGCTGGTGTCCTTCATTCCCATGTGCCCCTTTGCTCTGTTCATGTCTGTTATTGTTGTCTTTCCAAACCTGATATGGGCAAAGTTGTGGGAATAGTTTAATTGTATCTTCAGCTGGATGTTCAGCAACTTCACTGGTCACTTCCAATCTGTTATTGAATACACCAAACTCTGTATTTCCAAAACTGTTTCCAAAGAGCGTTGTAAATCCCTCTGCCTTCCTGCAAAATTGCTTTAACCATTTCTAGCTGGCTTATGGCTGTAGGACAGCCGTAGGTTGGATGCCTTGTATCTCTGTTGTGTATGTTCTGCTTCAGTTAAAAAATTACCTTCTGATGTCTAAAGGACCAAGAAAGAAGCTTTTTTTCCCCCACTTTTTTGACTACAGATATGCATAAGTGCAGTGACACTTGTTTACTATCTGTCTTTGCATGTGCTGACTGAACTTTCCCAGGCCAGACTTAGATCTAGTTGCTAAAAAACTGAGTGCAGTTGCTACAGTTTATGGGGTTATTGGTCTGGCCTCCCATTCAAAATGTATCATCTTCCTCAGCATGTTATTCATAGCATTAACCTTACTTTTTGTCTTTTTACACATTCCCTTGTGGAAAGCGTGCAGTCTGGCGTTAGGTGCAGGAACAGCAGATTTTGGTAGTGGATGAGCCATGCCCTGTACCAGGCTGTGCAAAGCTGTTTATTGATCTTGTGATTGTAGAAATGAAAGAGGTGCCTGTGTGTTAGCTGGGCTAGTGTGTGGTATGTGTGGCTGTATAGATTTACATGTGCATATGTGTCTTATTTATTTATAGTTTCTATTTTTAAATACAGCTGTGTAGTTATTTAGTGTATATTAATAATGTATATGCTTTTAATAATATCAGCTTGAGAATGCTGCTGTCCTTTTGGCTTCAATGTGGGCAAACACCTCGGCTGGTCATGATGTGCAAGATATTCATAGAGGTAAAATTTCTTGTGTGAGGATAGATTGCCTGGCTGCTCATGGTGCTCTTTGATAGTACTCACACAAATCAGTTAATTGTGGCTGTTTTGTGACCTGGGACATCAGCCTTACTTCCTGAAAAGTTTGATGTAAAGTCATGGAGGGTTTTTTGTTTTTTTTAATGGAGCATTTTACTTTTGCTGCTGGATGAACTCTTACCACCCTGTGTGCGTGGCTGATGAGTCACATGCACGATGTGTGACAGGTTTATGAATGTGACAGTTGTGCCCTCCTTAGTCATCACCGAGATAAGAACAAGTGCTGGACACTTCTCACTATTCTGCTGGCAGAACTTCCAACAGATGCTGAGGTACTGCTGAAGGTGAACTTGTATCATTTGTGAAGAAGTAGGGAAGAGATTCTGCAGTTCCAAAACAAACTTTCCATGACTGAGAAGAGTGTGCTTGCCTTGTATATCCTGTGTTTTCACACAGAAGAGAAGGCATATTAATCATTGGGGAATCACCAGGCACCTGAGTTTGCTCTGTAGCCTTATATCCATTTATCCAAATGTTGTTAAGAGTGGCAGAATTGCCATTCTTGAGGTAATTTATTTCTACTCTAGTTCAATTTATGTATGGCATGCCCCGAAATGATGAATTTCCTGATCTACTGATTGCTTCGCCTGGGGTGCTGGGTGCTGCATTGTGCAGCCCTCAAGGAATCAATTTTCTGTTTTGCTGTTCTGACTCAGGTTCGGACAGTCTGAGTGGTTTAGTCCTGAGTTTTTTCTTTCTTCCATCAGTGTAGGAAGCCAAAATCTACTCTGTACTTATAAAGGCCTTTTTGAGAAGAAGGCTGCTTCATGTATTGCTTTATATTGGGACACAGTTTTTACAGCAGGATTTGGGTTTTTTTGTTTTGTTTGTTTTCCTATTAGACACCAGGTAGACTATATCCCTATCTTTTCACTGACCTCTATTGAAAGGAATTGAGTGACTGGCTGTAGGCTTAGATTTAGGTGTGTTTGTGTTTGGACAAGCCGTGGTGTTTGGCATGGTTAATATTCAATCACCCCTTTGTCATTATCGAGATGAGGTGACATTGCAGTGCCTCTTATGTGGCAGTTTCTGGATGGATGTGATGTTAAAATATTCACCTCTCAATCTGAAGTGCTGTACTGAAAACAAGGTTAATTCAAGAAGCCATTGCACTGTTTTGCCTCTTTCTCTCCCCTTCCATCCACCCAAATCCACTCATCCCTGGCTCCTGAGTCCTTAGTGTCTCCTGTATACACAACACTTGGTGGTTGTAATTGCTGCGTGGTTTGTCAATGATTATTTACTTGGTTATGGAGGGACTTAGAGATGTTATTATTGATGCCTGCTCTAATAAGAGGTTTTTCAGCTGGCATATGTTTTGGGAAAGTAGTCCTTAGTTAGGATATTCAGATGTCAGAAACTAGCTGGAGACCATCGTGCCTGCCTCTTCCTTGCAGCTCTTGAGAACTTGCTGTTCCAGAGGGTGCCCAATTTTCCGACTCAATCCCATCTGCATCCTCCTTGCCAGTGTCTCATTTTGAACTGGATGACTCGTGGCATGAACAGGGCTTTGTTCTGCTGACCTGAAGGAAAAATCTTCCCTTTTTTTTCTGGGGACCTGTTTGGGGAGTGGCTTGAGGATCTCCAGTGCTCCCGTCCAACCTTACCTTTCTGTGAAACTGTTACTGCTTCCAGGGACCATGAGCACATTCAGGGGACTACCGACTCCTGCAGATGTAAATTGGAGTTTGGCACACAAAGTGCATGTCTCAGGAGAATTGCCCCAGGAGTTTCCTTTGCTCTGTAGCCATGAGGGACATTGCCCGAGCTGCCAATGCTGGCTCTGTTGGAAGTGGGCATTGTTTTAAAAAGCAGTGCACGTGATTTGGTGTGAGAGTGGGAAAACAATAGCTCATGTTTTCATTTACTGCCTCAGTGTTTCAAATGCCAGTTCTGGTCAAAACCTGCACTTTCTTAGAATTTATACTCTGTGTCTACTGAAGAGCACTGGTAGTGTTTAATACCACGGACTCTGACTCAAGGCTCTTAAATATTTATTTTTTTGGTCACCTTGCACAGACTTGTCCTTCCTTGTTTATTTCCCCTCAGTATAGGTGGGCCAGTGCATACCTGCTGTGCAAAGTATTTTGAAAGCTACAGACCAGAGGAACACCTCTGCCATGGAAAATCACCCTTCTGCATTCTGTGTATGCCTCGTACAGCCCTTAAATGTGTGCATCCATGTGAACATTGTGAGCTGCATTTCCAGGCTGGAGTAGCCACTGCTGCTTCTGGGGACTGTGCCACAGCTCTGACGAGTGAGAGGAAAAGGCATGTAGGGTAGTTTTTGGAGAAAAAGCCTTGTCTAGAGTTGTGATGACTGTGCTCCAATGACAAGGATGTAGAAAAATCCCTCCAGGCAGGTTTTTTTCTTAGTTGTTTTTCACTCGACATTATGAACATGGTCTACATATGCACTCACTAATGCAGAAAGCCCAGTCTACAAAGCCGTGGCAAAAGTCTTTAAAACTTCTGGGCATTTGGGATGCAAAACCATTTTGTTTGTGTCTGAAATGAAAGTAAGTTGTTGAGATATCTGCTTTTATTACCACTGTGTTCAGTGAATGTAGATCTCGGCTTCCCAATGACCTTATGTCCCAGAGACTAAGCCTTCGTAATGTTGATGATCCATTAATCTTAATATTTATCCTCAAAAAACATAAAAAGGAATTATGACCTTGGCATAAGAAATGAAAATAAATAGGTAAGGGAAGCTATTATTTATTTTTTCAACATTTGCATTCTGTGTATGACTTCACAAAATGTTTTTCTAACATGAATTCATCTTTTCTACGCTCTGGTACCCCACTGGTTTGTTCTTAAAATACTCTTCTCTGCACAGCCAGCTCAGTGCTTTGCAGACCACCCAGAACAATTGTATTCAAACTGTGAGCTGCATTCAGTGATTGGGCCTTTTTAAACTTTCAAATAATATTTTGTCTTCCTTGACTTTTTGTTAATTGGAGCTTATATTTTATATGTGGGATTTTGGTGGATTAAGGAAGGGAGTGGCTGCCTTCCTCCTGTTTGCTAAACCCAAAGGGGCTGTTTAGCCTAATCTCATTTCAACTCAGTGTTTGTCTAACAGAGCTTACTTAGAGGGTCAGAGGAGTATAGATTGCACCTACACAAATAATAGAAGTATTTGCTCATGCTAAGAGATTGATCGGCACATAGCCATCAGTGTCTGGCTGTCCATGTTTTCCATCTGTGGGTTGTTTCTGCAGCAAAACTCTTCCTTTGAGTTTTCCAGGAGTCTCTCCAGCTATGGTTTCAAAGGAGTGTAAATTCAGTTTTAAATACTGGAGTAGGTTGCTGTGCCTGCATCTCTTGGAAGCAGAGCCAAGGTGCAGTAGGCAGGGAAATAGCAGCTGGACCAAGCCAAGCCTGGCATGGGAACCCACCACTCAAAGGAGTAAATTGCACTGACAAAACATCCTCAATTTACTTGGGGCTCAAAGCCTGGAAAGGGTTTTCTGCTGCAACAGCCCCTGTCTGTTGTAAAGACAATTGTTAAAAGCACCTTCAGCAGTTATTGTGGAAATTCATGTAGGATTTGTTTAGGTGCTTATGCCAGATATCTGGCACACCAGTGAGGAGCTGCTGACAGTGGACATAGGCAACTACTAAGTTGATTTTCCCATCTATTGAGCCGTCTTGGATCTCCTCAGAGCAGTTGGGAGATTGAAGCAAATGATGTTGAACCTATTTTCAGTGAAGGAACCTTGGAGATATTGAGCGAGAGGGAACAAGCTGGAAGCAGATCTTGGTTGCAAAGAGGGAAGGAAAATCCCATTCTTGTCTGCTAGATAAAAAGACCCTCAAGAATTGAACAGAGGAAGCTGCTGGGCTTGATTCCCACTATATTTTAGTGGGGGCGTTGTTGATAAGTGCATAGGTAACTAAAAATGAGAATGTTGGTGAGTGTGTTGGGTGGCTTGAGGTTGGTGCACGTTGGCAGGGCTGGAGCTCAAGTTGTCTTCTTGTCCCCATGTGTCCTTGGGAGCCTTTAGCTGCAAAATGTTTAAGTCAAAGGCATCCCTGAGTCAGCAGAGACGAGCCAAGCTGTTGGCTACAGTGCCTTGGCACAAAATGTGGAGCACAGCACTCCCCACAGAGCACTTTGGCCTTCTGAGCTTCCCACTGCCATTCCATCTTCTTCCCCATCTTCTGTGCTGCAGGTCACAAGCTACCCTAGACCTGGCTCAGATGCTGGGGCTCCCACTCGGGCCCAAGGCTGCTGGGAGCTGGGACGTGCCACGGATGTTTCCACTGTCAGTGCCCTGGGCAATGTGCTCCTGTGCTGCTTCTAGGCAGCTTCCTGAGCTTGGTTCCTGGAATGGCAACAAGAATCCAAGACCAGTGGATGAAGCTTTCTCAGCAGAGCTCAGACATCAGAAAAGCAGATTTCAACTTGGTTGCTGTGTGTGCTGAATGCCTCTCACTGTGGGGAAGATGAGAAGAAGCTATTATTTTGAAATCTTTTGTTGAGTGATGATTGATAAGAGCTGTTCATCACAGGGAAACTTACTCAGGAGTCAACAGGTGTCTCTTCTGCATTCTGCAGTCATGGAAAAAAATTAGCAAGAGCACAACAGGTTATTCCAATTTGACATGCAGAGCCTGGGAACAACAACTGACAAGTCCCAATTTGTGTCCAGCTGCTTAAAAGCTACCACCCAGCTTGGTATTATCCCTCTGCCCTCAGGAGGCTTGTCTTGTGAAAAGAGTTATTGATGGCTGATTTCAGCATTCCTCAGGGCTGTGCTCATACTGAAGTATCTGCCCCAAGTCCTGATTTCAAAGTAAATAGGTTCTCTGGGCTGTAAATAAGAAATATCATTCTTTAATATATTCCCTTTGTCTATATTTTCATTGCTTATATATATAGCTATATCTCACTCCTTTTTAAGCTTTCTATGTGGAAAGACTGGGAATTTGAGCAGGGATGATGCTACAGTGTTTTCAATCCAGATACTTAATGGAGTGTAATACACATTTCTGTGCCCTGAACTAATTTAAATTTAACTCATTTAAATCTGATTAATAATATCTGTTTTGTACAGCTTTCTTTGCACCCCAAGAGCATTGCAGAAAGAATTCCCCTCATTCTGAGAGTCCTTTTTTGTGGATTTTGAGTGGAGCAAAGCCTTTTGAATTGCTGCAGGGCTGGCAGTGGAGGTCATGGTGTGGACTGCAGGGCCCAGGCTGGCAGAAGTGCTGCCCTGCTGTGCTGCCTGCCCAGCACAGCCCCTGTCCTCGGGACCCTACAGGCTGGGCAGGGCCCAGGCTGGGTGGGCCATCCTGGCCCACCTGGGCCTTTTTATTCTCGGGGAGCCTGAGACCTTGGCATGTGCAGCAGAGCCAAGCCTTGGATGCTCTGTGGGGATGTGATGCAGCTTTGCAAGTGCAGGCATTTAATGTCACTTCTCTGTGGTGGGGTAAGGACAGTCAAACCTGGAAGAGCTGGTTTACAGATGCTGCCCCAGAATGGCTGGGTCTTCTGCAGCTCTCAGGGCTTATCTGTCAACCCTGTGCAAATGTCCCCAAACACATCAGGGCCGGTCAAGTGACACTAAATGCATGCATGTTGGTGTGTTGTGTAGGTAATGTGTAATAAGTGTAACAGCCTGGTAAAAGACAGGAGCTAAAAGCCCCTAATGATGACAATATAAGTATGTGCTGTAAAAAAATGGGATATCAGCAGTCTTCTCTTTCTCTGTTTCTTTGCTAATTTGCACTTATTAGCTCTGTATTAGCTTCCCTTCTGCTCTTCCTTGTCTAATATCTCTGATGAATAAGTCTAGAAACAAGGATTGGTGATTGGTGAGCACATTCTTCTCCTAGAAAGAGACTTCCTCTGAGCTATTTCTTTTTTTTTTTTTTTCTCTCCTGTCAGGTTGTGAGCCCTCCCAGCTCCAGGAGCAGGGTTGTAGAGTTTCCCTTCCCTCTCTGTGCAGGTTGTTTACATAAGTATCAGTGGATCATGACTCGAAGTGCTAATCTTTGTAACCCAGAAAAGAAAACACAGCACTGCCAGAGACATGCCTGGAGTCGCATCGTTATTAATCACCTGTGGCTATTGCTGCTGGAAAAACAATTCTTGTGTAGTTATTAATGGCTGCTTTGTGTTAGACAGGGTATAAACATCAATGAGAGATAATCCTGTTTTGATGAGTTGAAATCTAAATAAAGAGGGTACACGAAGCAGGGAAGAAAGCAAAACTGTGAAATGCCTTAGTGTATAAAAGCCCTTAATCTCTCTGTTTTTCAGCCCCACTTTTGTTAAATGGAGTAATGGTGTTATCTTCTAACTTAATTTAGATTGCAGCCCCTCCAGAACCACTACAGATTAGCTTCTAATTGTTGGGTTTTGTTCTTTTGTGCTTCTACTGTGCTGAGCATGAGATTCTGATTCTGGTTAGGAGCTGGGGGTACTGCTGCACAAAAAGTGTGTGTTGAGGGCAGTGGATATTTTCATCTCAAGGAAAATGATGAGATAATCAGAATGGCTTATGATCTATGTGATGCTAAATGCTATCTCTCATTACTTCATTCACTCTACATATGCAAATGTGTCGTGCTGCCTTGAAGTGTCTTTTTGCAAAAAATAGTAAGTGAGAGGGAAGCTACAACTACCATTTGTACTATAATAAAAGTCAAGGCTTTTGTAGTGAAGTACAAATTTCTGAGCTTGATTCTAAAGCTCTAGGAGAACTTAAAAAAAAAAAAGAAAAAGCTTTAAGGAGTTATCTACTGTTTGGTTGTTTTGGGTTGTTCTTGTTTGTGTTTTTTTAAAGTGTATTAAAATCACTGATTTATAAAACTGACACTTTTGTCTGGTACATTCTAAAGGCCTTTTCATAGAAATAAATGACCTTACTATTTTTTTTTGCAAAGACCAAAAACTTACATTTGTGTGAATCCATTGGAGTTTTTTTCACAAAATAAAGCTAATCCTGTTCCTTTCCCCAACACAGCTGATTCTGAATTGAGATGTATATAGCGTATTTTTAAATCTTCTGCTGACTTGTAGGCACAAGTGAAATCTGTATTAAAAAAATCTTGCATAAGCTTCTTTCGCCAGTGTTTAAAAACTAAGAAACTCATAAATAATAAAATCATGCGGTAGCCTTGGCAGGATGGTGTTCAAACAACCCATAGGCTTTTGGTAAGTGTAAATTCAATGTGTCATCAGTCACTAGGGAAAAAATACACTGATCCTGGATGGATGAGTGCTTGCAGGAGAGGAGGCTGGACTGGAGATGTAGAGGATGAGATGTGGGAGCAGCTCTTGCCCTAGAGCACCCCGTGCTCCCTGAAGCATTTTGGAGGGGATCTCTGTCTGCAGGAGCTACTGGGAGCAAGGAGGAAGCTGTCCTCTTCCTTCCCTTAATCCCAGCAGCCAGTCCTTTACTTTGGACCTTGTTTGGTGCCTCAGCCTGCAGGATCTAGCATGGGGATGTGTAGCTGAACAATGCAATATTCCCTCATGCAAATCTCCCTGGACTCAACGGGAATTTTGCTCGTGCCAGATTGGATCTCACTAATGGAAAAGACTGACTTGGGGGAAGGACTAGATCAATGCACTATTGTTCCTTACGCTATATTTAAAAGCGTGCATTTCATGGAAATTTAAAAATTGAACTTCTAGGCCACATGTATCCATAGCTCCTGTGAATAATTGGAGCTATTCATCTCCTGGGCTGGCGTAAAGCAGCCGTTGTTCCAACGGGGCCGTGGCTTTCCTATCTCATCTTCAGAGAGGGTGATGAGAGAATAATTGTGGTGGCAGCAGACAAAGGTACTTATTTTTGCAGAGATGACTGGCCAGGCTGGGAGTAAACTGAGCTTTGCTTATTCCTTCCCCACCTGGGTTCCTGGTCTGATTTTTCATTTATTTTGTTGGTTTAAATTTGTAATAAAGATGTGGATTAATTTCACATGCCTGGTGATCATTAAAGGACAGCTGCTCTTTGCCACTTCCCTTTAGCAGATAAATGTGCCTTTGTTATTTTTGTATTTGTTTTCCCCCATTGGTTTTGTATTTATCAGTTTTTCTAATTAAAACAACAACAACAGATGAATGGATGCTATTTCTGAAAAGAAAAAGCCCACTGCCCCCAATACAGACAGTCAGTGTCATTTTGCTGACAGGATGCTTTGCTTTTAAGAAAATCTGGCATTTAAGTTTTCCTTGGCTTTTGAGAGGAGCCAAATGCATAATTCACTTGGCCTCTGTGCACTACTTTTGAATTCTGCTGTGGCTCCATTTGCAAGAGAATAGCAAGAAGGATGTACAGTCCCTACTTCTTTCTTGCGCCTGTGACACAGAGAGAAGGGGTGTTAGTTTGATTAACTATAGGTCACTGAAGAGACAGATGAAAAGTGGCAAAATGTAAATCAACTTTGTCCCAGCTACCTTCATTGTTTGCCATTGCTTGTGTGTGCTTGCCCATGACACTGAAAGCACAGTCTCTTGGAAACTGGTGTTGTGTGAGCTTCTCTCAGTGGACTCTGAGGGCATGCCTTAGATTTTGGAGATGTTTCTTGAGAAATCCCCCACAGGCTTGAGCACAGGATGAATGTGCTGGTTGTTTTTGAGGTGATACCAGTGGCACCACTTTAAGTGTTAAATGCTGGGACACCTGCAGCGAGTGCCTGTGCACACAGTTTTCCTGGAGCAGGTTTTGAAACCTGAGCTGTTGAATGTGATCTTACTGTGGCTTAGTGTTAAAAGTCTTGTTTTTCTTGCCTGAGACTCCTTCCCCTGCAGCTCTAGAGCTCTAGCTAGTATAAACAGCTATCCCTGAATGCTATCTGTTGTATAACTTAAGGCTTGAGGGTTTTTTCCCCCCCCCCATTCCCAGGCTTACAAAGCACTGTCAAGGTGCATGGCAGAACCACCAGGATGAGACAAACCCCATCCCTCTGTGCTCAGGCATGTTAGTGGGTCAAGACTGTTGAAGGGAGCACAACCACTACCCAAACTCTTGGGAAGGTGCTTGTAAAGAGGGAGAAATAGGTGAGATATCCACAGACTGAAGAGCCTCAGATTGCCAAGAGTGAAGGTAGAAAAATAGTCTTTCATAGTCCTGCCAAGGGTGCCAGGAGTGAAGTGCCTCAGAGATCACTGACCAGAGAGCTGCGTGGAGTGTGCTAAAAAAAGATGGGACAGGTGAGAAATGTATAGAGTGTCTGCTCTACTTCTGGATCTCTTGACTTTGCAGTACAAATAAAAAAATCAAACAGAAAGCACTCTCAAAAACCTGCATAGGTCTTGTTTGGTTGTTTGCCTTCCCCTACCTATACTCATCCTGTAGCATTTCCAGGCTTAGTACACTTCTGTTTTTCTCTTCAATATGTTTTCCAACTTCTTTGCAAGTATTAAATCTGAGGAGTTCCCTATTGATCCAACAGCAAAGAAAATCAACTTCACTTCCCTCTGCATGGATTTGACTGTACATACTTCCTTGCAGTATAGTGTTGGAAAGCAATGCAATCATGGTAACCAAAGCACCTTAGATAGCCACTGTAGGTAACTGTCTCTGGGACATGTAGAACATTGCAGAATTCATGAGTGGCAAGGATATATTGGTAGCGATAACAAAATCCCCAGAACCTCACATGCTGAGCAAGGTCTGTATTTCTGAAAGCAGTCTTCAAGTAGAAAGGTAAAAAAATTGCATGTATTTTAAACACCTGAAATAGGTAAAGGGCCAACTTCTCTCCAGATTCTTGGTGGTCTCTTCTGTGTGCAGGAGCTGTGTGAGAGATGGGAAGTGCAAAACATTGCCTTGGCACGAAGGTAAATGTGTCCTCAGCTAATTCACAACCTACCTGATCCGACTGGTCTGCTCACACTGACACCATTTGTAGTGTGAGGACTGTTTGGTCTGCATGTGCCCAAGCACAGCCACCAGACAAGTGGAGAACTGGGATTTGCCCTGGTGGAAGCACACAGCCATCAGCTGCTGAGGGTGCAGCCGGCATGACTTGGGTTCTGGCACTGCCTTCCTGTTGGACTGACACAAAAGTGGGGGCACTGGGCCCTTCCAAGCTCCCAGTGAGTGCTGCTGGGAGGTGCTGGCAGGGCCAGGGTCCCGGCACCTCTGCAAGCCAGCAGGGCTCAGTGTGCCCCTCACCCCCGGCTGGTTCTGTTCTGGGCCGGCGGTGCAGCCCCCACCCCAAACCCATCCCCGGTGCACAGACACACCTGGCACAGACACACCTGGAAGGCAGCTTGGGAAATGGATCCAAGCTAAACCAGCTTAGCAAATATAGCCCAAACACTTTGCTTTTGCTGAGATTAGCTTCCTAATTCTGGTCTGCTGTGTGGCCTCCTGGCTGTTTTTGCTGGTCTCATTGTGGGGTGAGCAGCCGGACAAGGTCAGACTGTATGTTCAGGATCAGTATGGCCTTGTACTGCCCTCAAGATACTCCTGAAACCTGATTTTAGATTTGCTAAAATGTGGTTTCCTGTTTTTTAGTGAAGTGTTTGCCTTTTTAGTATTCAGGGAAGAGCACTAGTGGCCCTAGGCTAGCCAGCAGTGCTCATCACAGCATTAAGCTTACAGATTAATTAAACACCAATAGAGGGTAACATTGCCCAAAATCAATTAAAATGTTACAAGCTAAACCATGTGGAATTACGTTAAAAGAAATTGTTCCTTTTTTTTTTTTTTTTTTTTAATGTGGATCATTTATTTTTTGGTGGGCACTGTGGTGTGGAGCGCTGCCTCTGAGAGACAGTCGTTCCACTGTCTAGAGAACCTTGACAAACATATATATTTATATATATGCATCTATCTACAAAGTCCTGGTATACTAACAGTGGATTGCTTCCAGTTATCAGCCAGCACTTTCCCTCTTCTTTCACACTTTCTTTTTTGGCAGGAGGAAGCCAAACCCAAAAGACAGCAGCAACAACAAAAAACCTGGGCTGTGAACCTAGAATGTGTTAGATCAATGCAGACACCATGAAAAATAACCAGGACATGCCTTTG
Source organism: Irena cyanogastra (assembly GCA_013397155.1). Lineage (NCBI taxonomy): Eukaryota > Metazoa > Chordata > Aves > Passeriformes > Irenidae > Irena > Irena cyanogastra. The sequence continues at coordinate 346,231 of VWZV01006645.1, forward strand.
TGGGTTTTGATGTAGCTATGGCTGTGGCTGAAACTAACAGATGCAAAAGCTAACTGCCAGATATCCAGTGTGTGTGCCAATGCTGACAAACCTGCCAGATGCCTGGCAGCTGGTCTTGCCCCAACTCCAGTGGCTCACTTGTATATAGATTGCCTTTTGAACGGCAAGAAAATGTTTATCTGAGGTATCTTGTGAAAGCATCTTCCCACAAATACAGTAATAATTTTTTTCTTAAGTCAGTAATCTAGTGAGTTCATGTTAGAATGGGGAAGGATGCTGCAGCCTTGATAATCTTTATCCAGTATATGTCAAGCATTTTGGGGTGTAATGCAGTTGCAGAAATTGGATGGTCTGCAATTCAGGCTGTAAATGCTCATTCTGTCCCCTACAGCAAGGGCTGTTATATGTAAGCCAACTGGGCAGGTTGGAGAGAAAAAGCTATTTGGGCTTTTATAAACAAAGCTTTTGCTGTTCCAGGCTATGATGCTGAAAGGAAATCAATGTTTTTTCCACTAAATGTGGTTTTATCTGGCCAGAATAAACAGTTGTGACAGAATATTGGTGCTAAATTTATTAATAGTCTTCTCTAGCTTTGACATTCTGGGAAAAATTACCTGAGATAATTTGAAGTTAGCCAGAAAAAGTAAATTTTTTTCTCCTTTACTTCCTGTTTAGGCTTTAGTTAGATATATGGCAGTTCAAACAGCTGACCTGGAATATACTTTTAAATAATAATATATATTTTTTAAAATATATGTAAATGCAGTTGAAGCTGGGATAAAAATATTCTGTAAAGAGGAGCATATGACATGATCCTACAAAGAACAGAATCCCCGGACCATCCATTAACTTCATGCTGCAGCTTGTGCTTATAATTTTCAGGAATTACTTTTTCTTTCTGTCCAGGTTGCAGGGCAGGACACTTGATTTGCAGCTCTTAGTGTGTGTGACCTTCATTTCCAGATCCTTGAAATTCAGATTTCATTTTGAACTACAATTAAATTAGTGAGGTTCTGATCTTCAAATGATGCTCCAAGATGTAGCATGAAGGATACAATCACCACAGTCCCCATCTGCAAATGTTTATTGGGCATTTGGCTCTTGGGGGGATGAGTGATTTTTGCTGTGTGTTACACCCCAAACCCTCCAGGACTTGGCAGTTCTTTCTGTAGATTTATCATCAGCACATTTACAACATGAGATCAGACAGCTTTATTTGCAGCCTGAAGTATTTTATTACCTCCTATATTTCTTATATTTTTTTTCCAAATGCAGACAACAATGCTACAACTGAATTCTTCTAGCCAAGCATCCAGGAGTAGCCTGATTTATCTCTAAATGTACAGGGGGAATCATTATGAATCAATGAACCTGTGTGGTTTTGGTGCAGCTCATGAGTAGGCACATCAGTTTTGTCCTAGCAGCAATGATATATGGTAATTTGCAGAGAAAAATCAGCAAATGAGTAAACCTTTCCACTCGCAGCTTTGTGTGAATTCTGTTCTGCTTAATCTGCTGCAAAGCTCCCTTTTTCTGCACTTGTTTTCAACCTTGCACTTGGCCCAACTAAATGATACCACAGCTCCTAGTGTTTTTGTAGCACCTCTCCTTACCTTAGGAGAATATGGTGAGGAATGCTTTGAAAAAACCAGTTTTTATTTATTATTATATGACTTTTTTTTTTAGGTAAAGGTGACTGTAGCACTCTAGTTGCTCTGCATTTGAAATATTCTATCAAACCCACCATTTGCTCTTTAACCCAAGTTACCAAACATGCTGGAAATGAAAGGACTCATTCAGGGCTGGGGTCCTGCCAAGCTGTGGCTATGCGTGTTTCCCAGGACTTTATTTACGAATGAATTCCACCTTCCCAGGCTTGTAAGAGTTTCAAGAATATGAAGTTTTCAGACAGGATAAAAAGAATCATTTATTTTCTTGCCCTATAAAGAGCTGCTTAGCAGAATCTCTGGGAGGTGTTTTACATGTTGAATTGACAACTGGAAGGGAGCTTATTTATCCCTAAAGTGCAGTATGTTGCAAAACTGGAAAATACTTAACTCTGCCCTGGAGTCAAAGGCCTTTGCAAATCTGCTGATTTACTTGAGAAAAGGTACAAGGCAGGGTTTGGTCTTGAGAAGTCTAGTTCCTCATGCCTACCCTGATTTATATGGTAATTATTTTAGCATAAAAGACTTTTGAAAACTTTATCTTTTGAGCCACTAATCCTGTTCCTTTTTTGAATGCCTCTAAGTGAAGCACAGGGGAAGGAGTCAAATAAGACTAAAGCTGGTGTTTAAGTGTATGGAATCATCTGTTATTTGTTCTCCTGTACATAAGGATGTACAGAGGTAATGAACCTGTACCTTGATATGTGGTTTACTGGTAGATGATGAGGCAAGGCTGGGAAGATTGCTAGGACAATTACTGCTGGCATATGGCACTAATGGATGGACTCTGGATTTCCTCTCCTCTGATATTTCCAGTCTTGGATTTGCTTAGCTTTATAGCTGTTTTAATGTGCTCCCTTCTATTGCAAAAGTTCAGGTAGGAGTCTGGAGGTAGGAGTTACCCCCAAAGGGTGAGATGGAACCTCCCCAGGTCCCCTGTCCCTCCTCCTGCCTTCTCTCTTTGCCATCCTGCTGTCAGGTCAGGCCGAGCAGCAGGCACTGATCCTGCCATGTCTTCCAGCAGGAACAGAAGTCATCTAGGAATCCTGTGGAAACTTTTATCCTGCCTCCATGCTGATGCAGCATGGGGAATGGCAATCAAGGAGCTCAGCAGCTATCCACCTCCTGGTACTAGCAGTGGCCTTTGTAATTGCTTTCTCACAGAGGCAGTGAGTGCTGGATGTGGCTTCAAGCAATTGTGCAAGAAAGACAGTGAAAGGCAAAAGGCACTTAGCAGCACAAGCTGCCTCTGTCCTTGGGGCAGAAAAAGGACTGGTTTTGCTGCCTGACTTCACAAGAGGGTTCTTCTGAATTCTGGAAAATAAGTGACAAATTGGGTGTTCTAGTCTGCATATTGAAACCAGGGATGAGGTTGCAAAGGTTTAGGCGAGCAGCCAGGATATGAAGAGTGAGACATGTTCTCCCAAGTAAAGGAAGAGCAGAGACAAGTGTGGGGAGTGGTTGTACTCTCCTAGACGTGTCATGCCAGCCCTCTGCAGAAAATTAGGTAGAAAAATTTGTGTTTCTGAAGGAAGCAGAAAAACTGCTGCCTAAAAACCGAAATGCTCCTCTCCATCAGCTGCTTGGAACTTCCATTTACATGGACTTCACCCCAGAGGAAGGTTTCCAGGATGAAATGACTCATAGATGAAGTTGTTTGGAAAGACCTTGATCCACAGTGGGAAGCACCTTGCAGAAGGAACTGTGTGAGGAATGCATTATGGCCTGTGGTGACATCCTGCTAATGGCCACAGGGACACATAGGGTCTAAAGCACAGGGCTTATGAGGGGCAGCTGAGGGAGCTGGGGTTGTTTAGCCTGGAGATAAGGAGGTTCAGGGGACACCTTATCACTCTCTACAACTACTTGAAAGGAGGATGTGGTGAGGTGGGAGCTGGTCTCTTCTCCCAAGTAACAAGGGATAAGATGAGAGGAAATGACCTCAAGTTGAACCAGCGAAGGTTTAGATGTGACATTCTGGAAAAATTCTTCAGGTTGTCAAAGACTGAAACAGGCTGCCCAGGGAAGTGGTTGAGTCACCATGCCTAGAGGAGTTTAAAATATGTTTGGATGTGGTGCTTAAGGGACATGGTTTAGTGCTAGACTTGGCAGTGCTTAGTTAACTGTTGGACTCCGTGATCTTCAAGGTCTTTTCCAACCTAAACAGTTCTGTGATTCCATGATTCTCTATATGGATGTGATGCCTGGGCAAGCAAATGCTGGTGGAACCAGCCCAAAGGCTGTTGCACAATTTTATTCTACAAGTGTTGGCTCATTGCTGTTAACCTTGACAGAGACCTCTGGGGGGTTTGGATGGTGTGGGTGTTGTAGCACATGGGTCTACAAGGGAACAGAAGGCTGCTTTGATCCATGAGGCAGTGAGGGGAGAGGGGGGCCTGGGCATGAATTGATGTGGGGAGCACAGAGAACCCCGTACGGTGACTCTGTCTCCCCAGGGAAACACGGCTCTTGTCCAAGCTGTCTGTCTTCATGGACACAATGCAGCAGCTCGTACTCCAACAGGGACGTGTCCCCTGGAGGAAGCTATTTAACAGCAAATTGGCCTAGTAATTTTAAGAGATGACCTTGTGTTAATTACAAGTTGCTATATTAGTAAATGCCTTCTGAAGGCCAGCTGTTGTGTTGGCATTAACTCCCAGACTCAACTGCTTGTTTACTAAATCCCAGGGTAATTAAAACTTTTTTTTCCCTCTCTTATTGTTTTTTATTGAGCTTGGCACAGCCAGGTGATGAACACTTCTCCCCTCTCCCTTTTCACTCTGTCTTCCTGGCTGGCTGCTGGAAGGGTCTGTGTCTGATAGCCTTTTCCTTGCCCAGTCCCAGATGTTTGCTTGCCTTCCTGTGGGATGCTGGCACCTCCGTTCTGGACTGATGCTCCAAGAGGCATTGTACAAAGAGCAAAAAGGCACTTTAACAGGCTTTATTTAAGTGAGGTCTTGGTCACCCTGAAGCTTTCTGGAAATGGCAAATGGTGTTTTGGAATGGCAGTAGTCATGTTGGGAACAGGTCTCCCATGATACAGTGTGGGACTGGAGAGGAAGGGAAGACTTAGGCTTGGACTGAGAAGACTGTTGGCAGCAGCACTACTCAAAATATATCCAGGATTGCAAAACAGCCCAGAAAAGTGTTAAAAGGCCACTTGGGATAGGCTGTCCCTGCAGCAGCTGGTGGCTCCTGTCCCTGCTGGAGGCAGTGTGTCCCCTTTGCTCTGCTGGCGGTGCAGCACAGAGCTGTTCCTTGCAAGCCCCTGCCCTCTGCCCTAGGGGCAGTGGGTCTCAGCACAGGTGGCAGCACAGATGGCACAGTTTTGGAACAGAGTAAACCTTTGGTACCAAGTTCTCATTAAGATTGCAGTGCCTGTTGGAGTGGGGCAGGGAGTGTGAGAGGAACTGGGTTGGTGCTGTTCCCCATTGGTCTTGCAATGCCCGGCTCTGCTTCGAGGTCTTCTGGCATCTCTGGATGCAGGTACAGCTGGGAAAGGCTGACTCCTGATTATGAAGGGCCCTCTACCTATGTCACTAGTGCTTGGGCCAGTGTCTGTGGGTAGTTTTCGAAATCAGTAATTCACATGGTAGTTTGCATGAAGGTACTGCCAAAGGCCGTGCAGATCAGCTCCCCTGGGCTTGAGAAACCTTCTTGAGGTATTTTCCAACTCAGTTATGAGAAAAAAATGCTTAGAAAATTGAACCAATAGGAAGGTCTACCTTCCCTGAAAATCAAATGTGATATGTTTATGTGTGCATTTCATGTAGTAGTAAGATTGTAACAAAATCAGCCAAACTATGCAAAAAAGTACATTTATACAGCTTTCCCTCACTGTAAGTCTCAAAGTATGCAGAAAAGTGGAATATAGGGCTTCCTATGCCTATTTCGTACACAAAGCACTTGTATTTTATGTGCCTAAAACTTCTTTCTTTGTTTTCTTATCTATCAGTCACATCCATTGGAAAGCAATTTGTATTCAAAGCTTTGAACGAGTTGGTGGAATAGATTTTTATCTGGGTCCTGATTATTTTTTTAATTTTTCCCCAAGAGTTTCTTCTCTGTCTCCTCCTGAAAGCTATAAGGGAGTCTTGTACATCCTCCCTATCACCAGTGTCTCACCACCAGTGGAAGCTGTGAAGCTTCTGCCCCACGTATTCTGAGTATGTGCCTGTACACAGCTTCACGCTGCAGCTTCCCCTTGCCCCAGGCCCAGCTCCCTGCTGCAGGGCTGCCTGCTGGGGTGCACATTCAGGCACATTGAGGGGTGGTGGCAGTGGCAAATCTTGCTTTCATGTTCCCATCCTGGGGGGGCTCCCGTGCATGTGTGATGCGGCTGTGAAGCCCTGAGCATACCACCTTGCCTTCTTCCTTTCAATGGTCAGGCTGCTGTTTTCAAACAAATAATGAAGTAGGGGTGTTTTTAAAGCTTACTTAGGCAGGGACACCTTGATGTTTTGGCATGGGCTGTGTACATAACAGCGCATTTGCATTTCAGCTTGCCAGTCTGCAGCAGTGCTGTGGGTATGAGTATTTAGGTGGCACAGTGCTTACTAGGCCAACCCCCATGCCTGTCTTGACTGGGAATGATACTGCTTATACAAATGCATAGTCCTCTTTGCAGAAGGTGCTTTCCTTCCTGTGGGAGCATTGCCTTCAGCCAAGGGGCTGGGCTTGGATTTCTTTTTTTTCCTCTCCAGAGTACAGCAGCAGTTTCCATAAGTTGCATTTGCCTCTGTACCAATTCGTATCCAGTCAAGGACATGCTTCTATAAGGTTTGTGCCTTAATTAACTGTAGCTGATTCACCATAGTGTTTAAAATCTGTAAGTTCACCAGCATTTGGGAAGTCCTGCCCTAAGTGTGGCAGATGCAGAAGGCAGATGCTCCGGGCTGTGTTCCTGCTGCGTTTGTCCGTGAATGTTCCTCCATTGCTGGTGGATGCCACACTCATGCTGCTGGCTGATGGATGAGCAGAGTAGCATTCTCTGGGAATGGTTACTGGTTTCTGTCAGGGAAGAGGATTTTGCGAGCTTGATGAAAGGATGATGTGTGTGTATGGAATCAGTGATAAACATATTGCTGTATAGATTTAGGAGTTGTGAGTCAGAGATGGTCAAGGTAAACCAAACATGGACAGTGAGATGGGGGAGTGTGACTGTGTCTCAAGAAGTGTTGCAAGTTAGGGTCAGTACTCCTCTATTTTGTATAGTAATTAAGTTGAAGGGTGAAGCTTTGTACTGAAGCAAAAAAAAATCCATGGGTCCTAGTAAAGGCAGTAAGATTGGAGGAGATGATGTTTTAGTGGTATGAGATCTTGCAGGCAGCATACAAGGGGAAGGGAGGTATCTCCAGAGTCTAAAATATGCACCTTCATTGCCCTTTATGTCAGTCTGTTTGTGCAGAGTTATTATTAACTTTAAATCGGATGTAAAGGAGCAGATACAAATAGTTTTTAGTTATGTTTCTGTTGGCTGGAGAGGTTACAGCTCCTGGCCAGCATCCACAGTGCTTTGGGGGGAAGGTGGGTCTAATTTTTAAAAAGTAAAGAATTTTTACTTCTAGAATCTCCAAAGAAAAGAAACTACATCTTAAGTTAATAATGTAGAAATTACATTCTGTAATTTAAATTAGAAAATTTCTCTTAAATTATATATATATGCATAGATATGTTAATATAACACATATTAAATAAATACTATCAAAATATAATTTTAATTAAAACATCACCCCACCCTAGTCTTAGAGGTGGATAACTTGCTCAAAATTAATGAGGTTCCCTAACCTTCCAGGAACTCTGCTGGAAACTTGGAACCTTCAGCTTCCTGACCATCTTCTGCCTACCAGCTCTGTAGTGAGCAGTCCTGGTATCAAAGGTGGGCTTTGAGCTAAGGTCAGGCATTGCAGAGGGAGCAAGTGCTGACTTAACCTGTCCTTGATATGTTTCCAAATTAGGCAAAATTTCAGGTTATGCATTAAAAAAAAATTATGGAGAAATTAATCCTGAGAGCGTTTTCAAAGGGCTTGTTTTTCTGTTCATTATGTTCCTATGATACATATTATCTAATCAGCATGATGGCACCGAGAAGAAAGAATTAAAAAATGCCAGGGAGCTATAGTAAGGGGGCTGTGTCTATAACCTTTCTATATATGGAATATATATGCACATATAGTGGCACATTTCCTTTCTTAGGGAGTAGGATGACCGTGTTTTGTAGTTATTCCTGGCTGCCACTGGTTTCACAGCAAAATAATCTCCTTGTCACTAGGGGCCATTGCAAAAGTTTATGCTTTTGCTCAGAGCAGCTAAAATAATTCATGTCACCACTGTGGTATATCACCTGGTTAAAGTGCATGTCTGCAGGCCCAGAGCAAGGTTTTTCCACTGCCCCAGGCAGGTACAGAATTGCTGCCTAGATAGGAAAGGGCACCTCCAGTGCTGCTGCTGGCAGTCTGAGCTGCACCTCTGCCCTGGCTTGCTGCCCTCAAGGAGAGGTGTCACAAAGATGGCATGTGGCCAGATTTTAGCTGCTCCCAGCAGTTTGAATAAAGATGCTGATCTGTGACCAGTGATGGTGGAAGGGGAACATGCTCTCCATTCTTCCCTCTCTGCAGCCAAGCAGCTGTGTTGGATGACAGGGAAGCAGTGAATCCTACCAGGGCAGGTACAGTTGACTGAATTGGAGGGGTAAAAGAAGCTGTTGTTCTTTCATTTCCACAACAGGGCTGATAATCTCAAGTGAAGGGTGAGGTGAGTAGATGGGTATTATTTACCTCTAAATTGGGTGACTGGCTTGCCTGCTCTTTTTCTCTCCTCCAGCAGTGCTTTTGCTGTTTTAGATCTGTGCTACCTATTTGCTAGAACAGGCCATGCCAACACATAACTGGACAGACTTTTACCTCAGTAAGGCTATTATGCATCTCAGCCTCATGTCTGCTGTGATTAGATGTGGCTGTGACAAGGGGCCATGATAGCCTGCTTGGAAAAGACACTAATGTGGGGAAAGCCAAGAGAAGGGTGACCTGTATTACTTGAGCAGATCCAATGTATGGACTGCAGTGCTGTGTCAGTGTTTATTAAGCCCAGGATGTTGTCAAAGCCCCTTACCTGGACATCAGTTGTTCAGCAGTTCTGCAAATAATGCATCATAATGTCAAATTATTTGCCCAGGAAATGAGGATATGCTTTTTGATGTGCAGAATAGTCCATTTTGGTTTCTGAGAAGTTAGTGCATTCTGTTTTCTTTAGTTGATTAACTACTGGAGAAGAGGCGAGGGCAGGTTTATTCTCTTGACTTCAGAATTTGTAAATGTTTAGTACTACTTGAAGAAGAAGGCTATAGGGATTATGATAGGCTGAGGAAAGACACTGTTAATTGTTTTTTAATTATGTTTTCAGCACTAAGCTGTCAGAGTTAAAGTTTTTTCTTGAAAACAGAAATAGCAACCAAAGGCAGATGTCTAGTATGGAGCACTTCTGCCTAAACAATAAGAATTTAGCAAAGTTGTTAATTGGTAGAGTTTTATGATGCCAAGCCTTGAATGACCTTAATTATAGGCCACACAGTCTGAAAAGCGTGTGAACTGTTTGTGTGACTGGGTGACACGCAGACTCCCTTCGTTCCCTCTTTATTCACCTCCCTTTGTACTTTATACCAGTCTGTTCTTCCAAAAGGCTTCACCCCCAAGGCCAACTGAGGCCAGAATGATTTCAGCTGGGACTCTATGTAGGTGAAGTAGCAAAATGCTGGTGTTTGAACAGCATTAATAATTTGTTCACATTCAGTATGAGGGACCCTTCCTCTGATGTAATCCACATTCCACCAGAACAGAATACTGGGGCCTGTGCTGCTCCTTGGAAAGCTCATCCTACCTGGTATTCCCACAACACTCACTGCTGTGAGTCTGGAGGCTGTTCTGCACTGCTGAGTGAGCCCAGGTAGGGAGCTGCTGTATTTTAAATCTACTTTTGGCCATCACCCATGTGATGGGTAACCCTCTCCCTGCACACTGTCCTTGTTACCTCTCAGGCACTGTAGGCAACACTCGTGACATCACTGAAGATGTTTGCTCATGTATAACAGCGTGTAACTGTGCACCATCATAAGGATCCTCCTTATTTTTTACTCAGGAATGACCTGTTAAATTTGCATAGACATTTAATTTTGTTTGGCAAAAAGTATTGTAGAAAGCAGTAGGATCGGAGTTGTAAATGTATTGCAGTCTTACATGATGTGAATGGTGTAAGGGAGTTGTAAAACACAGGGAAACAATTTCTGCTGGGTGCTGGCTTGTGATTCACAAGTGTTTGTTGTGTAACCATCACCAGGTTTAGGGTTAGGGTTGACTTCTGACTGTTAGAGTTGGTATTGCTAATTTGTTCCATTTGGAAATCATGAAGCTGTGTTAAAAAACTTGGTAGTTTGACATGGGGGTGACATTGGCCTGCTTGCCCCTTTGGAATTTTCTAGGGTTTATCTGGAACTCTTAAATAGATTCGTATATTAATGTTGCCTATATTTTAAATGAAAACTGGGAGTATTAACAAAAATGCAGAAGCTGGGACTTGAATAGAGAAGTACCTTCAGCTTGAGGCCCTTTTTAAAAAAAGAAGGCTGGCTGATATATCAGGCTGGATACTGGTTTGGAGAAGGCCACTGAAAACCAGTACATCTGCCAGGTAACACTTATGCATGCAGATTTTAACTTTTTAAACTTTTTTAAACTTTTAACAAAAAGGCATTTGAAGTTAGTGTCCTCTGAAAAAGAAAGTTAATTTACTGACTTGAAAATTATTTTTAGGGAATTTAACCATTTAAGCCAAACTTTCTGCTTACATTATCAAAGAGTAATGGTTAGACTCCCTTTTGCTGCATATTTAAAATCTGTCAAATACAGAATAAAATTCTGTTTCAAAGCTGGTATTGTTTCACATTTAGACAAAGGGACTTCAAATTGAAACTGTGAGTGACTGTACTGTGCTTAAAATTGTGCGGTTTTTTGTCTTTTTTTTTTGTTTAATTTGTATTTTTAAATTTAGCAAATACTTCCATCTTTGTCACATAAGACAGAAAGCAGAGACTGAACACCTAACACATGAAATTTTTACTCTCTCCATCTCCAAGCTGGAGTTTGTGGGTGTTACAATCAGGAAAACTTGCAGTGATTCTGTGCAAGCCTTCCTGTTGGAAGGACTTAATTTTTAGTTATATTAATCAGGTATTGTAAAAATAATGAATTTTGATTTCTCTTAGGAGATGTAGAGAAATTTAGTTCCATTCTTAAATCCACACAGCTTGAGGCAGTGTTAAGAGATTGTAGAAGCCTGTAAGTGGTGGTGAATGTCATTAGAGGAAAAGGAAACTCTACCTAAAGCCTTATTTCCAGTCACCCTTTCTTAGAAGCTCAATTCATGTTTGCTGGTGGATTTAGCTGGAAATGCCCAAGCTGTTATCCGTCCCAATGGTCTGTGTGTCTGTCCCTGATGTTGTGTTTGTGCAGCACTGACTGGATGAGGTGTGCCTCCCAGCCTCAACAATTCATACCGTGCATGTTAACCTCTACTGCATTTTGGCAGTAGTTTGCAAGGTCAATTTTCCATTTCCTAAATCTGCTTGGGGAAAATGGGGAACAGAATTGAAAGTAAATTATTCTGGGTCCCTTAAACAGAGTGAATAAGGACATGATTTGTAAACTGTTACCCTTTCTTGCAATCAGCATGGAGGAAATCTAGTTTAGATTAGGAATCTATGGAATACCATTTTATTCATTCTCATTTAAGACTTGTGCTCTTGAAGAGAGCCCTCCAGACCTCAATTCCCACCACTGATTAATGTCTCTTGCAGATAAAATATAGTCATGGTATTTTTTCAAGATTTTTTCCTCTTATTTCCCACAGTCAAGGAGACAACAGGGGAAACTGAGCAGATGTTGTCAAGGGAAGCGGCATCAAAACAATTTCGGGAGTTTGGTTTTAACGAGGATCTCATTGATACTGACAAAAGTAAAACTGGAGCATTAGCATGGTTCCTCGAAGAGTTCAGAAAATCATTGAAACTAAATGGCGTGACAAAGTATAAGTGACAATTAGGCTTTGCATCAAAAGTGCTTGCTGTTTGGTGGGTCAAATGACTGCCACGCTTCCTAATGCCATGTAAAATGTAACAGTGGTATATCTGTAACGCGGGGACCTTTGGCCAATTCACTGTTGACGTCTGAATCGTTTTTTCCTCCTGCTTCTCAGGCTGAATTTAGAATGTGGGACCCATGATATACAAAAGTCTTTATTTTAGAGATAATTGCCCTCTTGACGCTCATCAATAGGTTAGTGTCCAGTGGTGAACGCCTCAAGTGAACGGGCCCTTTTTTTTGGCAAGTCTTAAAAAAAAAAAAAAAGAAAAAGAAACAACTAGAAAAACCTCCTTGTGTCTTGGAATTTTATCTTTCATTATTTGTTTTAAAACTCACTGAGTTTGTGCTCAGTTGTAATTAACGGTTCTTCTTGACTTGTATCTGTAAATACGATCACATTTCAGAAAATACACAGCTAAAATGATGTGTGTGATCTGGCATTCCATGCATCATGTTTTCAGTAAGTTTTGGGGGTTGTTGCAGCAATTTAAAAAAAAACTCTATGCATAGGTCTCTTGTCTGTTTTTCTCTGGTGTCTTTGGATAATAATAAAAGAAGCAGCAGTAGAGTTGTGTGAAAGAGATTGGCATCCTAGATCTATGCAAAATTAAAACCACATGAGGCTTTCCTGCACCACCATTTTTTCAGATACGAAATTTGTTGCCAGGACAACTTCGCTCTTAGTTCTCATGTAGCTAAATGTTTTTAGTGCCCCTGGTGTGGATGGGCAGTTTGCAAGCAGCAGTGGCTGCAGGCAGTACCTGCACTTAGCTTTCACCATCACCAATGCTGACTTGTCTTGAGGCACCTTTTGCCAAGGTCACTTTAGTGTGACCTCTCCATTAGTATTTGAGAACATTAATGAGCTTGGAGGCTGAGGGGTGGATTCACTCTGCCTTGCTCCTCATAGCTGTTGTTTTAATTAGATGTCATTGCTACCCATTCACTGAGGAAAAATGATAATCGTAGGCCACAGCTCTTGCTGTGTGTTTACATCACCTAATTTGTGGCCTGAAGAAAAAAAAAAACAACAAAACAAAGGTGTAGAGATGGAGGGCCATTCCTGGAAGAAGGCCAGGTAAGACCTGATCTCCCATCCTCCCTAGTGACGCATGTAGGCAGCTCAGCAGATTCACCATGGCCCTCCAGAGGAGAGCATCCCCTGGGAAAAGTCCACCCTAGTACCCCTCTGCAGCAGCCAGCTGCTTCCTGTCCTCCTCCCCTGTGTGTTGTGCAGTCCTGCTGTTGGAAATGCAAGTATGGAGTGCTCCACGGACCGCTATGACTCAGCCTGTGGCAAGTAGAGGCCAGAAATGCTGCTGTCAGTGGGTATGATTTCATTGGTGTGTGTCAGAACTGGGCTTGGCCTCCTGACATAGAAAGCCCCTGGGAACCTACAAGAGCAGTGGTGGTTTGTGCTGTGACTGCAGCTGCAGTCAGGGGAGTCCCAGGGCTGCCCAATTTAGTGCCTTTTCTTGCTATCTGGTGCTTTTCTAAAGATGGAAGCCTGAAAAAATTCACCTTTTGATTAAAAACACTGACTTTGGAGAAGTTGAAAATGTAGGCCCTAAACCTCTGCAAGACAAGCAGGAGAAAAATCACAGGGTTTTTTGTTTGTTTGTTTTTGTTGGTTTTTTTTGTTTGTTTGTTTTGGTTTTTTTTTAAGTCTCAAAAGTATTTTGGAGCCCTTCTCAAAATAGCTGGCTAATGACTTTGAATGGTCAGCCTGGACCCTTCTGAAAATACTTGTCTCTGAAGTCAGATTTCAACTGACATGGTGATCAGTTTCACCATGAGCTGTTGATAAGCACAGAAAATCATCTAGATGTCTTTCATCCTGTGTCTTAGTTTGTGCCACACAAAATCAAGTCCTTCATGAAGAGGGGTACCACCTGGGCTTTGCTGGAATGTTGAATTCTTCATTACTTTTTGGCTCTTATTTTGAACAACTTGCCTGTACTACAGCAATCTGAGGGGTGTTTGCTGACTCATCTTTAAAGCACAAACTCGAGTGGTATTTTGGTTTCAGGGTGAATGTTTTACCCTGCCTAAGCTGAAACAAATGTTAGCCTAAATAATTTCTTTCATAAAGGCTTTTTTTCACTAATAACCTAATGGAATTATTGTTTGCATAGGGGTGGAAACATTCTCTGTTGTGCTTGATGCTGTGCTCCTTCTGTGGTATTCTCTGTGCTGAAGTGAAATGGTGTGTATGCTTCTGCTAAAGAACAAAACATAGCTAGGTGGCTCATGCAGGACTATCCTCGCTGCCAAAACACAAGGGTTTTGTACAAATATGCCACCCTTTTTCCTTCCATCAGTAGCCAAAGTCAGCTGTGCCAAAGAAAAGTTTGGGTTTTTTTTAATTTATTTTTTTCAATAAAACCCACACACCCACACCATGGAAGTTACAGTCATATTTTCCAGTAACCACAGAGCTGTGAGTGATGGCACGTGTGTTTTAAATAAAACTGGGAGGAGAACTGATGTAATGCTCTCTGGGTTATGTTTTACTTTTTTTTTTTTCCTTTTTCTTTCCATATTGCTCTCCCTCTTTCTCATCTCCCCATCTGTTGGCTGCTATATGGGTTATTTTTGTTTTGTTTAAGATTTATTTTTTTCCTTGCTGCAAACCACAGTGAGGGAACTGTTGAAGAGGGCAGCTCTGACGCCTTGAGCTCAAGTACAGATGGATTTCTTTAAAGTCTTTAAAATTACAGGGCAGTGCACTGTACCAACTTGTATAATCTTAGGAATTATTTTTTTCCTTTCTTCTCTAGAAGTGAGTTAATTGTGATAATCTGAGAGAGCAGATGAGAAATAAATATTTTTTCTAGTGGTATACTGAACTGCAACTGTCTGTTTCTTCAGTGAGATCACAAAATAGTTTTGGAAAAAATGGATATTTCAGTTTTAGTTTTGTAAACTGCAGAGAGACTTGTTCTAGAATGACAAGTGAGACCTGTTATTCCTCTAGTACTTTTCCTACTGCTGCTTTCAATGGTTAAAGTAGTTAAACTCCTGCTTATAATGGTCTGTTTGCAAATATTTAGATTGTGCTTCTTTAAATTTTCATGGATAATCCCTTCAAAGGGCTCAAAAGTAGGTTTTGTGTGTGTGTGCTTAAGACAATAACTCTATTTCTGTATTTAATGTCGAATTCAACTTTGTAAAATAAGTTCAGCCACAGAGCTTTGTGTGTGGGTACATGCCTCACTTGCAGAGCTGCTCCTGCTGCAGCAGTGCAGTGTCCCTGCTCTCCAGCCCTGCTCAGGAGGCTTCAAGGGATGGGTGCCAGTCTGCCCTGGGTACACTGAATAATTACTATTCCTTAAATAGCAGTTCTGAGGTGTGTTAGCAGTTGTGTGACAGGACAGCGGGTCAGCTGCTCTCTTTGTGTGCCCTTAGCAAGGGGAGGTGCCTTCAGGGAAGCTAGAGGAGCTGAAGGGTTAAACCCGTGCCGTTTGGGTGTCAAGGTTAAGCCTGAGCCCTGAAGGTGAGGATAGCTCAAGTTGCCTTGTACTTGCTGTGGGCAAAGAGCACAGGCAGACTCTGCCTGAATGGATGATCTGGCCTGTAATTCATTAAGCTAGAAGCACCTGGTTTGTGTCCGTGCCCTTGGCCACTCCTGACAATGGCACTTAAAGCTGCAGTCCCATTTTCAAAACAACCTGAGGATAGGGAGCCCTTTCTGTTGGAGCTGATCTAACTGGGGGCTGGCATGGCTCTTCCCCAGTCACTCCTCCCCACCCTGCTCTTGCCCCATGACCATGTGTGGAGCTGATGTAGCTCTCTAAGCCAGCAGAAAGCCAACTGCTTTTTTTTTTTTATTTTAATTTTTAAATATTTTGATAATTAATTTTCTGATAGCAAGGGTGCTTGGCACAGCTTTGTGTATGGTCAGGAGCATGCCAGGGAGTGGGAGCACCATAGGGGTGTAAGTCAATTTGAGATGTGGCTGCACAGAGGTTTAATCCAGTCTAAATTGTGTCAGACAGGCAATGTAAATAAACCATTACTGTAGGGGAGGCAGAGGGAGATTCATCTTGCTTAAGCTGCTGTAAGCAAGAGACAGCTGAGGGAATGCAGGAAGGCAACGTTGATTCGCAGGTCTCTCCTGCAACGTGAAAAATACTCCTAGGAGATGTCAGAACCAAAGGTCTTGTGCTGTGAGAAGGAACAGATCTCTCTGGGATGGTGCTGAAATGTGGTGTTTTTGACAGCAGATAGAGTGAGTCAAGGCAGGAATAGAAAATGCTGAATAAGCCAGGTTAACAAAGTTTTGACATAACTGTGGTGCCAATTTTTTTTCTCCCTCTCCAAAAGCTTGTCCCTAGAAAGAACTGAAATACTAGGTCCTTAATCTCGTGGCCTAAGATCAGCACGTGTAGCAATGCAAATTAAGAAGACCTTTAATGTTAAACCATTGGAATACCAGCTTTGTTTAAAACTTTTTTTTTTCCCACAGTAGGGAAAAATCCAGAATTATGTGGTCTGGAGAGGGAAAAAAAGCTTTGTTTGGAAAAGAAAAAAGAGCTGGTTGTCTTGGGTTTTGATCTGTTAGTAATTTTTTTAAGTTGTCTTCTTTTTTTCTTTGCTCTTATGTTAGGAAAGTCTGCTATTGGGAATAGGCTAGGCTTAGATCTTTTTGAATGTATATGTTGTGTTAATATTGAAATACTACACATTCAAGAGAAAAGCAGACCTATTTTCCCTGACCACAGATAAGCACGCTTTATACTTCCCATGTAGGTTTTAGATTCTTCCACAAGAAAACCAGAGTTATCTGAAAATATGTGCATTTATTAGTCAGAGAAGTAGGAGGAACTAATTTCAAAAGAATATCTTTACTGCTTTCAGGGAGTAGAAGCGAGTGCTGTTGAGCCCAAAGGGAATGCCAGGAAAGCAAGTGTTTTTGCAGCCTTTTGAAATAATCCTTAGTGCTTTCTTTGTCAGAGTCAACACTGTGTACTACGTGCAGAGCAAGAGCTCGGGAGGCGATGCTGTGCGGGGAATGTGGCATGAGCTTGGCAGGAGCTTGTGCACAGGAACTCCTCAGGGCTGGCAGTTATACACCACAGTTTGATAAGAGCAGAGGAGTGTGGCTGTAAAACATAAAGCTGAGACCAAAGCACTGCCATATCAGTACAGCTCAAAGCCCAGCAGTTTATGACTGTTAGCAGCAGTACTTTGCCCTGCTTGGTGTGTGCTTCAAGTGTTAGTCAGACCTGACAGTAGGCTTGCAGGTCAGTGTAATATTTCTGCAGCGTAAATGCTATTTATAAGAAGTTATGACTACAGTTTATTTACTAGAGGGTGGGGGAGGGGAGCAGACAAAGAGGCAGTCAGTTCATCCTGCTGAAGTCAATGACCAAACTGGAGTAAAGTCCAGGTGCCCCTGAATCTAGTACTTCCACTAGGTTTTCCACTAAGCTGTATTTATTTAGCATGACTGTGATGCTATATTTTTATAACTGCACCTCCTCAAGAGGCAGACGTGGAAGCCATGTGACTGTTTCTCTCAGCAGAAGGGAAGACTTCCTACTCCTCTGTCCCGATTCCAAGAAGAAAAATCCTGCTACCACTAATGTCCTGCTACCACTAATATCCTGCTACCATTAATTTGGCTTGCAAAAATAAGTAAAAAAATAGTCCCACATCCTTTTTATGGGCCAGAAAGGCTCATTTTTTTTTCTCTTGTAGCCCTGAATGAGAAATGTTGAGAATAGTAAAAACAGGAGTCAATAATTATTTTGCCTCCATTTCTTTGTTTTGATACAGCTGAAGATCAGTTTGGAGCCCTGTGTTTTCGGGGTGTTTTTTTTTTCTTCCCTAAGAGATAGCACATGCATTTCAACAGCCTCAAGACCTACAGGGTGCATAGATTATGCTCTTGCTTATCTTCCCCAGGGCAAACTGCAGCAAACTCCTCACTGAGACAATGCAAAGTTATAGCAGTAATACACACATGCAAACGGTGGGGTCACAATCCAGTGTTCAAAACACATATAAGCTTTGGGTGTGCTGGTGACTTCACAAACCTCCCTTTGAAATCAGCCAAAATACACTAGGAAGGAAAATGAATACATGCAAGCAGAGTAATTTTGATCTGGGAATGAAGGTGATTTGCAGCATTAAATATCATGTCTTTGTCCCTAAGCACAACCTACTCAGTGTTAGGCAGATTGGTTTAGTGACCACAATAAGCATAAATGTACTTCCTGTAGAAAAGCACGTTGCATGCAATAAATATTTTTTGCTATGCTAAAACCAAGTTAGTTAACAAATGCTTTCTGTCAATCTGTGGATAATACTTGTGCTGACAGGCAGATAGAAGACTTAGCCATCATTTTGACGAGATGAATCCCAAGCTCTATTTCTTGCAAAATATTCTTTTATAGGCTTGGTAGCCTTTGTTTAGCTAAGCACATGTAGAGAGGAAAAAAAGAAAGCCTTTTTTTTTTTGTTCTCCCAGTCTTGTCAATAACAACTCATTGTCCTGTTGTTTGTTATACCTGGCTTTGTGTGATAGCCTCTAGCCCTAGCTTGCCTTAACAGGAAAAAATAAAAAGTGTATGTGAATGAGAAGTCTTGCTGCAGACTGAATCCAAATAAAGAAAAAGACTTTAAAGGTGAGGTTCCGGACAAGCTGTCACGTATGAATGCTGTTCTCATGGTCTGATTCTCATCTCATTCCTCTCTAACTTAAACCAAACTCCAATAAAGCCAGTAGTGGCTGCTGTGAGCTGCTTTGAGGCCAGGCTGAAATACCATGATATTAACTGTAAACAAATATTGTAATGCTTCTGCAGATTTCAGAAAGTGTCCTTCTCATAATTTAGTAGTGGCATTGTTGTATTTGGAGTGGTTTGAGATGCAAAGGCTAATCTACTGAAAAAAAGAAATTCAATTTTGCCATTTGCAATTTAATGTAGTACAAAGAGACAGGGAAAGCACTCTACATAAATACAGATGTCTCCACTTCTGAGGCTTTTCTGTGTTCCTGCTACTTAAATGGGGATCAAGAATGATATTGTTCTGTGGGCTTGCACTTTGTTTACAATACCCTCTTTGAAACTAGATGTCAAAATGGGTTTCCTGGATTGGTTATTGAATTCTGCAGGCTGTCACTCCACTGTGAGCCCTGGGAACCTTAGGCTTTTTCCTTAAAAATAGCCCAAGTTTAGAGATTTTAAAAGCAGCTGTCTTTTGCCACCACGTGGAAAGGGCTTGTTTTTCTACTTCTCTAAATTTCAAGTATAATGTTTGGACAGGGCAAAAAACCCTCAGTAAAACTTTTCTCTGCCTGTACTGGTAGAATTTTATCCATCCTTTGTGTGGCCATAAATGACCAAAACACAGGGATGAGCAAATTTGGCCCAATGGTTTTATGGATTCCTGACCTCGTGGCAATGAAATACTGTAAAGTTAATGTAAGTTGTCAAGGATGACAGTTTAACTTCCTAAACATATACACAGAGACCCTCTTGTTCTTCCTCAAGCTGTGCCACGAAAGTCAGCCTCGGCCAGGCACTGCACAACGTCACATACCTCATGCTGTCTTTTGCAGGACATCCTTGCTAAACCTCTGCTTTCCCTTAAAGGGTATTTAAACATGCCAACTCTTTTGCCAAGCTCTTCTCCTTAGGATAAGGAGAGTGTCCCCCAGAGCATTTGCCAAGGTAAATGGAGCAAACAGGTCCAGTTTTAGTGTTAACCGAATTTGATGCTGTTCCTGATGAGTTGTACGTAGGGATGTAGGCATTTCCATGTGTGCAGCTTCCTGTGCTTACTGTATATGAGAGAAGATGGCTCAATGACAGACTTCTAGCCTTTGCCCCAAATGTTGTGGTTATCTAATTTTTGTTTCATTTTAGTCAGACCCCTGAAGTAATTAGCGCACCCTGTAGGGTTTTTTTTTGTGTGGTTTCTGTCTGAATACCCATGAAGGAGTTAATTAACTTGTTTGCAGTATCTCATTAATTCATTTTTGGCCGTGAACTTAATTGCTCCTTTATTACTGATGATTATAATAGCTTTAGGCTCCCAATTAAAATGGACTTTGATGAATGTATAAGAGCTGGGCTTTCAGCTTGTTGAATAGGCAATGGAATTGCCATTCTGTGTCCCAGTGCAGGCCAGGCTCCTTCATGGCAGCACTGCTCAGGGACAAGTTTCTCCCAGTTACAAACTTGGCCTCAGAGTTGAAGCCATTAACTTCTCCAGTGGGAGGGAAATCAAATGGGAGTTAGTGCCTGTAAAACTCTGAGGGAAAATGAAACTCAAAAAAATAGGTGGACCCATTGGAAAAAAAAGCTTATTGCTGAGGTGGCAGATGAGCATAAACTGCAGTTCCCTCCGTTATGAAATGGCCACTCTACTGAAGTCAGGCTGGTGAAGGTCTGGATTTCTCCCTGTGGGCATCCTTAGTTTTACTGGAGGGCAAAAGCTGTTTTCAGATGTTTGTGGGCATATCAAATGTTTGTTCTTGAAATAGTTTTTCTTCCTCCTGGTACATATTTGATGAGCTGAGGTGCATGAACATCAATTTGCTTTTCTGGGCTTAGATTTTTTCCTAGGACAGTAGTACTTTCTTTTTAATATATTTTGAGACTACTGGATGTCACACATTACAGAAGAACCAGGAATATTGGTGTTATAAAGAGAAATAGCCATATTAATTTTAAATAAGAAAAAGAAGAAAGCTACAAATCTGTCTCTCACTTCTCCCACCCACCCCCTCTGTATGATTCAATGTGAAGAACACACAATTTATATTCCCAGTGGTGACTGGCTTGGACTCAATGACCTTTGCAAAAAATCCATTGCCTGCATGGAAAATGTAGTAAAACAATGTAAGCGTGCTTACTTGTAGGCATGTATATTTCTTAACACAATAGGGTCCTGAGACCAACTGAAGTCTCTGGATTCTTCTGCAAGAAATGTTCCCACAGGGGAGCTATTATGATACTCCCTCTGCTGGCTCTCATTCCGCCTCCAAATTTTCCTTAGGAGACCTCACTTGGGCATTGATCCACAGAGAGCAAAATTACCATGTCTTGATTGCTTGTGTGAAGAGTCAGTACAGCCCAAAGGGTGGAGACTCTTGCCACTTCGAACAGACAAGGACCAAAATTGTCAAGAAAAAGACATCTGCTTTCGGGTAAGAAGATTGGAACTGGAGGAGCAAAGTCAAGCACCACTTACTTTGACACCTTTAACTGAAAATCTGCTCAAAAGCTGTGTTTGAAATGCTTTGAACACAATTAGTTTTCATGAGAAGGAAACACTATTAGTCAGTGGTTTCTATTCTACCAAAAGATCTAGAACTTCATAAGCTAAATTCCAGATTGTTTTTAATACTGTAGCAGCTTGTTTGCTTCACTCATAAAAATCTGAACTTTTTCTGACTTTTCCTTAATGATGCCTTT
This sequence comes from Irena cyanogastra, assembly GCA_013397155.1. Taxonomy (NCBI): domain Eukaryota; kingdom Metazoa; phylum Chordata; class Aves; order Passeriformes; family Irenidae; genus Irena; species Irena cyanogastra. The sequence goes on from VWZV01006645.1 coordinate 367,462, forward strand.
TGGGAAGAATTTGTTTCCTGGAATAGTGAAGGGGGAAAATCCTGTTTGCTTTAGAAATAGCTTTATATATATTTTTTTTTATTATTATTATTTATTTATTTATTTTTTGCTTTTCTCAAATCAGAGGGTCACAAGATGACCAGAGTTGATGACACACAAATTATGAAACAAAATGATGATGGAGCACAAATTTAAACCAAATTTAAAAAAAATAGAAGAAGAGAAAAAAGAAAATAAAAATGCTGACAAGCTTGTGGCAATACAGTCTGCTAACAATTTACCAATTTACTCTGGAATTCTCTATGAAAATTTCAATTATTGTGCAACATATGAGATCTAGCTATGACTATGCTTTTTCCAAAGGCCTAAATGAGAGAAAAATAAAAGGAGCTTGCTTAGATGATACTATGGCACCTCTGTCACTGTTTTAGCTGATTGCTTAAATACATGCTTAATAAATATATTTCAGAGTCTGCTGACCTAAGCTTTGCTTTATTACCAACTTTAACCCTGGAGGTACTGAAGTTTGTTACTGATATTGCAGTCCAGCAGGAGAATTGTTTTTCCTTCTCAGGAGTAACTTGTCTTGCTGCTTCAGGTAGTGCCCCCCTCGACAGAAGAGGGGAGAATGTACCTTGGAAGGAAGTCAGGCTATGGTTATCATCTGTGGTGAGGGGCCCAAATAGCAAAGTTCAGCTCTTCATTTTATAAAGTGGGAACTGAAGCAACGGGATGTGAGGAGGAGAAGGGAAAGGAGTTAAGGCAGCTCACATGGGTGCAGGCAGAAAAAGGACACAGCACAGGCCATCTGGGGCTCTGAGTAAGCCTGATCCTGCCTGTGGCTTCTTGCTTTCTCTGGGTCCTCATGAGGATGAAGCTGCCCTGAATTTGCACCTATTTATGCTGGGTGTTGCTGAAAGGAACTACTGCTCATGGGAACCTCACTTTCTGGCAAGAAAACTGCTGCTTTGCCCCGATTCTGGCAACTCTCTCTGGCCTGTCATCATTACTCTAGTGCCTACGCAGAGACTCTGAGTGGAATGGATGATGGTTCTATTTGTGGTGCCTTGGCTCCTGTTTCTTTGCAGACACTGGCTTACTCGAAGGAATCTCATTAAAAGTATCTTTCCATGAGGAAGGTTTCTCCTGACTTGGTCTGCAGTGGAATGAGACAGTGGTACCCAGACCCATGAGTGCGTGGCTGGTCTGTGTCTGTGGTGGTGGACAAATGTAACCACATACTTTTGGATGTGCTTTTCAGGAGTCTGGAGAATAAAGACAGCTGTGAAGCTGCCAACCAAAATCTAACCCAACTGTCCTTGCCAGCTTGGACTCTACTCTTTATCAAACAAGGCTCATGATTCCTGAAGTAAAAAAGCTGATTTAAAGTGGTGGAGAGGGGGGAAAGATAGTAAAAAAAAGTTGTTACACTTTTTGTTTAAGCTAGTATTTGAGGCTTTTGTGGGTTGTGTTGTTTGATGACATAGTCAAGTACCTGTGGGTCTGATTATTTTTGTGGGGCATTACCTAATTTTTTTTCTTCTACTGTCAGAATCCCACTGTGTTCAGTAAAAGTGACTTTTCTCATTGTTCTGGTCCACCTTTTAATGGAAACATCAGTCCCATCTTGGTATTCCTAGTCACATGTCTCTCCATCTATTTCTGATGTGTCTTTGCTGCCTTCTTTCTGTGCTCTTGTACACTTGTACAGTACTTGTATTTTTTTGCTGCTTATCACTTACACACATGCAGCTCTAGGCAACAACTCTCAAAACCTCCAGAAACACCCTGAGACACTTAGCACAGCTCTGCTCCATTCCAGCCCTGCACATGGCCTCTGTTTTGTGTGGTGACTGCTCTAGTTTTGGTTATCTGTCTCATAAAGTAGTTTCAGTGCAGTTTTTACACTGCCCCTGAACAGGAGATGGTTGTTGCACCCTCACATTAACAGCATTGCCAGTGACCACTCCATCAAAGGGGCTCCAGGGAAGTCCAGCAGAATGACAAGGCCAGACTACGGTGAAATTAAGGAATATAACCCATGGTGTGTTGGACATTAGCTATCATGGCTGTAATCTTGTTTTAAAGCTTTTATGCAGCTTTTTAGACTTGAGTATCACTGTTGCCTAAATTTGCGCATGGATGTAGACAGTGTCCGTGTAACCTGCCTTCATACCTACCTCAGACATCTGCAGTTTCCTCCAGTTTATGTGGCTTTACTACAAAGCTTGAGGACTGCCGAGAGGCTAGTGGGTAATCTAGGTTGGCCTAAATTCCACTGCAGTTAAATGGCAATCTATCTGTGGGCTTGTCTTCTTCCTTTCAAAGAAAAAGACAGTAAAGAGACAGAATGGAGCTGCGGTAAAAAACATCTGAAGATGTTTGTCACAGCAGAAATGTCAAGTGATATTTTTAGCTTGCAAAGGAAGAAAGGGGAAAGCATGCAATATTGTAATTTTTAAGAAAGGTGTTGGTTGTACTGTGAGAGAATTCTCTCGCTTTTATGGTAATATAATTTAATTGCTTTCAAAAAATGGTGTACCTTGCTAATCTGGACAGATTTGGAGACACTGGGATATATTCTTGTTTGGTATAAATTGATGTAGCTTCGTGCTGGAGCTACACACCTAGTGGCAGATAAAAATCTGTTCTTTTGGGGGGAAAATTTCAACAACTGTACTTCAAAAAGTTGTGTTTTCTATATTGTGTCAGCCACAGGCTTAATACTACCCTTAAACCAGTATAAAAGTTTCCTAATTGCTACTCTGAGAGGAGACATTTGACTTATATAGTGCACCAGAGAATGCGGTTCTCACCATGCTGCGCTGAAGTTATTCAGTACGGTGTGCTTCTGCAACAGCATGACAGGGCTTGCTGCCCAAACAGCTTTGGAAAATGTGATGTTTCCCTTCTGTCTTACTCTTATGACTTCTGTGTCTGCGGAACAGACACAGTACTGCAGATTTGAAAATCTGGTAATAGAAGTATATAGTGTTAGCATCAGACCTGGGAGGTGTTAGAACCTTCACACTTGGAGGAGCTGTGAACTCCTCAGTATCTGTTTTGCACCTTGCTGCTATCATAAAGGGGAGTGGCTGTTTGCAAAGCTGAGCTCTCTGTGTCCTGGCCAAACCCTTTATAGAAGAGCCAATTTCCTCCCCAAATGTTTGATCGTGGTGGTGTTGCTGATGTTCCAAAGACAGCCTGGCAAACGGCTGCTTTTAGCAGTCAGAAAGGACCAGTCTTTGGAAATTTAATTCTGAGTTCACTTATCCCTGGGAAGCTGAGAGGCAGATTTTAATTGATTCAGACCTTTAATCTTGGTCAGTTATCCCTCATTTTCCCTTCTGAAATCCAGAAATGTTATTTAGAATGCAAAGGGCTGCTGTGAAATGGGAATTAAGCTATAGTTGGGAAAATATTTTCTAACCAGATAACAACAGTCCTGGAAGTCCTTCTGTGCTCTGGAGTACTGGGCTCAACTAAACAAGGCTTCTTTTCCTGATAATGATTATGCTTTTTCTTGTTCTATGTATTCAATTAAATCATGATGGAGAATATTAAATACATGATATTTCAGAAATTTATCCTGTTTTGCTGACAGTCCTGGAGCCTCTTTTGTCTTTCAATAAGTTTGCCTCTGACTAAATGTTTCTGATTACTTGGAACTGAAGATTAATTGCTGTATTCAACTCTACCCAACCATGCAAATGTTTCTAGGAAGCTGACTGTAAACTGGGCCGTAAGAAACCAGAGTCTCATAGATTATGTCCCAGGGCCAGCTGCTAGGATATTAGAATATATGATGTTTAGTTGAGAGATAACACAATCTCTTTCCTGGATTTGCAAAAAATACCTGGGGAAAAATTGCTGGTGAGAAAGCTCTAGGGAGACTGGGTCGGAGCCAGAAGAAACTCTGGATGGGAGATAGAGTTGTAATTATGGAAACTTCTGCTTGCCTGATGCCTAAGCTCTTCAGATCCCCAGGCGTGTGAAGCTCTCTTCTATCACATGTGCTTGTGCCCAGATGTTCCTTGGTGTCAGTGTGGTGGCAGCTGGGTGCCAGGCACATGTGTGCTGGGTGGCCCTGCCTGCAGTGTGCCACAGCTGTGTGCAGCGCCTTGGTGGCTGCCGCTGTCAGGGCATACCAGAGGGAGAAGGGGACTGCCCCCTTTGGGAGAGCACTCAGTGCTTACAGCATTTCTCCCAGTTTCTCATCTAATCTGATTTCAACAGGGAAAGGTACCAGCTCCCACTTCTGATCCAGGAAGGGTCCTGCTGCAGGATTGCTTGGGAAGGGAACGGCAGCCCCTGTCCTTGCATTACCTTAGCCATGGGAGCTGACAGTGTGCCTCAGTCTTGCTCTCTTTCCCTGGCCTAGTGAATGTTGTCTTATGCAAGGCACAATTGGGAAGGAAAGACATAGAAATCTCTTCTCTCCTTTCAAACAGGCTCCAGGCTGGGCACACAGGATAGGAGACAGAGGACTGAAGTCTCTGACCTTGCATTTCCTGTTTCGTTGTAGTCTTCAACCACTTTATTTTTTCTGTCAGAGAAACTATAGATGGCTATGCATTAGCAGAAAAGATGAAGTCCAGGGCAACTTTTGGAGCAAAAGGTGTGGTCTGGTATCTTCAGGGTCTGCTTTATTGACACCAAGTCCAATGGCACATGGAAAATCCCCACCTGCCCTCTGCCCTTGCCCGTTATGAGGTGTGCCAGCATCAGCCAGAGCTGCTGGCACGTGGCAGCTACAAACTGGGGTGTCAGATGCTGTTTGTTCAATGGTCCCAGAGGTGTGGGGTTTGACAGTGGTCCGGAAGTTCACTTTGAGACCAAAGCCCAGTTTTTTAATATTAAGAAGGAACAAAATCATCCTTTTTCCTCACTGATGGTATGTTGCTGGCAGGTTTTTAATTTCACCCAGGTCTGAGGCTGATGTTTCACCCCATGGAAAGCAAGAGAAACTCTGCCTTGAGGAAGTGCTGGTGCTGGTACTTCTGACTCAGGGCTTCTTGCCCTGGATCTCCCATGTCAGGGCTCCCCTTGGCAAGCCTGCCTTGAGTTGTGAGTGTCACTTGCTGTTCCTGCACTGCTGCTTGGCTCCATGCAACGGGTATACCACACAGCCATAACCTCTTCCTCTGGCAAACAGTGGTAAAAATATTGCAAGGGCCAACTGCGGTTTATTTCTTCCCCTCTTTCCTCTGAAGCCTTTCTTTAAATACCTGTAAGTGGCACAGAAATGGTATATCACAGTGCATCTCTGCAATCTAGCACGCCTCTGAAGTGATGGATTTAGCAAGCCTGACACAGATCCCTTGGTGTGCTTGAGGAAAAGAGTAGGTTAAGAAAGGTCATGGGGGAGTGGAAGAAGTTGCTGTCCCAAGCTGTTCCTTGATGCTTTTCCACTGAAGATTTCAGATTGGTAAAGGTGGAGGTGGGGTAGGATGAGTGCATACATCTCAACTGCTTGGTGAGCGATTGTGGCTCAGGCAGACTTTGTCAGGGGATTGTGCCAGAGGGTTTTTCAGTGGTGACACGACTGTGTCAGTCCAGTGGCTTCTCAGCACTGTGAGAGATGTCCCTCTTCTTCCCTCCCATCCTGCAGTTGTGGTCTTTGCTCCTTGCAGTGGGATTAGCACCTGTTGGTTCGGTTAACATGACGAGCAAAAAAAAAAAATATTAGTTTTTAGGGGGCTAAGTTACGTTGGGGTTTTTGGTTTTGTTTTGTTTTTGTTTGGCTTTTTTTTGGTTGTCCCGTCCCCCCCGCCCAGGTTTAGTGAGCTGAGGTGAGCTGGGCAGCCTGTGCAGAGGTGGTAGGATTGGCAGGGAGGAAGAGCTGTCCCTTTAGTCAACAGTGGCTGTTAGACCAAGCTCAGCTGCGGTGGCAACCACAGCCTAATTAAACAGCAAGGGCTGTGACATGCTCAGCATTTTCCCCTTCTCTAAATACCACAGAGCTTAGACTGAGTAGCACATTTGCAGTGCCAGGAAGAAATCTACCTCTGTGCACAAATTAAAACCTTCTAATTATCTCTTATTTTTATATAACACCTTTTATAATTTCCCTGCTGTATATTTTTTCCTTTTTTCCCATATTTTCATAGCCACAGAGAGGAAGAAAAAAAATACTGTCAGGCAAAAAATTTATGCTTTTTGACTAATGCAACTAAATTAATAGAGTATTTTTGTTTGGTTAGTAAAGCAAGAGTTTCAAATATTAAAAGAAAAGAATTGGTGAAGATTGTGAGTTCAGATGGCTATTTTTACCAGTAAATAAATGTCAGTAATTTTAAGCCACTTCAGATCTGCAGGTCAGAAAAATGGAAAGCCATTCCTTGACTTTTCAGATGTTTGTGTAAATAATTCCTTTTGCCCTACAATAAGAGTTAGGGGATCTGCTCAGACGTTCCTGGTGTTTTCCCTGAAGGAGATGAGGGGGCTGGACTTGCCTTTGCATACGCAAAGGGCAATAAAACAAGCAGCCAAATGGTCAGAGAGGTCCCCATAAACATATCAAAGTTTACTGCTCAGTCTGCGTAGCAGGCCTCCTACGTCTGGAGGAGATGGGTTTAAGCTGAGCTGCCAGACTTGGAAGCAAGGCAGGCACAAATGCATACTTGGTTTTCCAGTGCTGCTGAGAGGGGGAAGGAAGGGGACCAGAAAATGGGTAACATTTTAAATGCTGGTTCCATGAGCGTTTGGTATGTGAATGTGTGTCAGCACACACAGAAAAGGGAAGACATGCAGCATTCGGTTTGCTTATTTTTCTTTTTCTTTTTTTCCTTTCTGCACCCCTGTCACTTCACAGAGAGCACCAGGGCCTCAAACAAGCAACAGCTTCTGCCATTGATGTCTATAATAGGACTGTGCTGGTAATAAATTACAGCAATGAGCCTGTTAGCAGAGTGCAGGCCTTAAACACTTGCTTGGTTACCTTAGCTCCAGATCATCAAAGTGCTCGAGGCAACCCGACGCCTGTGACAGGAGAGCATCCCCGACCCAGGCTCTGCCAGGGGAAGGGGCAGGATTTCCATCTCTTGGCCTTACAGAGCTGTTAGTAAAAAGACAGCAGCACTCAGCAGCAAAGATAAGTAGTGGCAGCATTTTTACCTGTTTTTTTTTCTTTCCTTCTTTTTGCTGTCTTATTTGACCTTCTATTAACGTTTGTACTGAGTAGCTGCATGTAGGAAAACCTGCCTCAACCTATTCTGCAGGCAGAGAACAGCTTATCTTCAGTCTTCCATGAAAAGACTTAGATGAAAGAGAAGATGAGAGCTTGTTTCACTCAATACCAATCAAAGTAATATAATATGTATTTGCTTTTCTCAATTACAGGCCTGAAATGGGAGGCTCTAGGGGAAACATTTTTTTCTTTATTTTTTTTTCTCTGACAATCTTATCATTTTAATGCTGCCTGCTATTTATGCATGAAGGAAGAGAAAAGACAGAACGACAGCATTCAGGCCCAGGCTTAGAGCAATAAAAGCTGAGGAAATTCAGCAGCAGGTCCAGAGCTGCGTGCAGGCCAGGAGGAGGAGGAGGAGGCAGAGGAAGCAGTAACTCATAGCTGCAGCCAAGGGCTCTTTTGCTGATGACGTGTCGGCGTGTGTTTGCTTGGTGGTCGGGTCTGGTGGCCTCACTTCAGCCCTGTCTGGTGCACCTCTGATGTGGGGCAGAGCCACAGGAACTGTCTGAGAGGAACGACAGGGGCCCGGTGGGGACCCCAGGCCTGCACAGCCATGGCCTCAGCTGCTATCTCTGCTGCTGTGCCCAGGTCAGGCCATGGCTTCTCTCAGAGCAGTGCCAGAGGCTTTTCCAGCCCCCCAGCATGTGGCTTTGCAGCACGAAGCACAGCACGGGGAGGGAGTTGCCCTCCAGGGGCTGAGAAGAGGATGAAAAGGTTTGCACAGCTACTGTGGGAGGAGGGGAGAACAGGGAGTGCCTGTGATGTTGGAAGATTTGGTGTCAGGGAATGGGACAGGCTGTGCAGGGCTGTCCCTGGGAGAGGCAGAGAGCAACTGAGAGATGGAGGGGCGTCCTGAGGTTATGTGGTGGGAAGGCTGGAAAGGCAGCTGCTTGTGCAGCTACATTTGGGGTGACGTATCAAGTGCGTTGATTTTGAACGGGTAAAACAAATCACTGAACTTGGCTGAGCTTGGAGAGATATGTCTGACCATCTGTGTGCTTAATCCGTTTCCTTTTCTCATGTAGGAGTTAGTCCAAGCTCCAGTAAAATCAGAAGAACCTTGTTGACTTAATGGATTGTGCCATTTAGGGCCAGGATTTTTTTTCATAAACATTTTACAATTTGGGTGGTGGGCAGGAGGGCAAGTGGCCAGTTCAGTGTCCTTTCCTTGCAATTAATTTTTGTCAATAAAAAACCTGTTATTTTTAGAAATTATCTTTTTTAAAAACAGAATGCGTGTTTTTGCAAAAGCATGTTTACTTTTTAAGAAAACTTTTAATGATAAACTGAAAAAAAACAATACAGACATTTTTGGTATGTTTATATTTCTAATTTATTATTTGGTCCTGTCTCCCTTTTAAGAAACAAAAAGGGAAGGAATAAAAGGAGTTATTATAAACTTCTTTTTCAGTAAGAGACTTTTGAAATTGAGTGTCTTGAAAGTACCAAAGAAAAAAAAAATCAGTTTATACAGTGTCACCAATTTTTTCCCTCCGACTTCAGTAGAGTTCATAGGAATTCTAGGTAGTCACCCAGGAGGAGGAAGAATCATAGAACGGTTTGGGTTGGAAAGGTCACCTAGTCCAACCTCCCTGCAATGAACAGGGACCTCAGTTAGATTGGGTTGCTCAAAACCCTGTCTGCCCTGTGAATGTTTCCAGGAATGGGACACCTGCCACCTCTCTGGGCAACCTGTTTCACAGTTTCACAACTCTCACTGTAAATGAATTCTAGTCTGAGTCTACCTTTTTGTAGTTTAAGAGCATTAACCCGTGTCCTGTTGTAACAGGCCCATTAAAAAGTTCCTATCTTTTTTATAAGCCACCTTTATGTACTGGAAGGATGCAATAAGGTCATCCCAGAACCTTCTCTTCTCCAGGTGGAACAACCCTGACTCTCTCAGCCTGTGCTCATAAGGAGAGCTGTTCCATACTTCTGATCATCTTTGTGGTCCTTCCCTGGACTCTCTCCAACAGGTCCATCCATGTCTCTCCTGTGCTGGGCCCCCAGAGCTGGATGCAGGGTTCCAGGTGGGGTCTCAGCAGAGCAGAGGGGCAGAACCCCCTCCCTGGCCCTGCTGCCCACGCTGCTTTGGATGCAGCCCAGGACACGTTTGGGTTTCTGGTCCAGGAGTGCACATTTCCAGCTCACGTCCAGCCTCTCACCCACCAGCACCCCCAAATTTTTCTCAGCAGAGCTGCTCTCAGTCAGTTCATTCTCCAGCATGGATTCATACTGGGGGAGTTTCCCCAGTCCAGGTGCACCTTGCTCTTGGCCTTGTTAAACCCAATGACATTTCCACAGCTTGTCCTTGTCCCTCTGGATGGCATCCCGTCCCTCAGGCATGTTGACAGCACTCAAGGGAGTTCAGTTTGTTCAGACCTCTATGTAATTTGAAATCTGTGGGGCAAAAGTGTTTTCAATTTTTTTATTCTCCATCTCCAATTCAGCAGGTCATTGTCCATAGGGTTGCTCAGAACTGGAAGGTTACTGAAGTCAGAGCTGCAGTACTTCAGACAGTGTGGCTGATGTGTCAGTGAACACATACAAAGATGTTAAAGAAGGCTACAGGTAGATATCAAGGTCTTATTCACTCTTAAAATCACTAGCTTGTCTTGTATATTCAAGCTTCCGGTTTTCCATTTAAACCAATATTTATACAGAATGAAAATATTCACACTATAAAATTTTTAGTATATAAACCTCAGTATCCTCCTAAATATTCAGTCAGCTGTTTGGATGTGTGCTCTGACAGGGACAGTATGAAGGAACAGTGGCTCAAGTGTGTTTTAGTGTGAACGGTGTTTTCATCTGTGTTAGCAACTGTTCAGTAGGCAGTGAACCCTTAATAATAAATATTTTTTTAATCCCGATTTTGTTTTATTTTTTCTCATTTCCTTATTTTACAGCTTGCCCATCAGCTTCATGCCAGACTTGGTCAGCCTCACCTGTGGGATAAGAGACAGTGAAAATTGTCCAGTTTATGTGTGGGTTTTTCTCTACTGCATGGCTTTGTTTATGGGATTTTAAAAATTGATTTCTATAAAGAGCCCTTCTTTGCACAGAATCTCTGACACCTTTAGTGGATTTACTGAGAAGGACCAAACAAGTTTTTAATGTGTTGCAAAAATGCAGCCACCTCCAAGGAAGAAGGTGTTATTTTTACAGCTTGGGACAAAGTGTAAGACAAAAATATCTGCCTGAACTCAGAGCATGGAGCACTGGGAGGTGAATTTCTAGGATGTTAAGTTTCTGAAAATAGAGAGGATGTACAAAGTTGCTGAGTGTTACCTGAGACATGGCATCTCCCTGATCCCTTTTTCCTACTTATAAAATCAGATAAAGGTTTGGGAAACAGTATGCAGTCTGGGTCAGAAAGCAATTTTGTCCCTCGCTGGTTCCCTCTAAAATACTAATGAGACTGAAAATTATTGATCCTTTTGATGAGGTGTTTTGGAAAAGCTGGGCATGCAACTGCAGGCCCATGCCCAGCAAAGCACAATGAAATTTCAGTGTGCAGAAAACTCTGCTAGTGCTGAGGTAATGAGGGACCCCACAGCTGTGTTACTCCAAGGTTTCTCATAGTAATTTTCCATGAAGCTATGGAAAAATATTTATCCTTCCTTCTATAAACATGTCTTTTAGAGATTTAAGGGAAGGCGTGCATGCAGACATACAGAGAAAAAGTCCCCTTACATAGCCATAAATAACAAAATGTCTATGTTTTCATATTCTAGGAGGTTTCAAGAAAAGCTGTGTTTGCTGTCACCCACTTCATTTTGGTGTGTAATTAGACACAACATGTGTAGCAGAGAGGTCTCAGGTTCTTGCCCCCTCTGTGGCAATCCATGTACTACGAGGACTATTTTCTGGGATAGTATAGGTGAAATGAAACTATACTTATTTCATGTTCTTCAGTAAGTCTGGGGTGTACACCATGAAAATAAACACTTGTGAGGCTGACCCACCTCTCTCTTTATTCCATCCTTGCTCATGTGCATCTGGATTTCTTGTCTCTCCTCCCAGGCCCAATTTTCACTCAGTTCCTGCCTCCACGAAATCCGTGGTATTACACTGCAGTAAGGCCCTTTGTAATAGTGAGACTGGTGCTTTTATCTGCAGTTCAATCTCCTCAACATCTTGCCAACAAGCACAGTAAGGTAAAAGGGAGAGCTGAGCACATGCATACCCTCAAATGGAAAGTTGTGTTTATGTGGTTGTGGTTATGGTCGGACAGTAACCAGCTCTGCATTCCTGGGCATACACAAGAGATGTGTCTGAATTTTCTGAGTTTGCCAGTTCACTCAACATTATTTCAACAAAAGGTCTTTGATTAGGTCACAAAATGCAAGATAAGAAAGGACTCCTTTGACCAGGCACTGTTTCTCTAGTTGATTCATAGATACAGAACCTAAAAGGATGGGCACAGATGACTTTTTTGTGGGAGGAAGAATCTGAACTGTCTTTCTAAGTGGGGATAAGCTAGCCATTACTGGATCAAATATTTCTTCAAGCCCAATCAAGTAAGCAATATGTTATTTTTCTCTGCAATGGGCAGCTTTCCCTAAAAAAACCAAAAAACCCAAACCAGCCAACTACACAAGAAAAGCCATCCAGCCTCCCGACTCTCCCAAAACACCAACCAGATCTGTTCTGTAGAGCCAGTCAGCCCTATAATATCAGTTTTGTGAAGAATCATGACATTTTGAAAATGGTTCCTGCTCTGCAGTTGAAACATTCGTAAGAGCTCCTCCCTTGCCACCATTTTCCCTAGGTTTTAAATTCCAATTTCTCTTCTATGTTTGAGACAGTGTCAAGGTGTTTCAGTGCCAAACATGTCATATTTTGACTTAGAATAGGAATGGTATTTCAATCAATAGATGAATTGGAGTCACAGCAGGAATCCTGACAAGCACACACAGGCATGAACTAATTCTGCTGTTCTGTGCTCATGTTGTAGGCAATAGTATAGGAATAAGAAAGAAAAAAGGTCATACAGTGGGATTTTAAATGACATTTCTTAAGTTGCCTCAGTTAAATTTTAAATACCTATTCCATTGAGGCTTTCCCTAACATGAACTGAATTTTAACAAGAAATTGTGGTTTTATCAAATCAGACTTTTGGAAAGCTATTCTGATCATGTTTTATTACTCATCTGCTGAGTTTTTTTTCGTTTTGTGCCTTTGGAAAATGCTGGTCACAGGGCTTGTTTGGTTTTGTTTGTTGGTTTTGGTTTGGTTTTATTTTTCCTTTTTTGATTTTGGGCTTCTTTTTGACTGAAACATGAAATATAGTAGTAGTAGTAGGATGCCACTAGGGGTGCTTGTCCTAGTCCCGTGTTTAATTCCTGCTTGTAACTTTTAGCACTAGTATTATTAATAGAGATATCATGGGCTGCAAGCACATCCTGCTATGAAATGCTGTATTATGCAGGCCAAAGGGAATTGGCTGTTTCTGTAAGAGAATAATTATGCCTTCAATATTATAAAGACATTGGACTGGTAAGGGAGCTCAGCTGATGGAGTCTATTGCACTCGAGCTAAGCTGTTCTGCTGATGCTTTTTTTTCCTGGTCCAAGGTGTGTTGCCTCTTTTTGATCTGAACGTTATTTTTGTTTCAGCTTCCAGACATTGTCGTTTTTTGCCAAATTACAGATCTATTTGTATGACCTCCATGCTTCCTGATGTCCAGCCTGAACCTTCCCTGGTGCAGCTTGAGACTGTCCTCTCATGCTGATGCTGGTTGCCTGGGAGAAGAGGCTGACCCGCACAAACTACTTTCAGGCCATCATAGAGGGCAGTAAGGTCTCCCCTGAGCCTCTTCTTCTCCAAGCTAAACATCCTCAGCTCCCTCAGCTGCTCCTCATACGGTTTACCCTATAGACCCTAGACTGATCAGTCTTTTTTACTGCTTATAGTGTTTTATCACTTTCTAGTGTTACCTGCAATTTTTAATGCATATTTATTTCTTTGGATTATCAATACATGTTGGAGTATATTGACCACGGTATGGCCAGCTGCAGGATTTCACCAGGAGCACGTGGCTGAAGGCCACTGTACTGCTGATCTGCACTGCCCGATGTGAGCCTTCGGTGGGTTATGAAGAGCTGCTGGTTTTACTAGGACTCTGTAAAGGACCTGCATTGTGAAATCATGGCCTTCTGTAAAACAGAGATCACTTTGCCACTTGGATATTTTACATATTATGTCCAAAATCTTGCACTGTAATTATTATAGGGGCAAGAACTATATCCTGCCTGCCATAGAAATTCCCTTTTCTGCCTGAGTGTGAAGACAGTGGTCTTTAGGATCATCATTCTCCCCTGTATATTCCCTATGCCTGACACTTTTGGCCTAATAGAACTTGGCAGAGCTGACTAGTGTTGATTCCAAGTTATGACATGTAACTAAGCTAGGGATCTTACTGCCACAAGGAATCAGCAAACCTCAAGACTTTAGCAGGATACTGTAAAGAAAGGGAAGCTCTTTGGTATGCGAGCAGTTGAATAACATCCATGATTATGTGAAGAAGGCGCTGGCTTGTCACACACAAGACCTGCTTCTTTTTCTAGATTACCATCACTCCTCTTTTATCCCTTCCTGCCTTGTTTTCACCTTCTCCTCCTTCCTCTAGGATGACATAATGTCTGCGTATGTTTAAATTTGTTCAACAGCTATATGATATCAAATGAAATTCCATCTGGTTCTCATTGTAATATAGAGAACTAGTCAATTTCTGTGACCCATATATAAAATAAATTCAGAGGGAGGAGTTTTTAGGAAAGCAGTCAAACTCTGTTTGGTTAGCAGCAGAAGGTGAATGATTTAAGTAGGACAGTCATACTCATTCCTCTCTTCTTATGGGATTTACACCCATGTAACTGGGGAACGTGTTGAGCCCTATGCCTTGCTGTCCGCTACTTCTAGTAGCCCTTCACTGTTATATTTGCTAAACCTTATTTAAATATTGACCCTGTCAAACTGGGAAGAAACAGAAAAGAGAACTTCAAGTATGAGACAAAATATGATGTAATAATACTAAAATAAACATGGTGCAGGAAAGGCAGGAAAGTCAAGCTCAGTGAAAGCTGTAGAACAAGCTGAAAATCTTTGGGTGGAAGGTTTTTTCCAATGGAAAATGCTGATTCATCCAGCCCGTTGCGAAAGGTGTTAATTTCAAATAAACCTTATTTAGAAGGAGTGATTGAAAACCACTTCCATAACATTACAGTCTACCTTTGAAGGTTTGAAATTACTGCAATTTTGTCTTTGATATTATTCAGGCTGTTTTGAAATTTCGATTAGCTGGGAATTTCAATTTCTGTTTAACTTTTGCTCTTTTTAATAATGCATTTGTTAATTAGCGGTGTTTGATTTCTTTCCTTTTTTTTCTTTTTTTTTTATAGAAATGCTTTTTTTTCCCATAAAGAAAAAAAATAGGTTTTTCAAGTCAGTTATAAGGAGAGGGTAGTTGAGTTAGAGTAATATGAAAGGAAAAGTCTAGAAGGAGAGCAGAGAAAATCTTGTACGGTGGTACCTCCAGCAGTACCTGATGCTGAACCGGAGTTTTGGGTGGCAGGATCTCTGTGGTGAACAGCACTGGATGTACGTAAACAGACTGGAGAGAGGGATTTTGGTGAGACCTCAGTCCTGTGCGTTGGCCAGCAAAATCTGTCACTGGGTTTCCGGAAGAACCCGAGCTTCTCTTTCCTGATCTCAGCTTGCCATTTGAAAGCCAAGAGTGTGGAGGAAGATCCCAAGTGGCCACAGCCCCTTTCCATGGCACAGGATGGCAAACTTGCTTTCTTACTTAGTGTCTGGACTCTTCAAATTTTGAGAGAAGCTAGCAGGACCCATCTGCCTGTGCTGGCATTCATTACATTGTAAATTCATGGTCCTTTGGAGCTCACCTTGTCAGGGGTGACCACACTGGAGCTCTGCTAGAAACCAGTGTGCTTCCTTACTGCCAGGACAAAGTGAGCCTTGAAGGGAAGCAGGATGAAAAGCAGCATGCTTTTGTAGGCTGCCTTCTACTCTGATGAAAACCAGCCACTTATCCTTTAAGATATGGTTATGAGCAACTAAGGAGGACCTGGGTGAGTGGCAGAGCTTAAAACTCTGTGGGATTTTGTTTGGGGAAACTGAACCAGAGAGAAACAATAATTGCCAGGTAGACATAATTGTTGAATTCTGTTTAAATGGCACTAAGGAAAGTAAAAACCAGAAAAAAAGATTTGTGTGCTAAATATTCACTCTGAGGCTTGAAGCTTGGCTCAGTAACTATCTCCCAAGTCTTTATTCAAAACCAGTAAGACTTTGAAATTATTATTTTACAGAAACATTATTGCATCGAGAGAACAGACTCTGTCATAAATTTTCCCACTTAATGGAAACAATTTTGGCTAACTGCCGGGGATAAGCAAAGACTGAGAATTCAGCTGACGCTGTATTACTTACATGGCACATAGAGAGCTCTAGGTGACATGACTCAAAAGAGATTTGTATCTGCTCCTTAGTTAAAAGAACATGGGTACAATGTTGTGCAGCTGTGATTTGTATCTTCTAAATCAGGAAGGAGGTTTTAGCCATAGTAACCCTCGGTAACAACTCCCCTGAAAGAAGCAGCACATCACGGAGGGGTTAGATGGAGAAATGGGGACAGCTTAGCTTGTGGTGAGGACTGTGATGCCGCACCTTTGCCAGTAATGGTTTGCTGTCATGTTTTGGGCTGTGAACTGTGGCAGATCAGCTGTTATTTCTGGAGCAGCAGAGCTGTCCTGGCAGGAAGGGTGAAAATCTCTGGTGCAGGTGTGGGAGGGAAACCTGGGGAACTACTGCAGAAGTTGCAGGGTAAGCCCTTTGCCTGCATGACTCAGTGCTCGCTAAGAGACACGGGTTCAGCAGCTGCCTGGAGACACACACACGCCTTCATTGCTGCATGGGGAGCAGCATGGAGACTCTGTGGACATGGCCCAGCAGTGTGCCAGCAGTGCTGCTCACCTGGCCTCAAAGTACCCTCAGAAATAAGCATGAAAAAAATGCACAGAGGCCCATGCTCCTGAGCGCTCTGGGAGGGAAACAAAACATGCTTTTTAGAAAGAAAAGCAGAAAAGAAGATCTGATAGCACAGTCTGCTGAGCCCAGCATTCCTGCTCTTCACAAGGACAATGTTCTCTGATGATGCCTCTTGTATAGGAAGATGAAGGGATACATTAGAACGATGATTATATCTGATTTGCTGCCACTTAGCATATGAAAAGCTTACTGAAAATTGGGTAGGTAGTAGGAATGAGTTATGATGTTAGGGGAACCTGATGATCCACCTTTGTAGCTACAGCATTGTTACAAGGGAGAGGCAAAATCCAAGTGCAGTGACCGACCTCCTGTACAGCAACTAAAGGCTTCAAGGTGGGTGAGCCGATATTCCCTGGGTTCCTGGGAAAATCTTTTGTCTAATGCAGATTTGACTTCAACCAGGGCTTAACCATCATCACAAACCATATTGAAAACACATTCTCCTGCAGGTCATATTTAGACCATGAAAACAGAATTTTTAAAATATGTTGGTTGGCATGTGTAGTTAACGCTGGTTAAAAACGTTCAGTCTATCTAAAACAATATTTACAACAATGAGAATGTACACATGCATTTTTGAAAACTTAGTGAATACAGGTAGTCCCTTTTGATGAAAGGTATAATGCACATGCAAAATTTTGCCGCTCACAAAGCACAGAGCAGTAAAAATCAAGTTATTTTCCCACTGTAGCTGTGGCCTAAAGCTGCATAGAGGTATTTTAATAGAGATAGATGATTTCAGCTGCTTCCTTAACCCTTTCAGACCTGGTTTGTTTTGTTTTGGGCGTAGTGAGGCTGCTAACACCCCACTTTGAGGTGCAGCATGGGCGCCTTCCCGGGAGCCCAAGGGAAGGCCAAGAAGGTGGCACGCAGCAGGAATCGGGCTGGGGCAGCAGTGCTGCCTGAGCGCTCAGGTTAGCGCTCCTCCTGCCCAGCCCTCTTTCACAAGCAGGCATTTTAATGACGAGCTAAATGAGCTTGCTTGTTTAATCGTGCGATGCTCTTGGCTTCGGCGGTGAATCACCCTCAGCGCGCATCCAGGGGTGCCTGTGGAGCGTGGGGAGCTCCTGGCAGGGCGCCGGGCGTGCCTGTGCCGAGGCTGCGGCCGCAGCTGCTGGCCCCGGGGAGCTGGCACCCTGCAGGTGTTTGCA
Source organism: Irena cyanogastra (assembly GCA_013397155.1). Taxonomy (NCBI): domain Eukaryota; kingdom Metazoa; phylum Chordata; class Aves; order Passeriformes; family Irenidae; genus Irena; species Irena cyanogastra. The sequence goes on from VWZV01006645.1 coordinate 384,880, forward strand.
GCTTGTGTACAACCTGCCGGGAGCCATTCCGGGTCAGCCGGGTTCCTTCCTTTCCCTGCGCTTTCCAGCTGGATGGGCGGCACTGGCTGGGGACAGATGCTGCTGCTGCTGCAGTTTAATGAGCTTTGATTTTTGTTCCCACTCCAAATGTAAATATTTTTATACCTGCTGAAATGAAGTACAGTTAAAAGATGAAGGGAAGATGGTAAGCTGGTTATCTGTTCAGCTCTGAGAAATGCTAAGCTTTGGCAAACAGCACCGATTTCTTATTTTTGCAGGTACCTAGGAGAGTCTTACACGGGATAACTGGTAACATAGGATGGAGGGGTGCATGTATGCAAATGGCTGCAGGGCTGGCTGGATGCAGAGTTTAAAAAAAAAGAGAAATGGTATCCCATCTGGCTTAAATATTTACATAGTTTTAGTTGAGTAGGAGAAGAATGTTTGATTTCAATTGACCCAAATGGTGTATTTCTTCAATGCTATGGGGTGAGGAGCTCCTTCAACTGAACCCTTCTCCCCTCCCACCTATATTTTCTGCTAAAATAATTCCTCTTGGTGCTGTTTCAACAGAACTCAAGTTTAATTTTGCTATCAATTTCGACTGCCTTTGGACTGACTGGTGCCTGTGTAGGCAGAAACCAGAAGTTTTGAAAACTAGATGTTTTTCTTTGCATACATGTCCTGCTTCCACTCCTGCAATACACACAAGTCTATCCCAATCCGATATTTTTATTGCTATTAGATTCTTAAGGAAGAGAACATTCACTGTCTATAAGGAGTGCGAGCAAATTGGTTTTGTGCACTGTAATTTTAGAGTCTTAGTATTTGAAACCTATTTTATCTCAATGCACAGTTAACAACATAAATCATTGTAGATGTATATATGGTAAGTTTTTGCCAGCTAAAGAACAAAATCAAATTTCTCCGGAGTTTTCTCTGTGACCCCGTTACCTTCATCTCTTCCCCACTCTCCTTTTTCTCCTTGCTTCTAGGAGTGCTGGTGAAGAATCCAGCATAAACTCAGCTGCTCTCTCCTTCATTTGTGCTCCTGCTTTAAATGGGATGTCTGTTGTGGTCATGGTTAGGACTTGGAAGCTGACTGATCTTAGCAACAGGCTAGATCTTTCTGCTCTTCTCCTGTTACCTCAGCATGTGCAGCCCTGGCAGTGCTAAGGTCTGTTCAGGCATGTCAGTCCACCAAAGCCTGAGGTTAAACAGATGTGGCTGGCTTTTGGCTTAATCTAAAGGTAAAGAGAAACACAGAGCTCTAAGTTGGCTTTTTGATACATTTTAAAGAAAAATATCCCTGATTTCAAGTTAAATTATAAAGTTTTTAGGCCCTGACTTTTAAATGGTTGATTGAAATGGGTGCTTTTATCAGAGAAGCTACAATGGACAGCAGGTCATACACAAGCAAGTTTTTAGTGAGCTTCCCTTGTTCCCAGGAAATAGAAATTCCCTGTCCCTACTAGAGAGAGGCATGTCTTGGCAGCAAAGGATGATTTCTTCAGGATCCTTGAGCTGCCACAGCCTTGCAGGATGAGGTTGTACAATGTGGTGGCTGCCGTGGTAGACCTGGGTGAAAACATTTCCCAGCCCTCCTCTCCTCCTGCCTCTCCCACGTCAGGCTCTGCTGCTCCCCTGTCTGTGCCAGCCAGCAGCCTGTGTGGTGGTGCTGATGGTGAGTGACCTGCTCAGAGACAGCCTCAGTTAAACCGTGCCCAGCCCCCAGCTCTGTGAGAGGAGGAGGAGGAGGGGAGAGGACCTGCAGTGCAGAAAGGGAGCTGGCCCACCACCGCATGGCTCTGATGGCTTGCAAAGCCAGCTGCTCTCTCTATGGCCCGCACCCCTTCTCCCCAGCACAGAGGGGGAGAGGTTCCTGGTCTCCCAGGAGGTCTCCCAAGGTCTGGGTAGGCAGCAGGGATCTCTGCTGTCTGTCCTTTTGCTGTTGGAAGCAAAGTGATACAGTGACACTTTCTGAAGAGTCAAAACCAGAATACACAAACTCTGGGGTGAAGTGCTCAAGACTGGATGATGCTGCCATCCTGTATTGGCTGATCCCACCCTGTTAGCCCACCCTCATCTTCATTTGCCTGTAACAAAACTTAGTCCAGTGGGGAGCTGAGCATAAAATAATAAGCAGAGGTTCTTGTAGGCAGAACAATGAAGAATCTGGCTAAGAAAGGTGAACCAACTGCAGTAAAAAATGTATTTGGCAGATATATCCTTTCTGTTTACCAGTATTATGCAAACTTTTTTTTTATTTTAACCAGCTTTTCATCTTGCTCAGTGAATGGTTAGAGGGAGCATAGCTGAGTCTGGAGAGTACTTATACGCGATTTGAATATTTGTTATTTGTTTTACCTCTGTTGGTTGCTTGCAATGAGCTGTAATTTTTTACTACTTTTTTTTCCTCTTCATTTTTTGATATCTGCCTTGGGAATTCCCAAGCCGCAAGAAACTTTTACATTAGCTCTGCAAATGCTTTCAATGCAAATTGTTATGGCAGTTTTTTTAGCATATCTTCATGAATGGATATATGTTTGCACAAGAACCTCAGTGTTATCCATGTTTGTGAACCTTCTGGAAGATGGAACTAAATTGTTACGAATGTTTGTAGTAAGCTTATGAAGAGAAACCTTGAACACGGCATATTTGTAGGGGTTTCTGGAATAGATATCTGTAAATACTTCTCCTTTCCTCTGCTGTACTATTTCCTCCAATATACATGTAGCTGGGAAAAGCAACACCTCTGTATTTTTAAAAATGAGATCTTCATCACCTGTCACAGGAAAGGATATATTTTCATGAGCTGAAAATAATGTATTCTTTAAACTTTCACTGCAGAGCAAGGAGAACTCTGAGCTATTGAGCTCAGATGCTTTTGGAGAAATGAAGGGTAAATAGCAGAGTGAATCCTGCCTGTTTCACATCATTGCTCACTGGAAATAAGATCTCTCTGTACTGGCAAAACAGGAGTAGATTTTGCAGCATATGTGATTGTCCCAAAGCAGAGAGCAGTGTGGAGCTGGTCTGGCAGCAAGGCCTCCCCCCTGGTTTGTTTAGTGATGGAGATGGCCTGGGAGAGCCCTTTGGTAGGGTGCTGGGTCCTGGTTACTGCCCCACCCTCCTGAGTGGAGACAGTTTACCTGGGAAGGCTCCGTCCTTATCGGGCGTTTTCTGCAATGAGAGCACTCCAAGTTCCTACATGCAGCCCTATTTGTTCATAAAGCCCTCCTGTAGAGATGTCTATTGCAGCCGCCCTTTTGTCTCCATCAAGATAGGAAAATTCCATGTAATTAGTGAAGGCTGCTTACATATTACCTATGGTCGTCCCTTAAAATTTGTCTCATCACATATGCAACACACTTTATGCTTGAATTGTTTGTTTTGACTAGCCCTCATTTACCTGAAAAAAATTCCTTTTTCTGGTTTGGGTTTTGGTTGTGTTTTTTGTTTTCTTTTTAATTTCATGCCTTGGTATTTTAGAAATTCTTGAGTAGTCTTTGAAGGCAGTTTCATGTTGAGGCAAGTGTAATCCCTTTTTGTGAGAGGGGAGACAGCTTTGACTGTTTTTTGAATTTTTTTTAGAGGCATAGGGTTTTCAGAAAGTTTATGCATATCTATTAGTTGGTTGCTTTTTTTCTTTGCTTTGTGTCTTGCTGTTCAAGTCTCAGCAGAAATGATGTAGTGTTGTCTGCCATGTCTGTGGTTTTGCCCCATGTTGGTGGAGAGTGTATGTATTTACTATTTTGGTGAAATATATGCCTGTCCATTATTATGTTATACAAATGGGCTTTATCTGTTCAGCCCGTGTTGCTTGATTGCAAATGCAGGATTTGTCCTGGGGAAATAATTTAATTCTGGCAATACCTCCTGGTTTTCGTTCTGACAGGCCTTATCAGATAGCAAAGACTTTGAAATTTGCATGTCTCTTCCTTTTTGTCTGTTACTTCTACTAACAAGAAACATTGAGCTTGTGTGACCTGATATGTTTGCAACTCTTGTAATACACTCTAGAAATTTTGGGGGTGCTATCAATAAGTCTTACAACATATTCTCTTGTGGTTTACAACCATTTTTTACTCAAATGGTTTTACTTATCTGCTCAAGGCAGATGAACCAGATCTGCTGTTAGATTGATTGAAACAGGAATATAGGAATACATGCTGTGGTTGTCAGGAAAGCTCCTTGATGATGCTTTTGGTCTTTCCAGACCAAGCTCAGGATACACATGCACAGCTGCCCCTCACACAAGGTCCAGGTCCACGCATGCAGGAAATAAAACAGCATTTCACAGCATGACCTTACACATTAAGCTGTCAGGTTACCCAAGGCAGACTAGACACATCCTGTATTACTACAAAAAGACCTATTTAAAATTTGTCTGCTGTGGGTTATGTCTTTTGCGCTCTGCCATATCTTTAGTACTCCTATATGTGTTGTTATGTAAGAGACTATACTATGAGACTTGTCAAAGCAGAAGTTTTACATTTATAACATCAGTATTTCTCAGTCACAGCATTAAAATGATTTCTTTGACAGACCACATCTGAAGTGTGCTAAGATAAGTATTTGGGTGTTTGGAGAACTGCTAGGGTAGCTTGGTCCACTGCAGGTAGGGCAATGTCCAGAAACAGAGAATGTTGCTTTCAGGAAAAGGTTGATGACTGTAGGCAGTTCATGCAGAGGAAGTAATAAATGCTGGACAGCCTTGGCCTGTCTCTTCATGCTTAAGTGTCAAACTTGGTGTCAGAAATAAGTGGCCTCCTGTGAATACATGAAATCAGAAGCTTAGGGCTCTTTATAATGCACACAAGAGAGGGACCCAAATGCCAACAGTACAAGCCAAGAAGGCTTTGACATTGCTCTAAATATGCTGGAAAGAGAGAGTTCCTGTTGAACCACAGTACCTGCTATCGATTCCAGAAGGACCAGGGAGTGGAAGCTTGAAGGAGCCTTTGCAAAATTCCAGGTGCACTCCAGAAACATCTTCAAACTAAGGAAATTCAGAAAGTGTCACATGCAAAAGGCTTTCATCAGCCATTGCTGGGAAGTGCTTTATTTATATAATTGGTGCAAACAAGATGATTTGTGTGAAAATCAAATCTCAAACTGTGATTCAGTGATGAGGACAGAAATGAGGTAATTCTGAACAGGACTGCACAGAAAGTTATGAATAAACCTGACAAACATGACAGCTTGCATTCCAAGAGAGTGAGGTAGCTCACATCACACAGGGTAAACAGAGAAAGAATAAATATAAGCTAAGTTTTTTTGCAGGAACAAACACATAGAAGAAAGCAGGAAAAGATAAACAAATGAAAAGGAAGTTCTGGGGAGCAGAAATTCTGCTGTAGTGAAAAATGCTCCAAGTACAGTGCCACCTGCATCGATTGTGGCAGATGCTATCACTATTGAAAAGTTTTGTAAGCATATATAGACAAAAAAAAAAAAAAAAAGTCTGTACAAGATAGTGCTCCAACTCTGCAATAACAGTGTGGCAAGGCTGTAAACCTGAATGTAACACCAGCACAGGGCAGCTGCATGCCGGCAGGAAACTGTCCTGTGGTGGGGGCATTATCAGTGGAGTCGTTGCACTGTTAAAGGGAAGAATGTGAAAATGTAATCAAGCACTGCAAGTATTAGTCAATATTTGCCAATTAAAAACTCAGGGCAGACACCAAGGGGAGGTGCAGTTAGTACTGGTGTTGCTACTCATCTGCATACTAATTAATTCATAACACTTGTGACATGCAGTGTGGGACAGACAAGTAATTCATATAATAGAGGCACAAAGATCTCTAAAAATCTAGTCTGAGCAGACATATATTGTGATATCCCTACAGCAAAACTTCTGAAAGATTATCCAAATGTTTTTGAAAGTCTTAGTTTTCTTCCAGGCACTCTGCACCTGGAAAAAGATTAAAGAATTAAGCTGCTATAAGGCTTGCCCCATAGAGTAATTGCTGTATGAGGAGGGAAAAGTGTGAGATATAGAGGAATTAGGGGGAGAAGGGAAGGTGACATTGCCAGTTGTAAAGTCTACACAGACAATCAACATATGGTCATCATGGAAAGACAGCTGAGTTGTAATTTTGAAAATTTGAGCACCTTGGGACTCACTACAAAATGTGTGTGACTAGGGAACCACTGGTAGGAATGAAAAGCAGCCATCTGTGACACTGAGTATTGAGGGTACTGGCAAGGGGATGCAGAAAACACTGACCTTACTGACCGTATTTTGGGCTTTGGCAAGCAAATGGAGGTGATTGAGGATGGCATTTTAGATCAAAGCTAAAACGAAGGTTATCAGGGCTGTCAAGAATGTATTTTAGTATACAGGATCTGTTACCAATGGTACTTTTGTAGACTGATACAGGAAGTGATTCCAGAGGGGTGGAAACTGTTTCAAATCAAAATCTCAAGCTCATGTTGAGAACAGGGACGTTACTCCATGGCAGAATGGAAGTCAGACAAAACTGTGGCTGTCTGCAATAATCTGTTTGGGATGGAATTTCCAGTTTGTGATGTCCTGACCCCAGCAGTGCCAGTGCCATGGTAGATACCCTCAGTGAATTGGTATTTTGTACCTCCTTGATCAATTTAAGCTCTTAACCCTTTCTCAGGTTCTTCCTGAGAGTATTTATTCCTAGCTTCTCGGCAGCCACTTGGAGATCTGGATGCAAACATGTATCATGGGATATTTTCCAGACTTTCTGCACCTGATACAATTAACTGTGCCACCCATAGACAATGGCACAACCATCACTTATATAAATATGCTGATGACCCTGCTGTTTCCTCTGGAAATTACTCCAAACATGTGCCAGTGAGATTCTTCTTGAGATGTTCTTTAAAAAAGTTAGTTAGTTGCTTTCATGTCACATTATTCTGATTGCCAGAGTGAAGAGTCAAGCATGTTGAAAAGGGATTTTGGTAGTAAGTTGGGAGGTAAGTAAGTTTCTTTTTGGGCCAGAAATGTGAATTTTGGGTACAGGTATGTTGAACCATTTGCATCCTGTGGCTTTTAAATCTTTACATGTTTCTATTTTGACAGCTGTCTGTGCCCTTTATGATGCTACATTCATCTATTTGAAGGCAGTCCATTGTAATATAAACATAATGATGACAGGAAAGGTAAGCGCCTGAGGAAACTCTGACATTAGGCCCTGTGAATTTGAATGATGGCAATGTCTCCCCTGAACTGGGAAACTCTGTACTTTCTCTGAAAAAGTCTTTTTTGGGAAGTACCTGTCTCCTGCCTTAGCCTGGCACTTCTGCTGTGATTGGAAACATGCTTGGAAGCAGCCCTGTGTGCCTGCCTCCCACTCAGTTTGCAGTGGCCAGTATGGTCTGGTAGCTGCCACTGCCACAACTGCTCTAAAGAACTGCAGGCTCCTACCTTGCTGAGTCTAGCTGCAGATCTACTCATCTGCCCAGCTCTAGTGAAAGAGTGAAGGCATTTGTGCAAAAAATGACAGTAATCCCACAAGTAATCCCTCTCTCTTTTAGGGAGAGCAGTATTTCAAACAAAATGTAGAGTACTTTAAAAGAGACTGATGAGTATATGATTACCAACCTGGTGTAAAAAGAGATTGTAGCAAGAAATTGTGCAACTGAGATTGTGAGATCTCTGGCCTGATAGAGAGTCAGCCAAGCCAGATATGGGCCAGTGTGTGGGCAGTGCCTGGGAAGGTTTGTGGAACAAGCCACTCAATGCAGACAGGCGTGTAAGAGGGGGATGGACGAAGGGAAGGAGTTGCACATGTCTCCCAAAGTTATTACAACCAACAAAATGACCAAGATAACATCACCTGGAAGCAGCTGGATCAGTCTGTTGAGAGAAGAAAATATCTAAGAAAGATACAGTGAAGCAATGTATTAAAATGATGGCGATGTCATATTCTTGTCATAATAACCCTGGTTAGCCAATACCTGATGAGCAGTTGTAAAGCATGATGCAATGAAGCCAAAGGAAAAAAGATAAAGAAGTATACGGAGTTTCTGAAAGACCTTGGAGACCTTTTCACCTGAAGCCATATCAATTGCCTCATTGTTGCAAATTACTGTTTGGATTTTGAGAAATCCATTGAATTGTTAGATGTTGTTATTGTGTCTGTAGTGGACAGATCATAAATCATAGAATGGCTTGAGTTGAAAGAGACCTTAAAGATCATGTAGTTTCACACCCACAGTCACACCCCTTTCCTGTCATGGGCAGGGACACTTTTCACTAGACCAGGGTGCTCAGAGCTCCTTCCAATCTGGCCTTGAACACCTCCAGTGATGGGGCATCCACAACTTCTCTGGACAGCTTGTTCCAGTGCCTCACCACACTCACAGCAAAGGATTTTTTCATGATATCTAATCTAAACCTGCTCTCTTTTAGCTTGTGTTCATTACCCCTTATCCTGTCAATATATGCTCTTGTAAAAAGTTCCTCTTCATTTTTCTTGTAGGCTCCTTTTGGGTATCAGAAAGCTGCAATTAGGTCACCCCAAATTAGGTCACCCTGTCTCTTTTCTAGGCTAAACAAATGCAATTCACTCATCTTTACCTTGTAGATCAATGATGCTTTCAGATAATGTGGTGTTCCAAACTTTTATTTTCCATTGGTGGACTCCACTATGCTGGTGTTGAGTTTCAGCAATTTGCTTGGCAAAGAAAAACTGGTCATAGCATGTTATTGTCATTCTACAGCCATTCAAGTGGTGGGACTAGGTGCATTTCTAGGCTGCTAAGGTTCTCCTAGACAGAGCTGCAGCAAGGGAAAAAATAGATGGAAAGCCCAAAGAAAGCACTTGGAGAAAATAGAAGAGCATCCTGCTGCAAAAATTGATGTCAAGCTGTGCTTGGACTTTGATGCCTATTACTCAAGCTTGCAACAACTGTCTAAGAAATAATTGTCTCTTAGTGTTACATAGAGTCTATTTAGACAAATATTCTCAGGTTCTGTATGAGTGGTTCCCTGTGAAAATCATTATTTATTTAGCCTTTGACTCCTGAAAGATTAGCTTTTAAGGACCAATCTAGTTTTTCATGCCTCAAGATGCAACATGTACTGGTTTGCAGAAGGTGAACTGTAGGGGAGAAAATGTAGTTTTGCTAATTTTGCAAGACAAGTGATAAAAGAAACTTGACAAATATGACATGGACTTACTGGTGAAGGAGGAACAGGCCTCTCAGAGCAAAATTCCAAGAGCTCTGGGCCTCACAGAGACATGCACTTAGTGGGCAAGCAAGCATCATGGAAGTTTTCTTTCCTCCATCCTTTAAACTGGAATATGTAGTATTTCTGTATATGCATGTTAGTAACCCTTCCGAGTTCAGAGTCAGCCCACAAATATAGCCATTCCTATGAACAAACCCTCTGGATTGAGATTTCATTTTGTACTTCTTGGGTCCCTTAGAAAAGGGGAGTTTTCATCCACTTGCTCCCTAAGAGCACACACTACTCAGGTAATAGCCAGTCCTTGCCAGTCTCTTTCTAGGCTGAAATAGGCAACCCGTGAAGTTGAGTTGGTCCCAGTGATTTGTCACATTCCTTATGAAGCTGTTTTGGCCTCTACTTTTCTGTTCTTTCCTTTTCTGTTTTTGTTTGTCTTTGATATTTTTTCCCTTTTTTACTTCCCTCACTCTTCCGTCTAAAAACTTAACAGCAACATGATGGGTGATAGTTTGTTTCCCCTATAAGGGTTTGAGTGGATTAATTGGTTAATATATTTTAAATTTTATAAATTTTGAAGATTAAAAGTATGCTTTAGATTTAGTCTAGGATCAAACACAATTATTAATGAGAATATTATTCTGGAATTTCAGCACAATATGCAATATAAAAAAGTGCATTTATAGTGATGCAGGTAGTTAATATTCATGGGGTATTTTTCAGCTTATAAATTTGCAGTGAATGCAAAGATGGGAAAGAGAATAAGGGATTATTGTAGAACATGGCAGAATGCATGTTATGAACTCACTTAACAAGTCATTTTGCCACTATAAAACCATCTTCAGACAGCTGCAAGGATTTTCATGTACTGGAGCTGGACCAGGAGAAAAAGAACAGCTCTTGGTAGGTTTGCTGCTATAAAAATAATAATCCGTTTTCCCTTCCAGGCAAAGCCACAGGGCTAGACCTTGCTTGTTGTGATGTTTAGTCACCTTTGCACTTTATCTTACCTGCAAATCTCAGGCTGAGAATCAAATTGCAGCCCTCCTCAGCAGGTTAAGTCACTGTGATCCACCTTCTATTGTTAAGGAGTCATTGCTAAACCAAATGCAGGAGGAAAATTACCTGTCCTGGGGTGAAAATCAGAAAAGCAATGCTGTCCTTCCGTCTTGGGGAACCTGAAGGTGATGAAGCAGGAGAACTCTGATTTTACTTTAAATTTGTTTTCAGCTTTGGGAACCAAACCTGGGGTCTTTTTTTAGAATTTTTTTTTTTAAATTTCCCCTTTGCTCTCACAGCAGTATTTCTTTGTGTGTCTGATGTATGGTCTGAAACCATGACTTCTGCGCTTTCCTTTGAGTTAATATTTAATTCCTTCTTAAACATTAACTGTGGCTAGAGCTGCTTTTGTAAAGGAGGACTGCTGTGCTAATAACACTAAGAATTTCCTTTGAAAAGCATGGGAACAATGTGGAGCACTGTACATGTCTGAAAAGTAAACTGTCTCATAGTGGCATACGTTACTGTTTCACAACACAAATGCTTTTTTGCTGTTTCTTCTCATGTTGACAAACTGCTTCTGCCCAAACTGCAATCCATGAATGTGCTGTGGTGCACCCACATCTTGTGTCATCGCAACCTTGGTTGTGAAGCAAAGCTATGGAGACCAATGTTCTCTTACTCTCACCAGTTCATGTGGTATTAAGTGCAAGTCAAATATAAATATATATATGCAGCTATAGCTACCAGATGAATGGCACTTGGCACAAACATTTCTCAACCACAGACATCAGGAAGAGTTTTTTTTTTTAAAGTTATCAGACACCAAAGACTGCATCGTCCAATTCATATTAGCTATTTCTGCAGAGGTGTCTGTATTGCATGGCACACTTGAGGTGGGAGCCTGAGCTGTCTCACAAACCCTCCTTAAAGAGCATTCAGGGCCTGGGGCTGTGGGCAGCAAAGGCTAGAAGAAGAGAAGACCCATTTGCAGATACTCAGGACAGGCACACCTCTACAGATGGGACCAGGGAAGGTATTTTATGCCGGAGATGTCTGCCCCATGAAAGTCAAACCCATGCAAGAGGCCTTAGGGTGAAGAGGGAGACTGGCAGATTTAGTGATTTTTTGGGTGTCAGTTGCTATGACCTGTAGTGAGGGGTTAGAAGCAGTGTCCATGGCACCCAGACCCAGCAATGGTGGCCGTGTTGGGTGCTGGAGGAGGAGGTTTGGAAACACTGAGCCAGGCAGACAGCAGCATGGCACCAGAGAAGACACTGAGGACTGGAGGAGTGCTGCTAGGGTGGGCAAGGAGAAAGATGCATAGTGGTGGGACAGAAATTTCCAGGTAACTGCTCTTCCTTTTGTCACAGAAGGAGAGGAGTGTGCACAATGCGGTCACATGTCCTTGCTAGGTGCTGACAAGAAATGCTGAGACTCCACCAGGGCCTCCTCTGGGAAGTTCTTAAACCCCATGTATTTTGGGTTATTTCTCCTCTCGGGAATGATTAAGAGTCTCATTAGTGCTGCAGTCCCAGAGACCTTCTGATTGCCCTTGAATGTCCCACCCTGCACCGTCAGCGTGGAGAGGTGTTTTTCTGCCTGTGTTTAATAGCAGCTGGGAAAGGAGGTGCCCTCCGGGAGGAGGCACTGAGGAGGTGGAGGTGAGGCAGGAGGGGGTGTTCTGGATAGTGGGTAGCCAGAAGTAAGAGAAGTTCTTTCTGGACACGCATGGCTGGTGTAGCTCTGGTCCTCTTGCTGATGCTCTTCTGAGTACAGTTAGCACAGGCTTTTAACCCTCCACCGATGCAATTAGCTTCTCCTAGATACCTTTTCTGTAGGGCGGGAATTGTCCTAATTATTTTGCGGTTCTAGCAAAATCAATTTTTGTTGTTATTCCCCCCACATTTGCATAGTAAGCCACGCTGACCAGTCAGCTGCTCTGAAGAAAGCATCCCAGAAATGCTGCCCCTCCAGTTCTGTTAGCCTGGGTGACTACCCAGTTTATCTCCTTGGGTGTGCTGGCCCCACTGAACTCCACAGTACTCTTCTTCATCCTTCAACAGCCCTAGGAACAGAAGATGTTGGAGCAAAGGGCTCATTTGGGAGTTTGGTGTATACTGTTTTGCAGGATAAGTGTGAACAGAAAGCTGGGTCATTAGGTATTTCAAAAAAAGGAGAAGAAAAGGTTGAAACTTTCTTCTGAAAAAAAGCCCTGAAGCTCAGACATTGCTTTGCAGTCTCCTCCTCCTTCCACCTTGTGAAACTATACCAGTCCAGCAAGATCCCTTACTCCTCACCTTTTGCTTCTGGGGAAAAAAGAGACACATAGAACTGGGAAAGACCTCCAGGGTTAGTGACTCTAGGCATTCCTTTCTCAGCAGGCAGGTTGCATTTGAGTGATCCTTTTCTTAAATTCATGAGGTTTTTTTCTAAAAGCAAAGTATGTTTGGTTTTTCCCTACAAGGAAGCCAGACACCAGCACAGTGACTAGTACCTTTCTTCTAATTCTTAACACCACCACCCCTCCCAATATCCAGTTGACATCAAATGTCAGCATTGTCCTGCAGTTTCCTCTGCCTGACAGAGGTCACACTGCTATCTCTCTGCTACCAGGAGATGTTCCACTGCACACCCAGCTGAGCTGGGTGCCTGGGTGCCCCTTGCTCCCCATGGCTGCTGCCTGGCCCAGCTGGCTCTCTGCCTGACCTCGTTTGTGTGTCACTGCCTCTGCCAGCTCCCTTCTCTGACAGGCTTCCCCTTGTCTCACACCAACCTGGTGTGCAGGGCAACGACAGGTAGGGGAAGGAGTGTGTGGAAATGTTCTTGGTGAGGAGATGGACCTCAGAAAGCTTCACAAAAAGGACTGGTACTCACAAGAGACCAAGGCAGATGGGAGGAATGAGGCTGCCTTACCCATTAGACAAGGCCAATGCAGTATGTGCAGAGCTAAAGTGAGATAAAAATAGACAAAATCAAGGTGAAAATAAGGGCAGATAGACTAAAACTCAGACTTGGGGAAGAGAGGGCAAGCTGCTATTTTTCTGGAAAGGACAAGAAGCACCACAAAAGCTGAAGGGCAGCACAGTCAAATGGGTAGCCAAGGAGAAGGATTTTGACTGCTAAACCTCTGTGTTCCTGCACTGACAGATATATGCAGCGAGCTGTGTTTGTGTTAGGCAGCAGGTATGGGATGACTGTGCGCCGTGCAATGCCAAAGTATAAACTTCTCTCTTTCTTTGTATAAAAGCTCCAAGGATATCCCAAACATAAGACCCTGCATTTCAGATTTCTCTGTTTAGTCTGTGTGCTATAATTTAATCTAATGTGACAAAATATTTGTAAGCACACATTTGGTTTGTCATGTGTGTGTTTTACAGCAGATCTGAAGCAGAATCAGCATCCTTCTTCTGATGCTCTTTCCTTAAAAGAAACAAAAAAGCTTTCCTGTCCAGTGCTGACCTGATCTTTTGCTAATCTGTGGCGATCAAGCTTTACGACCCAGGGTCACACTAATCCTCAGTGGTCATGTAGTTACTATAGTTTCACTGAGAGAACAAGGTTTGCACACTGCAAAGCAATGCAGGGTCTGTTTCTGGCCGGGGTAATTCTGAATGTCTGCACGGACCTCTCCGTCTCCCTTGTAAATAGATTCAGGGACTCTCTGAACCAAGGAACGCCCCTTTCCTGGTCATTCAGCTCTCTCTTCTTTGTTCACACACTTCTGGGGGGATTTAGCATGGTTCTGGACTTAATGTGGCTTTGGAGATCGAGGTTGCATGGTGAGAGTAAGGCTGGGGGAGGGGAGAATTTGCTCAGATTTTGTTGCCTGCTTCATAAAAATTTGTGTCGCTATTGACTTGCAGATAAAACAATCTTCCTAGGACAAAGGTTACAGTAAAACTGCAAAATCATATGACTTGCAAACTTTATAGATTATGGCTGCAGATATTGCTAGTTCAGTACTGTGTTAAAAGCTCAGCCTCTAGTTTTCTTTCTCTCCCTCTCTCTCTCCCTCTCTCCCTCCCTCTCTCCCTCCCTCCCTCTCTCCCTCCCTTTCTCTCTCCCTTTGCTTTGTTTCTTTGTTTGTTCTTTCATTCTTTCTCACACCTCAGACCCACCGTGTGTCAAATTGGAATAATCACAATTTTTACTTACTTTTTCACCAATTTATCTTAGAAGATAGGATAATATCATATTGATTAGTGTGGGCCAAGGCCAGCTCAGATTCTTATCTGCTGGGTTTATCTTCTAACTAGCAGGTATGCTATGAGTCTGTTTTATGCTTGTGAAAAGGAAAACGCCATCAAAAAGTGTGATACTGCTTACATAAATACTGCCATGACTGCTGGTGACTGACTAATTTATTAGAAACCCATACAACTTCTAGAGTTCACTTTAAATCGTGTTGATTTCTCAATCCATTGCTTTAAATTAAGCTTAAATTTAAATTCACTGGTTCAGACTACACTGAGGAAATAAGTATTCTCAACTGGTATGCAGTTTTCCTGTGTGCTTCTTACCCACAGGAGGAAGACCTGCGGGACCTTGGTGTGGGGCAAGGCACGAGTGAAACCATGCACAGCTACTTAATGTGGAGTCCTGCTCCGTGCTGGGCAGGATTTTTCACGTGCATGTTCCCACCCTCCATCTCTGCCTCACGACCTGTAGAGGGGGAAGCTGGGCAATGCCTCCTCCTGTTTTGTTTGCCCTGCAAGTGGAGAATGTCCTTCTCCAGAAAAGTCAGCCCGTGTCAAGCAGCTTTCAGCAGCTCTAAATTTGCTAATGGCATTAACTTACTTTAAATGCATTTCCCCTGTCAGAATCTCTCCCCTTTGTCAGTGGGATGGGGCTGGTCTCCTCTTGAGTTTGAAATGTGGAAATCTTATTGTTCACTTGCTAGATGAGCTCCATGTTGGATGTAGCAAATGCAGTTTGATATCTCCAGCAGACTGTCTCCTCTCTGCTATGTATCTCATCCCGTAAGCTCTTCTCAACCTGGGGGCAAAAGCTGAAATGTCACAAAGCAGGCAGCTGCTTCTTCGTAAAACACCTGTGAGTCAGTCCCCAGTGGGCACGGAGATAGCCTTTAAGACTTGCAGGGGCATGCTCCATTCATCACCTCACAGTTCCTTGCTAATCTGTTTTAACCCTCCCAGACACTTTTCCCCTCAGTCTTAAAACACAGTTCATGCTGACCACTGAATATAGAGGAAGGCTAGAGTTCAGGAACATCTGATCTGAATCTTAAACTGGCATGCATTTAAGGTGTCTGAGCTTTGATTTCAGTGAATAATGGCAGCTCTTCTTATTTCTTATTGTGAGGGAGCTACTGACACATTGGACACCTGACTACAAACCAGCATTGTCGTATGTTGTCTCCTTGGTGATGCAGTTACCTTTCAGTGATAATTACACAACATTAACCATGATACGGAGATAAACTGTTGAATTATTTTTAATATCTTGGGAAAAGTCCCATAATTGTCCCAGATGTCACATAAGTATGCTGTTTATCTGAGAGAAGAAAGGAGCTTATACATAGAGATTCTGCTTCCCCTCCCACCCCTCCTTTTTTTAAAATACAAAATCTTCCGTACTTCAGGTTAATGGAGGCGATGTACTAGTTGATGGAGGAGAGACTGTTGTAAGCTGTAGTGTTATGTGCCCAACATGTTCATGTGTAGTTTTAGAGGCAAAAGCCTGTTTGCTGAGGCTTGATCCACTCCCTGCTCTTTTGTTTTGTTGTCTTGTACCTGAGCTGTCTCTGGAGAGAGTGAAAAGAATTTAGGCAAAAAGGAAGAAAAAAGCTGGATTGCTTAGCCATGAAGCAGTGCCAGGCTGATATAGGATACCACTGCCTATTGTATCGTCAGGCTGAGGGTGAGAAAAGTACAGTTTGCTTTGCTTCATGAGGCCTGAGAGGTTCTGACTTATAGCTGTGCTCTGCCTTATGTCCTTGCATTGTAAAACTCATGGCTAAAAAAAATTCGAACTCCACCAATTTTTTATTCTATTTTTTCTTTCTATTTTTTTTCCTGTGTATTTGAGGTTGTGGAGGTGCACCCTTGATCATGTTTTTAAGTTATTTGCCACAACCACAAAGGCTAAAGCTGTATTTGTTTAGAAACAATCCATCCACACCCACTCCCCAAACAAAATCTGAGTAGCTCACCTCATCATCTGGATGCAAGGTTTTAAGAAACTTCAGGAATGGCATAAGAAGTATTAAAAAAGGGTAATCAAAATGAGGTTTGTACTTGAGTTCATAGTAAAACACCTGTTGTTTGATATGAAGGCCCTGACAAGCGCTGACACCAATGGTTTGTAAAGCTTGCAAGATGCTTTAAAAATGTTCTTACAAGAAGTCGGGTGGAAGCATGAATATTTTACAGAGTTGTTTGGGTTTATTTTTATCTTTCATTGCTCTCTCTGAATAGCTACTCTTCACAAAAAGTGAACTAAAAGCTTTTTGTTTTCTTCAAATGTTTTCACTTAACTCTTTGTTAAACAATTACTTAGTTCCTCTCATAGTTTACTTTTCCATCCATGGATATAAAGACTTGGCATACATATAGGCTAAAAATAGATTTTAAACCTGAGAAATTATTGCAGCAGCTAATGTAGCATTTTTGTGTACATGGAAACTTGAGCCACTTCTGCAGTACCACTAAAAAAGACTTTGTGATTTCTTAGAACAGCACAACTTACAGCAGAGTAGGTTGCCCAGCTGACAAGACTATGGTCCCAGTTTAATTGGCAATGATGATTTTTCCTTGGAAATACTCTTATTTTTCAGTGATGGAGAGAGACACTTCTAAAAGGGAGAGAGAGAGGGAGAGAGACATCTACACTGTCTCATGTATTCTTTCAGACTAAACATAGGCTTAAAAGAATACAGAACCTGATGATACTCATAAATATTCCCTTTCCTCCTCCTTTTCCCTCCTTCGTTAGAGATGATCTTCAGTAAGGGCAGGCAATGGGAAGCTTGAAACATAGGAAGAAGCAATTTAACAATGACTAATGTAAGTAAATTTCTGATACTGCATGTGTTCTTTTTTTAAAAAGCAAGTATCAAATAACACATCAAGGTATCCATCAAAATGAGTTATAACAAATAAAAGAACTGTGTGATAAAAGATAATCACAATTTACCAAGCACCCTTCTGTATGGGAAGGTGAAAGAAGGGGATATAATTTCACTGGAGATGAGGCTTGCAATTTATTTTACAAGAATTAATATGGAAGAGTCTTAATCTGTTACAAAACACAATGAAGTTCATTAATTAACAAATGATCTTAATAAAATATAAATAATCTCATATTATTGCTGTTTATCTATATTACCTGTGAGAGTTTTCAGTAAGTATATAAATTGATCTAGAAGATACAGGGATCTTTGGCTAATTAGTTACTGAAGTCCACTGTCCAGAGTCCAATTCTAGAGTGCTCTGCAACAAACCATCAGTGTTGCTGTCTTCTGGGCAAGCCCTGCCCTGGCATTATGCCTTATTTCTTTCATATGGTCTGCTATGGAGATCCTTCTTTTTGCTCTAAGTCACAACTTGCTGATAAGGATGTCCTGAAAATTCACTTTTGCCTATTCAAAGCTTGCTGTGGGAGAAGTACAGAAAATACCTAGCCCCATTACCTAGCCAATACCTAGCTCTTGCATTACAGCAAGACCAGGTCGCACAACAGTGAGGTTTTCTGCCAAGGAAGAGCAGATATTTGCGGGACAGCAGCTTCCAGCTTTCTGCTGGGTCATCTCACTGGAGTGCAGGTGGTGTGGCAGTGTGTCTCAGGGAGGATGCTCCAGTTTGAGGCAAGCTGGAGAATGGTGAAAGGCTCTTGACCATGTCACCCTTGGCTTGGCTGCCCCTCTTCAGCAATTGCAATCAGATGAGGACAGCCCCGTGAAGGGGCTTGCTTAACATGCCATATGTGGCTCTGTCAGCCTGCAAATTTTGCAGCCACCTATACAAGGAGTTGGTTCAGAGCATGGCACAATCAAAGTAATAAATTTTAAGTCAGACTACCAGTGGTGGACCTTCACTTTAAACTTGTTGAGTAAAAACCTACTCTGTTGACCTCAGGATAGTACCATTAATTTGAGGAACCTTCTGCTTCTGGAGGTCTATGTGCCCAAGCAGAGAAGGAGGAGGAATTAAAGTGGTCGGTGGTGTATTTTGGTGATTTGTCTACCTTCAGATTATCGGGGCACTTTTTCCATTTTGTTCCCAGCTTTCCTTCTCTATGCAGCCTCCTGTTGATCTCTAATAACATCAGTCATGGTAGGTTTTCTTGTAAACAATTGTGCTTTTGTGTTTCAACCCATGTTTCACTTTGAAATATGCTGAAGCTAAAGGAACACATGAACAAATTATGCAAGACTGTGAGGACTGAGGGGAGCTTCCCTCTGAAACTCTGTAAGAATCCCTGAGTCCCAAACACGTATATTGCAACTAGGTTTTGGTCGTAAGTATTTCTCAACAGTTCTTCTGCAGTTAGACTGATAGTATGTGAAAAAGTTCAGGCCTCAGTAGCCTTTTGGTTACCAGTGGTCCTAAATGCATGCTTTGTTTGCCATTCTGCTGTGGCTCCTGCAGAAATATAGTTAACATGCTAATACAAAGGTGATATGTGCTGTACCAGCCAGGCT
This sequence comes from Irena cyanogastra, assembly GCA_013397155.1. NCBI lineage: Eukaryota > Metazoa > Chordata > Aves > Passeriformes > Irenidae > Irena > Irena cyanogastra. The sequence goes on from VWZV01006645.1 coordinate 403,716, forward strand.
CTGCATCTGCAGTCCCTCCTGCAGCATAATGCAAGCCTGTGATGCTTTCTGCTGAACCCTTTGGCTTGTTCCTCTTGTTTGTGTTGGTTGTAGAACTATCTAAGGAACTTTTGTGAGATGAGGTTCATGGTGTGGGTTTTGCTCTCCTCCACACCCGCTGTTGGGTGCTCCAGAGGTTCTGATCAAATTCCAAGTTTGCTGCAGCACAGAGCCTTTATCAAGAGAAAGCATGCTGTATGCAAAGCATATTGAAGTGTCCTCTTATGAAATGAGGTTTGACTTTCTCTGATATCAAAAAGAACACTAACCCAGATTTAATATATCCTGGGAAATCATATTTCACAATCTAATGCCTGGAGCCCTTTTCTTTTTAATATGAGGATCAGAATTCTGATCTCTCTCATGGTTTGCCTAAGCATTTTATGTTAAATGACAGTGAGTTAATAAGTACAAAATAGTGGGTGGTTAAGTACCATTTAGCAGCCTAACACTGTCTAAATGGGAAACCTCTTGGTATAAGATAAGGAGCAGATTCAAAAGAGTCAAACTACATCAGTGTAGCCACATCTTGTAGGCATTCCTGTTTTGATATTAAACCAGATGGGGTTCTTTCAGCTTACTGTTTATGAAGGCTTTTAAACTGAATAGTGGGTCTTACCTTGCCTTATCCTGGAACAAAGGTCGATCCACGTAATGGAGTTGTGCTAATGGATCTCTAGCTGCTCAGCCATCTTGGTAGGATTGTTTAATGCCTTTTGGGGTAAGGAGAGCTACTGGAATGGTTGCCAGGGGACTTAGTGAAAAGAAAAAAGCTGACATGTGCTAAATGTGCAGTCACTTCTCTGATAACACGTGATAGCGTGGAACAATGGAGCGGGCAAGCTTGATAAGAATTTCCAGTAGGTTTGCACTGGGGGAAAGGGACTGTGATAGCTGTGCAGAAAGAACCTTGCCATAGCCCAACGAAATGGCAGCTTTTGAGAAATGAGAGGAGGGGAGTGGGTGCCTTCTGCGTGAGGCAGTAATGGGCTGGTGGAGCCAGGATGGAATTATCACATGGGCATACTGCTGCAAAAGCTGCTGTGAGTGTCACCTGCTCCTGCCACAGGAGTAATAGTAACAAAAGGAGTAAGATAAGGTCAGACAAGGGCAGTGTTAGTATAAATTATAATGGGGTTGTGTCTAAGGGCTTTTTGAAACACCAGTAAAAGTACTTTTGTACAAGGGTTGCTAGTATAGCTGCTCTCATGATAAGAGTGTAGCATCTCCTATGGTAATCCTGCATGACTCCGCGTCATCTTTTTCCATTGTCAGATGACACCACGCAGGATTGGTAATAATTTCTTGTGTTTTGCCTAGATATGAACTATGCAACCCTGCTTCACTTGGCAGTCAGCTTCACTTAAGTCTTTGGAGTGGTTTCTTTAAAGAGAAAAAAATAATGGATGGATGATAAAGTTTGGTATGTCTTGGATATAGGCAGATTACAAACAATATCTATAAATCCCTGATGTTGTGTATTAATCAGCAGCAGAAAGTTTCCAGGCTGATTGTACTTCTTTCTAGCTAAACCTGTTATCCAGAGCTCTTGATTTGATTTTCCCCAAAGTATTGCTACAAGTCCTTCTCTGCTGTCTATTGATTGCTGTGCTTTGCCAGTCTTCTCTTTCATATATGAAAGCCTCCAGTTTGCTCTCTTCTTCCTCCACCCGACACACTTACATTTGCATTTAAGTTCCATGGAAGACTCCTCAGGCTGCACGGCTTAATTCATATTTGTGATTTTTTTCACAGAATATTTTGCTGGTGTTTTGTATCACCTGAGTTTCCTGTTTCATTAAACAGTTTAACTCTCCATTCTATGGTCCTGTCAACGCAGCTTTGCTGGGCCTGTGTGCTGGCACAGCATAACTGTTTGAAGTGAAAAGAGGTGAAAAATTCAGACCATGGAAGCACTTGAAGGTCTTTCCTAGACTAGACAGAGAAATATGATGTCCTTAATCAGGGTTAGGGCATCATACAGAAGCTAATCTTTTAGAGACACTACATTGGAACAGTATGCAACCATTTTAAAGTGCACTAGAGCATACCAGTACTGTTCATGAGTGTGAAAAATGAAGGGACTTTTAGGAAAATTTCAAATTCTCTGCGCTGCATTGTGGGATGGAGTAAAAATGTCCAGTGAGGCTCAACATCTCTTCGTGGGTGAGATTCCACTAGCTCAGTGGGTCTCTGCTTAGTAAGAGAAACCTCGATCTGTTGTTGCACATGTATAGATGAAATACGGAAATATTGTGATATCAGAGTGCTCCAAGGATGAATGCCCACACCATAGTGCTATGACTGGGACAACTTTGATGTAACTTACATCAGCAGATGTAAAAAAAAAAATTGCTTTGTAAAAAGCAAGCTAAAACATTTTCTTTTAATTTTTTTTTCCTTTTCAAACTGCCTCAAGAAGGTCTGAATTATGTGAAGTTGGCAGGTTCAAGTGTGACTCAACTCATTGTTTTCATTCTCTCATATTGGAAGCCTTCAGTAATTCCAGATGTTATTTCTCTAACCACATGGAAAAATTCTTATTAATAAGGGAGGGAGGGTGTTGGAGGGAGAAAAAGGAACTGTTTTGCTGCATTTGGTACACTTTTAAAGCAATGCTGATATTGCGTAGACAGTGCTCATGTGCAGCAGGCACTAAGGCTTGCTGGAGGCATGCCCAGGAGGAAACAGCCCCAAGATAAAAGGCCCTGTGTTAAGGAGAGAAATGAGAAGAAAGCCAAAAGCAGCTAGTTAGTTCAGTGAAATGGTGTTCTGTCATTCTAGGACTCATTTGTTGGGAACTGTGAGGCCAAGACAAACGAGGAATTTATCCTGAACCCACTGTAGTGAGGAAGCCTGGAGAATTATAGTATCATGTCAAAGACAGAATGAATGTTTTTCTTGCACTGTGACCATGGGGAATATATAGTTAGCTTGCAAACAATGCCTTGCTTTGAATGGAAAAAGGATTCATGTCTGCTTTGATGGTGTGCTTTTAGAGCACATGAATCCACTTACTTTGCTTGGCTCACCTAGCATGTCTCAGCTTAGGCAGAAATGGAGAAGGCCCTTTATAATTTAATAATTAGAAGGCCTCTCTAATTTAATGGAGTTTAGAGGCTTGTGTGTTATAGTAACATGACTTTTCAAGGTGAGTCCAGTCTCTCCTCCTGCATTTTTTGAAGTGTGCTTCAGGATCTAGGAATTCCAGAGGTCTGAACCAGTGCTAGAGGAGCTAAAGGACACCCCCTTTCTGCAGCTCCCAGCCCGAGGTGGAAACAAAAAGTGGTGGACTGAATCACACAGCTTCAGTGCCTCCAGCCAACACAAGGTAGACTTTGGCTGGTCTCTAGCAGAGACCACGTCCCATCAGGAGACAAGCCCTCAGGATGTGTTCACAGCCCCCCTTTGGATCCAAACTGCACCTTGTACCATCCTTGATGGCTTGCCTTTCCAACCCAGCAAGAATCTTGGGAGCATAGGCATATAAACTGAGCACTCTTCAAATTTAGTAAAATAATAAATAGCACGTAGAATATAACTGACTCTTTCTGAACTATTGTGCAGAGTACTAAATCTTATTAATAAAAGCCAGCCTGGTGAATGCACTTAAAGCAGCAGGCTCAGAACAAAGCACTTGAGAGGAAAAATTAGTGTGCTTTGGAGAACTGTAGGCTTGCCCACTGCTTTTACATCAAAGACCTCACTGACACCTCCTTATAAGAACAAGTTTTGGACTCTTCTCACTCTTAGGGGTAAAAATAAAACCCTTTCACTATGAAAAGAAAGGCCAGTCTGCATCTAATTGATTGGCTTGCTATGGTTTACCTCCCCTCTCCCTGCCCAATGCACAAGATGCAGTAAAATGGCATGGTGCTAGTATAAAACAGAAGGGTTTTCTGTCTGCAGGTGGTTCTGTACTGAGAGTGTAGAGAAGTTTGAAAAAAAAAAGCCCAAAACAAGCTCTGTTGGGTCTCTTGTTGGTAAAAGTGAGAACTGTTACTGGAATTATTTTTTTTGTGATTAGTTGGTGGTAAGCCATGACTAATGCTTATTGTGCCAGTATGTGCTTGTGTTTGGGTTACCAGGTCCCTCCTGCCCCCCTTGCTTGTTCTGTGTAGTTGATAGAGCCTGCTAAAACTTGTACTGTAAGGTCTTTGGTGCAGGAACTACTTTTTCAAGATGACTTGCACATTCCTTAATGCAGTAGGGGTCCTGGCTCAGGACTAAAGACATTATGATAGCAAAAATAGTAAATTCAGTGGTGGTTCTTGGTTGCACTGACCTTTACAGCATCTGAGTCACTTCAGTTTTGGGACTCTCGGGACCCAGAGCTGATGTTGGGTTTCACTCAGGGAGTGGAAGCCAAGTCTCCAGCCATGTTCATTGTGAAGTTTTCAAAATGGAAAACAATTGTTGATCCAAGTCCAAGACATTTTCTGGCTCTGGTAATCTTGTGTTCAGCATAATCACAATTAAATACATTCACCATTGGGTTTAGGGGCTTAGTGGGATGTATTGTGTTAGAAGCAAGAGAAAACAATGCATTTGTTACTGGCTTTTGTTTTATTTTAGACCTTTACTTACTTGAGGTTCTCTGGTTTTGTGGATAACCCCGAGGATCTTCCTGCGAAGCTAACAGTAATTGCTTTACTTTTCAGTAAAAATGAAAATGGGAGAGAAGGCTTCACATAGCTTTTTTCTCTTTCAGGTATTCCAGAAAGTTCTTCCTTTACTAAGCTCCATCTGGCAAATTAACAAAAATCTCTGTCCCCAGATGATCAGTGATAAGACACTCTGCTGGGAACTGATGTGATGATGCAATTCTAAGAGTGAAGAAGTGCTTGTTCCAGCATTGGCTCTTGGTGACCTGCACTGGACTGGATTCAGACAGGGCTGCTACAGCCAGTAGCAGCTGCAGAGTTATAGCAGCATACATTTTTCCAGAGCATGAAAAAACCTTGGTGCAAAGATTAATCCAAAACGAAAGGAAACATGCTTGGAAACCTTGCTTCTAGGTTGGGTTGTGTCCTTCTGCCTGTTGCAGGAAGAGGACACAAGAACTCTGCTGCCTGAAAGAAAGATCTAAAGAAGTGAGTTTTCACATGGAAAGGATTGATTTTTGTTCTGTTCTAAGGGCACTGTTTTAAAGAGGTGTTTGTATATCTCGGTGACATCAGTTAAAACAAACCATTAAACATTCTGGGTTTTCAAATTCCTATTGCATGAGACGAGGTAGGGAGCGCACTGTGGAAGTCAAATGTGTCTACCAAAATATTGAACCAACCAGCCAGGCAAAAGCTGACAAAGTAGTTGCTGACAGTATTTTTTCCTACAGGTTCAATTAGTTGCAATCTTTAAAAATCTGCATTGATATCTTACAGGATGAGGTATTAGACAGAGATCCTATCTGTGGACTGAGATCTCACCATTTTATAAGATCCTTCCTAAAGGGAAGTTTAAGAAAAAATGTTTCAGTTTAGAGTCTGTTGGTGCCTGAATTCTGCTGAAGAATAAGTGTTTGTTGTACTCCAATTCATCCTGGTTCTCTGTACTCTGTTTGCAGACAGTGGTTTGCTCTGATAGCAATCCAGAAGAACCACCATTTGGTCATTAACTAGAGATGCTTTTCTAAAGTTGCTTGCCGTCATTTTTCTGTTCCTTCTCCAAGCACTAGCAAAGTCTGACATCTCTTTCCTCTGCACAAAGCAATTGTGTGCAGCAGCTCCACAATTAGATGAATGGTTTATATATGGCAAACCTTTTCTATCCTTCATTCATTCATGATATAGTGATAAAGAGAATGCTTATGTGCCTCCATAAAGTAAGGGTAAATAGGCAATATGCTATTTACATTTTGTGGTTAGACTCATAAAAATCAATATTATTTTACTTAAAACCATGAAGTTGCCTTCTGACCACTGTCTAAGATTTTTCATGAGAAGGTGGAGTGGAGCATGCTTGGTTTTTTAGCAATGGGGGAAGTTGCTATAATTTATAGGCAGGAGAATCAATAGTACCAAGCACAAACTAAGATATTATATTGCATAGCGAGGAGTGTGAAAGTTCCTGAGGCCTTTGACAAATTGGTCCATCCAGCAGTACAGGACTTTCTCTTGATCCTTCATATAGCTCTCCTTATTTCTTGACTATACGGAGTGCTGATCCTACCAGAAGGTGGAAGAATGCGGAGTCATTGAGAGTAAATGCTAAGTACATTTTTGGAAGAGATAAACCAGAATATAGCCAGTTTATACACAAATGAAGAGTTTACACACCAGGAGGGAACTGGCTCTTTGAAAGCCTCTTTAAGGTATAATTGCAACTGATTATTGAGTTATGCGATAACCAGTATTATTGAATACTAATGAGGATGAAGGATAGGTGGAGACTTAAAAATTCTGCCGTTTCTGCATTCAAGGGATGTCTGCCAAAAGTAAGATTGTTTGAAAGCAATGTGACTATTTCTGGCAATAGTTAATTTTGAAGTATAGTTGGCATTTTCAGTAGTTTTAAATTGACTCAGGCAGAGAAGTCTTACTTATGAAACTGAGTAACGGTAGTAGGGGAAGCTCCACACAGCAGTCAAAACTACTCCAGTTAATGCTGATTATAAAGTGGGACATTTTTAACAGAAGAAGAAAAAAGCGGCACTGGAAACTGCCCATAGTGCTGTGAGGATGAAGTATTACTTTTGTTATCCTAAGGAGCAGATGAGTCTGGTCAAAGGCAAAATTGTGACTTGAGCAAGAGAATGAGAGCAAGAGCATGTGAAATGGAAGAAGTAGAATAATTCTCACTGGTCATACACTGTAGAGCTGAGGGAGATGTTGAACAGGGGCTGAATGCTGACCCTTGCAGGCTCTAGCATGTCCAGTGTCTGTCATTCTGACACTGTTGGCAGTCCCTCACCAGGGCTGAGGTTATTACAGTTGTGTCTGGTCCAGTGGAGACAGGAAGTATATGAAGAATGATGGAAAGACAAGCTTTACTTGGAAACCCTTTCTTAATGGGCATCCTGATAATATTACCTCCTGCTGTCCTGCCTTTGACAGTGCCCAGTAACAAGCTAAAAGAGAAGGACAGACTTAATGGTGCTGCTTACAGTGAAACTCTCTCAGTTTTCAGTAGTGCGTTGTATTCTGGAGCTGAAGCTGGTATCCTTGAGCTTCGTAGCCCTTGATGGATCTCTCTTACATGCAGCTGCTTTTGGACTCCTTTCAGTGCTGACATTTGCAGCATCCTGGCAATGTGCTCCACTAGTGCAAGAAACAGTCCTTTTTCCCTTTGTTTCAGGGTAACTTTATGATGGTTTCATTTAGTGTGCCCTCATTTGCCTATTTCTCTCTCTCTATTATTACTTCTCTCTTCAATAAAAAAGGAGTTGTTTTCAGATCTATAAATACACAATATAACTTTGCGTGTGACCTCCCAAATAGATTCTGGTATTTTAAAATGTTTGTCAAACAACATTTCCTGTAGGTCGGTGATGTCCATCTGTTGAGTTGCTTGTGTGGTGGGATGTAGCAAGGGCGATGGGACTTAGTGCTGCCGACACTTGCAGGCCTCATGAGAGAGAAGTTAATTACTGGGCTCTTCAGGACTGTCTTGAAAGCAGTTAGGCTGACCATTTAAGTATCATTATGTGTAGGTGGGAGACGGAGATATGGTCTAAGAGGCTGTGGTATGACTCAGTTGTTGTACTGTTCACTTAGGATCATAAACTAAATAAAACCATCATCTATTAGAAATCTTGTGTCTGAGTAGTAAGTGACAGATGCAGCTTATCTAAAATCTGTAACTGTGTCTCATCCAAGTATTTGTAAGTAGAAACAAGTCAACCTGACTAAGAGTTTCAAGATCGGTCTCATAGTAGTGGTGCCACTGGTAGATGAGTTCATCTGCGTAAGAGACTTTAATTTCTAGAAAACTGCACTGAAGTAACTGCTTCAGTGATCTCTGCCTGCCTAATACTGTTGCTTTTTATGACAGACAATGTAGGTCTTCCTGTTTACTTTCCCAACCAACAAGTCAGTCAAGTAACCTTTTAGGAAATACTGTAGGCCACTTCTGAAGCATGCTTCGCTGCATGGAAACCTTTATTGCTGGGATGAATGATATTCTTAGATATTCATGGGAAATAAACAGCAATAATCCTGACAGGAGGTGTTGGCAGAATGAAGTGTGAACAGGAAGCGATTAAAGATAAAAGGCAATCTCAGGAGTTACCTGTTGCTCATTGTGTGATTATAGGTGTGGCTGGAACAGGTCACAACACAACGTAGCACCTGCCAACAACAAGCAAATCGAGATCCCGAGTTTGTGCCTCTCCCAGGTTGGCCCCCTGTTATATAACCAGGGCAGTCACATCAAATAAAATACTTGGTGCTTAAGACATGCTTTTTAGCTTTGACTGTGTTTCTGTGTAGACTGCGCTACATGTCTTATAAGCAAAGCTTAACTGACTCCTACATCAAGCTTCCAAGACATTTCACATTAAAACCTTTAGCTTCCTTTTGGTTATGATTATGCAGTGAATGAGGCAGGAGTCTAGGCAGTATGTGAGCATGTAATAAGAACTGCCTCATAATGACAAGGGAGGAAAATGGTGGTTGCACCATCCACCTTCATTAGTGTATTTCTCAACCACTGTGAGTTTCATGGGTTGCTTTGTTTTTCCATTTTTCTTTTAGTCCCAATGGCCACTTTTCTTAAGAATTTAGTGTAAGTTTTAGGTAACACTGTACATACTCTCTACATAAGAAGGGTCATGCATGTTTTCTGTGTGATTGTCAAAGTATCGTTGGATTCTGACTTAAGGATAACAGAATGTGTATGACAAATGTAGGTTATGTATTTTGTGCATGCTATCTTCTTGCATATCTCTGCATACAAAGCCTGAATCCTTGGGCTTTGGGAAAAAAGGCAGAAAAAATGAAATAATGATTAGTACCTAAGGTTTTAAGGGAGCTCTCTGGAGCTAGCTCTCCTCCAGTTTATTGCCTGGAATTTATACCCCTTCACACCAGTTATGTAGCTTATCCTTCTTAGCCTCCATCCACCCTGATTTGTCTTCAAAGAAGTCTCCTAAGTCAATGCAGAGGAGAGATGTTCTCCTGTGGGAAGCAGGATGTGCAGGTCTTGCATGGGACATGCTCTTTTCATAGCCTTTATCTGAGGCCTGCCATTTACATTTTAAATTATGTGGTCAAGAGATGAGTGGACTATCCAGTGTAATTAGGACATGCATACGTAGCAGGTGAGTTCACAGGTCTGAACATCCCTAAACCAGTGGTGGTGAGAGGAGGAGGTAGAGGGAGGAGGTCTTGGTGCTTCATAGCAAAACCCCTCCATGCTCAGGTCTGTGTCTGGTCTCTGCTCTTTCAGATGGAGAGAGATTAACACTCTCCTTGTTTATTCCTACCCTTTTATTTCCTCTTTGTGATTCCTTTGTGATTGTGTTTGCCTTTGTTGCCAGGTCTCAGCTTGCTCAGGTTTTTCAATAGTTTGCCTAGGTTTAATCTTCTTTGAAAGGTCAGTCACAGGATGAGCACTGTGCCAGTGAAGTTTTGGTCAATCTGGAGCTCTGCAGTTTGGGAAGTTCACAGTGTGGTACTCCTCATTAGCTAGAGCAATCAAATTGACCAGGAGCAGAATGCATCACTTATGCAAGTCTTATGTAAGATACTCAGCAGAATGATTTAGACATAATCACTGAGGTAAGAGGGTGGTTCTGGGACGTACCTACTGTTCTTAAAATATTAGCTCATCAAATCAGCAGTAGGTAAGCATAAGGAGCAGACTAGTTAGCTAAGCAGGTTTTTTTGTTGATGAGTCTCTCTAAGGCGCTGCCCTGCCTGCGATGAAAAAAGACCGATCTCCCATCTTGCAAACTGCTGTGGAGAAATCTGCTTAGACACCAGAAATGTTGCTGCATTCCCTCACCTGGAGAGGGAGTAATTGTTTGGGACACACATGATTTGCAGTTCAAATTCCAGCTCCTCCCTGGGTAGGTCTGTTTACTCTAAACTGCTGGCTGAGTTTGGGTCTAAGGGCACACGCACAAAGGGCGAACAGGTTTGACTTGACTGAGGACTTCACAGCGGGGAGGCTGAAGGCAAATTGCAAAGCCCCAGCAAATGAAAGACGTGAAAAATGAGGGAGCCTCGTCATGTTTAAAAAGTCTTAAGTATATCCAACTTTTTGTTTCCTTTACTCACAGCTTTGAAGGGAAACTGGCTTATGAGGAAAAGAATAGCTAGACTGCTCCCAGAAGATGTGTATCTTTGCCCGGGCTGTCTTGTGCAGTGCTTCCCCATGTTGTTTCATTCCTGCATTAAACAAGGCTAAGTGGCTTTACCCTCGGAGCTGTCAACTCTGGAAAAGATTGGGACCTTCAAAACAATGACTGAACTATTTTTCAAAGTTTCTAGGATTAAATGCTAGTTCTCAGTCATGCCTCCCTATTGTTTTACTATAGATATCCACATATGTTCTTTGAAAACACAGACCAGTAGTCACATGCATTATTAATTGCTCATAAAGTTAAATTTCCTTTGCTAGCAATTTTCAAAGCAATTTTTCTGTGTTGTTTCTAACGTTTAGGCAGAACAGTCCTTACAGATGTAACACAAAATCTGAACGTATTTTGCTTTAGAAGATGTCTTTCACCAGCAGGCTGATGGAAATGTTTCTGACATGAAGGGAGGGAAAGGAGTCTGCAGAAAGAGGTGAGCTCTGACTCACATCTCTGGAGCTCACAAAGGCTCTGTTTGCATTAGCTTTGCCAAGTGTGCACTACTGAAGGCTTTGCACTGCTTTGGGGGCCCAGTGGAAGCTGTGCCTGAGAAGAGCTCTCTTATAGGCACCAGGTTATGGAAGCTGGTCAAAATACAGCTGGGAATCCTAACAGCATTTGACAAAACTGTGAACTGTTGACTCCAAGCCTCATCTTGCACCTGCTCTAACAGAGCTTCTGGTGCTGCCCCTTACAGCGCCTACACCTGCGCTCATCAGATTAGGGCTAGGGCCCACAGTTTTGCCAATGAAATGATGGTTTGGAAAATTTTCTGCTCTCATCTGTGACGCAAAACAGAGACAACTTGTTTGATTAAAAAGACATGGCATGGGAAGTAAAATGAAGTATAAAGAAGACAGCAAGGGATACAACATTCATGTTATTTGATATGATTCATACAAAGGAACAAAAAATTGAAGTCCACCAAAAATTCAGCTCACTGAAGCTAATTGAGTAGATGAAGTAGATGATATGTTGGGAAAAGCAACATTATGCACTGTAAAATTTCAAATTAATTTGCTTCAGGTAATGCTAAATATTAATTTGTTCAGCTATATATATATATATACTCAAAGCTATACCAGCTTTGAGTGAATATTCCCAAGTTTTGTGGAAACTCATAACATATGAATCCCTAAAGTTTTGAAAGTGAGGTGTAATTTTGCTTTTTACAAGGATTAATATTCAGCAAAACGAACTACACTGGGTCCAACACTGTTGCTATAGTTTGTATGTTGGCATTTGGAAAATAAAAATGGGCGAACTTGTGTGGACAGTAGGGCAGGAAAGCCAACAGTAAAAGTTCTTCCTGGAGACACCACTTTGAGAGAGGAGAGTGGTTGTGGACTAAAGCCTTGGAGTAGGAAGGTAAAGACAAATCCTGAGACATTATGTTGTAAGGTAGCTTGAGCCAAAAGAGAACAGTAATGCTACAAAAAGGGAATCACAGAATATGCTGAGTTGGAAGGGACCCACAAGGATCACTGAGTCAAACTCCTGGCCCTGCACAAGACATCCCAAGAATCACACCATGTACCTGGGAGCATTGTCCAAACACTTCTTCAGCTCTGTCAGGCTTGGTGCTGTGAGCACTTCCCTGGGGATCCTGTTTTGGTGCCCAGCCACTCTCTGGGTGAAGAACTTTTTTCTAATATCCAACCTAAACCTCCTCTTAGACAGCTTCAGGCCATCCCCTTGGATTCTGCCACTGGGCACCACAGAGAGGAGATCAGTGCCTGCCCCTCCTCTTGCCCTCATGAGGAAGTTCCAGACTGTGATGAGAAGGATTGTGCCTTGTCAGTGTTCATCCCCATCTGTTGTAGTAATGACAGCTCTTCTTTTTGGTTGTTGGTTTTTTGGGTTTTTTTTGGTGGGGTTTTTTGGCTGCTTGCTTGTTTTTTTGACTGTTATTTGTTCTGTGAAAGGAAAAGCAGGTGCTGGAGATGGTGCCCTTGGGAGCACATGGGGCATGTGGCAGGGACAGGGAATGGAGGGAAGTGCTTTCTTCCTGCAACTCTGAGCTGTTGCAATGGTGCTGGTGCAAGTGAGGAACCGCTGAAATCTGTGACAACAGCTGAGGATTCATCTCTCCCAGAGTGGACCCCTTAAATAGACCTAGAAAATGAGCACTGTGAGCTGGTATTGCAGGCAATTCACAGGTGTATCCAGGCCCTTCTGCACATAGGAAGCTTTTGCTTGCTCTTGTGTACATGCTGACCTGGGTTGTCCTCCTGTTCAATTGTGAGGCACCTACTGAAATTTAGTGACATCACTAGTGTTCTTATTTTAACCCCAGGAAACTGGAGCTGGTGTTTGCAGATTTGAAAACTAGTGACAGAACCAACGTCTGAGATGTTTGTAATTTTCTCTTGGGGAACAAAGAAGAAAATTATCCCTTATAACTTCTGTGAGTCACTGCTGATATTCAAAATGATGTACTGTAAAATATTTCTATAAAAGAAAAAGAATTGTATCTATTCCCCAGGAACAGTGCTGGCCATCCAGCAGTAAAACAAGTATTTTCACTGAAGAGACAGAGGCTCTTCTCCCCAAGAAGCCTTCCTTTTTCCTCCATCAGTATGTATGAAAGACATACAAAGCCAGCTGCTCAGATGGATTAGAAAGCACTACACCATGTCAATGGGCACCCTTGTTTGTGTTGTTGAGAAGAGATTCTTAGTGAAGACAGAAAGAAAGAAATGTCTCCTCTGTAATCGCCACTAACGAGGAGACCCTAGTGAAGTTTTTGTTTTTTAAAAGGCTTTGCAAAAGACATTTTGGACTCTCGGATTAGTTTATGTTCCCTCCCACTCCCCACTTGATCCTTGAGGATTTGCCTGAGTCATGGATTTTTACTGGGCTTGTTAACCTGTTATTTTTTTTCAGTCAAGGGGATAAAGAAATCTTTTGGTGAGAGCCACTCATGGGGGATTAGCTGCGAGTGGACTGAACAAGGCAGTGACTCCCCAGAGGGGGTGACCTCTGACTCCCGGGTCAGGCAGTGACTCATCTTTGCCTCATAGCCAAGGCAAGCCGAAGATTCCCTACAAGTGTTTTCTCTATCCCCACTGATCTCCCTCCATGCAGTGACAGGCAGAAGATGAGCTCTGTTATGACAGCTGCTGTTCTGCAAAACTGGGGGAAATGATAAAGTAGATAGAATATCAAAGGGTATAGGAACTGTTATTGGAAGGAAACCATAACCTCCTTTACAACCTAAAGGGACCTGTCTGCTTTCCTCCTGTATCATTTCCAGAACTGCAGGGGTTTTCATGCACAGCAGTAGTGCTTCAATTCATTGAAGAGCTGAAAGGTGGCAAGAGTGGCTTTTGGAGAAACTTCTGTTGCAGAGGTTAACTACCCAGTACTGATGGCATCGTGGACGATGTGGTGGTGACAAAAGGTTATGAGGGAGTTGCTTGCACAAGCTTTATGAATTGAACTCACTTACTTTGGCTGGGAAGTTACAAGCAATGCATTTGGGATGCAAAACACAGTAGGAAGTAAAGCCAAAACTCAAACTGAAAGCTGACATGTATCAGAGGTCAGATTGTGTGTGTAAGGCTAATATGTAGATGAGTATCATTGAGCAAATGAGTTATGCTAACTCTGCTTTTGATAAAATGGGTTAAATACTTATGATATCTACTGTTCTACAGTCTTTGAAGTCCTGACTCTTTACTGAAGCAGTCAACTGCATCCTTTTATCAGGTTATCAAAGGTTTGGATCAATTAATGCTGAATAAATGTCCAACCTCCTCTATTGAAAAGTCTGTCAGTCATTGTAGCATACTGAAGGTTGTCAAGAAACAGCTGTGGAGAAGGAACCTTTCCCTCCTAGCTATTGTTAAGGAAAAGTAACAAAATGCTTTCATTGTTGTGAGTGTCAGCTCACACAGTCAGGTTCAGTGATGCGTGTTATTTTTTGTGTGAAGAAACTGGACAGAGCTAGGCAAACCTCCAGTATATTGTAGCATTGCACCTTAAAATGACATTTTCTAAGTCACAGAAATTAAACTCCAATGGAATTTAGTTGCCCTGGCATTGAAAGTATAGAGGGAGAGGGGAAAGAGTAGTGTTAAATATACTACAGATACTTAAGTATATGTATATTTGTTACATATTCATCTGCAAATACATGAATATTTTTGCTTTCTGGCTGTTAATTAGTAGCTGATTTCTTGTGCATGGTAGAGCAATGGTCTTAGAGGCTGTATAAAAGGAGCAGGCTGCAGGAGCTGCATAAAGGCATTTAGGTGGGTCTCTGTGCATCAGGAGGCATGCAAATAGGCAGAAATTGTCTGAAATGCTGGCAAGGAGCAGGAGTAGTCAGGGAGGGACAGGTGATCTGCAATAAGGACAGAAAGAGGCCTTTAGGATTAGGAATGTGACAAACTTTGTACCTTTCCAGTATCTCCTTCATCTCTCACTCTATGCAGAACTGTATTGTGTTTGTTTTTTTTTCCCAAAAACCCCATCTGGTTACAGGTGGTGAAATGCCCACTCAGTACAAGCAATCTTAAAACTGTTAGCCATTGGCAAGCACAGAAAGCTGTAGCGTGTATTTCTCCACCATCAGCAACTGTAATGAACGCATCAAACTTAGTTTTTGCCTTGGCTGTCCACAGGGTATTAGATAAGGTTCAGAGTGTCCCTGTTGTTTGTCAGGGCCTTTACTTACTGGGCTGAGGGTTCATGGCACACTGCTGAGAGCTCAAGGAGAAAAGCTGCAGCTTTTTCACTCTTTGGCTGCAAAGAAACCTCCTTACATCAGAGTCAGACTGCTGAAGTTAAAGTTGTCACACGTTACAGCCGATCATCTCTTTTAGTGCTGGGATATCCAGGGTCCTATCCTGCTCTCATGGCTCCTCTCCCCTGCCCCTGGCCAGCAGCATGTCTAGTGCTAGTCAAGCCCTGTGTGAAACAGATTCAACCCGCTGGCCTGGAAGAAAACTAACATGACAAAAAAGTGAATTGTTTGCTCCTGGGTTAATGAACTGAATCAGCTCAGTGAAGGCTCTAATGAACATCAGTTTGATGCAAGAGAAAGGGTGTGTTAGCATGGCTAGGATGGAGAGAAGAAAGGGCAAGGCTGGAGCATGGGACATGCTACTTTTGGCAGCGATGAACTGTGAGAGTGACTCAACTCTGACATGTAACTTCCCCAGGGGGCTCTTAGTACAGGACCACGAAACAGGAACTCCTTTTAGTAGAAGCTGCACCATTGCCTGCCATTATCATAAACAGCCAGTGGCATGTGTGCTGAAGCAAGAGATCTCAGTGCCCACACAGGACTCCCAGATTAATTCAGACGCAGAGCAAAGCACGCATGATAGATGTTGGCCACATTGAGTACTGCAAGTGACTCCTGGAATGTAAAAGTAAAGGTTGTATCAGAACTTACTGGTGGGAGGAGTGAGTGTGTGCATGTGTGTGTGTGTGTGTGTGTGAAGTAATCAAGATGAAGGGAGAATTACACCCAGTCTCCCAATCATTATAAAAGCACTGTCTTCCCAAAGAAGAAACACTGTCTTTGTAAAATATGATGAAAATATGTTATTGCAGATTGATTTCCTTGGGCTGAGTTTTCAGAGTATTCCAGGGCTGGCATTTATTTTGGTTCTGAAAACCATTTTTATCACAGCTTTATTAAGGTTAATGTCACAAACATTTTGGAAGCTCTATTTCATATCAGCTAGCCAAATTCTTTTTAGTTGTGTTGTTCTAGAGGTCAGGGCTGCCACCTTCATGTCAGAAGGTGACCCAAGAATTTGGGCAGAGTATTGTGTCCTAATTCATTGAAAGTATGAAGAATAACGTTTTCATTTCATAGTGTGTTCACAGGCTCAGTGAGTCTGAACAATCAGGAGTAATAAACAGTATGAGTTAAGATTTTCCTTTACTGAAAGAGGAAGGTTAGAAACTTGTGATTTTTACTCTCATGTGTTTTTCTGTTGTCATTTCATCCTCAACTCGCAAGCCTTTTTTTAATCTTCTTTTGTTTGGTATGTGTAGCTAAAGCTAACAGAGAATGAACATATTGCTCTCTACCTGAAAGGTTTTTGTTGCTCACAACATAATGTCATTTTAGTATTAATAGAAATAATTTATATTAGAATAGAAATAATAGAAATAGAAATAATAACTAATAGAATTTTACTATTTAAAAGGTGGTTATCTTTTAAATAGTAAAATTCTGTAGAGAGCAAACTGTGTGCAAATTGTGCAAATTGCAAAAATGTGCAAATTCAGATGTGAGTGGGATACCACTTTCACCTCTTCTCAGCTTGCACTTGGTGTTATTGACAGGCTTTCCATTACCTCTGTGCTTCATTTGCAGTGATGTGGTCTTTGGCAGAAGAGGTGAAAGTGCTTCAGCCTGGGATTGGCTGCAAAGACAGGTGCAGGACTAGGATGGGGCAGTCTGTGGGCTGGAGTTAGACCTAGCTGGCTGAACCAGGCTTATGGGTAGGAACTTGCCATTGAAGGCTGTGAAATGGCACTTGAGGACATCACACCTTGTGTGGTCACCTGTCAACCAACCAGCAGCTTTCCTGCTGAAACAGAACATCACACAAAGCTCTCTCTGCTGAGACTGGATCAGAGAAGGAATGAGTTATGCATTTTTGCATTGGTTATGCTTCAAGGGATAGCCCTCAAACTTCAGAAAATAAACATGCATTTTTGTTCATTTTTATAAACCCAGCCCACCTTTAATACTCTTTCAACTTAGTTGTAGCTTTTATTGGTATAGATGAAGTGTTTAGGGTAGAGGCATCAGAAAGAGCCAGACACTCTAGAATTGTCCTTGATACATTCAGGATTTAAGTATTTCTTCAGATACTCCTGTGGCTTTAGGAAACCTTGGGCTTTGCCCCAGTTTAGTCACATTTGAAAAGTTTGTCAATTCTTAGCAAGAGTTCTGCTCTTGTCAGAGCTGGCTTTTAGCTTTCACACATTGTTGGTGTGAACTTATTCACAGGAGAACTACTGAAGACTCTTATTTCAGGTTTTTTCTTATACTCATAAATGCCCTTTGAAATAAATCTACAAATGCAAGATATAATTCAGATCAGCTGGAGCAATACATTTAGTGGATCATGCAGAGAAAGTAGGTGTCCCTTGTTTTTCTGTTTTAAATGTTCTTGACTAAAATATGATGTTTTTGTGTGGACAGCAGTACTGATGCTCTGTTGGTCCACCAAGCCCACCACTAACCACCTGGAATTCAGTTATTTTTGTAGTTGGCAGATTTTCTATAAGCAAAATGGTTCTGATTTAGCAGCTGGGTGGAAATACCTGGCATGCTTTCATCCTCGATGGGTGACATTGTAGGGCAAGGCAAGCGTGCTGCAAACATGTGGTTTGTTTGTATCTTTGCAAAGGGGGTGATGACAGGTCTAGCTGAGTTACACAGGCATAGGCCACCTAATCTCCACATTTAAGATCTCCTAAAAGATTTTGAAGCTGGGAATTGGGTAAATCTGTGTTGAATTGGAAGTATCCACAAAATCCGAACATAGAGCCCAATGGGGCTGTTGAATCTGGCGTATTTGATTAACCAAAGTTTGCCATAAAATGCATGATGTATGCCGATATTCTTTTCCAAGTGTCATGAAGTATTTCTTCAACGTTGTTTGAGAGCCCTTTAGAACAACAGCCTCGGTGGGGGCCCTTCAGTATTTCTTTGCACCTCTTCCCAGATGCCAAAATGATCTGTTCTCTTTTGCTGCTCTTTAATCTGAGCTCAGGCAAACTAAATAAGGAGCATTTTTAAATCACCTTCCCCTGGGTCTGTGTGCTGTCTAGGCTGTGATTGTTGGATTTCTACAAGAGGAAAGCAAATTGCAAATGTGTACTAGAAAAAGAACAAAAATGGATTTCTTTTCCTCCCTCAAATTCCTCACAGATTAAGAGAACTTTCTTCACTTTTCCTGATCCAAGAAATAAATTCTTGAAATGGGTAGGACCATGGTGGAGTGATGGTTCAATATGGCATTTGATTTTGTTGTCTCCCGAGAAGTTGCTCCTGAGCACTGGGAATTCCCAGAGGTCCCCATTGGGGTGAGAGCCCCTGACCCTGTGAGTGGCTGGCAGGTTGCCCCATGCTAGTGGGCTGTAATTCTGAGTGCTCACCTTCCCGTTTGACTTTGTACATGAGTTTGACCTTGCTGCAAGGCCCTCAGTCTCTGAAATTTCCACACATTTTTGGCAGCAGAACAGTGTTCAAATGATATTAAAAGAGATAATGTGAAGCTGACAACTGAGTGCCAACAGGGTCTCAGTTGTCAATCTTCCCCTCAGTCCCCCTGTTCTGATGGAGGCCAGCTTGTGGACCTGAGTGTCCCAATCCCCTGATATTTTTCTGGATGTTATTTGTCCATGGTTTAGCACAGACACCAGTGACGTGGGAGTCATAGGCTGAAATAAATTTCCCTATTTCCCTGTATACAGCCAAAAACTGTGTGCATGATCCTTTCTTTGTGCAAAGCTCCAGTAAGCTTTTGAACATGGGAGCTGTTAATGTGACAGGGCTGGGATTTTACCCCAGGTGTTTTTACAACTGTGTGTTTAATCTGCTCCGAGCAGCTTCAGACAGAATTATGATGTAAAATGCCTGAGCAGGTCTCTGCAGGCTCTGTCCCTGTGCTGCATTTCACAGCACTGTGCTGGTGTTACGCACAGGAGGTGGCAGAGGCAACAAATGCAGAGTGAGTAGTGGTAGATAGTCTTCAGGGACATAGAAGAGGGAGCTCTCTTCAAATGTTCAAGTAATAAAACAGGGTTTTGCTTATGGGCCAACAAAGCAGCCACTTGCCCAAAGCTCCCAGTGCTCATTCTAAGGTATTATAATCCTCGCAGAAAATTTTCCCTCCAGCTCTCAGCATTCACTTTATACTACTTCCATCTGTGTCCTTCTTGCTGCCCCGGTGGTCTGTTCTGCTTGAATGTGATTCCTGGGCGTGCTGCACTCCTGCACCCTCTTGTTACATTGGGAAATGCCTTACCCATTACCTCTAAATAATGTACACAGTAGGAACAACATTGGTTTGCAAAAAAACCCACAGTGCTGAGATTCAGACCTGTTCATTCCTTGCCTTTTAGTTCTGGGGTTCTGCTTTGATCTAAGCTCACAAGCGTTAGGTCTGAACTTGTGCCAGTGTCTGATCTGACAGTGTTTTGGTTTGAAGAAACATGCCTTTTATTTTAAATATTTTTTTCATGAGAAAAATTTAACTTGAGTGGTTTGAGGGGGAATATCTTAAGTATTTGGAACAGTTTCTGTGATATGAAACTGTATGATCCATAGATGTTGAAATGCGAGTGATGGCCAAACCCTGCGCCTTTTCCCCCTGCAGTCAGAACAAGGCCCGAGACCAAGAGAGTTGGGGAATCCTCCTAGGGTCTACAATCCTCTTTTGGTAGGGTCATTAGCAAGTAAAACAAATGTAAATCAGTTTAAATAGAAAGCTAGGTTAAAGTTATGTGGGTGGATAGTTCAAGAGGTGCCCTGGAGAAAGCCATTGCCACCCTTTGCTGTTGACCTCGGTGAGTTCCCCATCTCCAAAGAGTGGCTGCTGAACCTTGTGCTTTCTGCTGCACATTGTGGGGGGACTGCTTGGGCAGACTACCTGGAGCAAAGAGATGAGCCTTTTGTCCTCAGACACTTATTTATTCCCTCGTTTTGATCATGGGGCTGTTTTGGCAACGTTTTGGGCAAATTTTTCTCACTGCCTGAGGTGTTACTTGGGTTCAATTCTGTTTAAAGGAAGAACTCCTTGTGCTGGAGCCTATCCTTAAGTAGTTCCAACTGTTTTGGTAAATGTAAATCATAGCTTGTTGTTACTTACAGCTTTTCATTGCTTTCTACTTGACAGCTCTTTTTGCTAGAAGGTGCATTTTGAGATTCAAATTATTTATGTATATGTAAAAAAATGAAAAGTTTATTTCAGCAGAGAAGCCAATTGGTAAAATCATATCCAATTTTCTTTTTGGTGACTGGTGTCTTAGGGCCATGGGAAGACTTTGCAGATTAGACAGTTGTATTTTGAGCCTGGAGTACACTTGGCAGTGATATGAATTGCCAAAGATGTCTGGGAGAAGTAATTTTCCCTCAGTGTCTTGCTGATCAATTGGGTACACAACAGGAACCTCTGAAAGGCACACAGCAAGTACTTCCAGCTGGCTTCTGCCCCCAGACCCCACAGGCACAGTCACTCATGTGAAGAAGCAGCATTTGAAATGATGGGGTTGTCAGAGAACAGTCAAATACATCTAAGTTTTAGGGGCCAAAGTTGGTGTCCCGTTTGATGTTTGGAAGGCGGACTCCTGTGCAGAGCAGTTAATTTCTGGCAGTTGCTGTTGTCCTTACAAATGCCTGGGGTTGCCTCAGTCTGCCAAGTGTGTGTCTAGCTGGGACACTGATCTGCTCATCTCTCCACAGCCTTATGGAGGCTTCTCTGAATCTTTGCAGGATGGCAGTCGCTGCAGCTGGGACTGTGACTTAGGAAACTCCTCAGGTTCGTGGTGCCCATGGCCTTCTCTTTTAGCCAAGATTCAGGATATGCTCCAGATCAGGTTATATGTCAGTCTCACCCTTGCCCTCCCTCCCATCTGCTGTCATACACGATTACAACTTTTGCTACGATCCTGAAGTGACCCTACTGCACTGTTTCAGGGAGCTGATCCTGCCAAAAAGTACCTTGAAAAAGGGGTAAGCTGTGTGAGCCTGCTCCCCAGGAGGTCACATAAGTAGTGTTGGTGCTGGTACATGGGAGAGAGTGGAAACATGTATGCTAGTGAGAGGGAAGAGCTCTAGCTATGTCTTTAAAGCATTTATACTGCATAATACCTCAGTGATTTAGATATAGAATTTATAAATGTGAATTTTATCCAAGTTACTAATTGTTAATATTACTATGTTTGTCCTGCAGCAATATCAGGAACTTTCAGTTGTGATTGCAGCAGTGCTGTGCTTAGCTCTGTGCGCACACCAGAGGAAAACTGCAAGGTGTTTGCAGTCTCTGTGAATGTGCCAAACACCACCAATGACAATATAAATGTGCTTCTCTTAAAAGAGCCACACTGTTCCTGATGAGAAGTCCCTCTCACCTCTCTTGTCCCTCTCTTGTTTTCTGTGCAAGAGGGCCGCAGTTTTGGAAAGGATGCAGGAAATATGGAATGTATAATGCTGCTCTATGAGATACACCTGCACAGCTCAGGGAAACTAGACTGCTGCATTGTAGGTCTTCTCCAGAGCATTATAGCTAGCATGGGATTTATCCTACAGGAGTTCATCTGAACTGCCAGTCTTGTCTTGAATGCAACAAGCCATTGCAGTGAGCTGTTGTCTTACCAAATGTTGTTTTAATTGTCTTCTCCTAAAAATTCACCCAATGTTCCTTATTTCTTGCACTTGAGATAAAGAGAATAGTTTCTTCTTATTTATCTTCCCTGTGGCATTCATAACATTGTCAGCCACTGTAAGCTGAGAAGATATATTACAATAATTTTAAGTGAGATGTGACCCAGTCTTTTATGATCTGGGCTGTTAGTTGCTGAAAAGTTGCAGCTACAGATGGGAACTGTATGGTGCCTTATAAAAGGCACTTCCATGCTATGATCTGCTCTTAGTACTTCTGGGAGTTGAGGTGTGTTCTTAGCTATATTCTACAAAATGGAAGGAAGCATTCCTCTACATGTAGCTTCGGGTTTAGCTCTGTGTCTTCGTTCAGAGATATGAAGGATTTTCTTTTGGTTGTATTTATCTGTAATTGGGCATTTCCTACTTGCTGAAACATTGCTGTGTGAGTATCCATCAGGTTTTCTGCCACCACTGCCTGTGCCTGGCACTTTAACCTTGCCACTGCTTATTTTGGCATTACCCTGGGCTGTGAACTGCAGTTGAAGGTATGTAGACTCTACAGCTGGGCAGCAACACTGAGTGGAGAAGGGGAGAGCAGCAGGGGCTGGTATCCTTTTTAACAGTTACTGTTGATCCTTTATTGCTGTACCATATAAAAGCAAAATGAGTGAACTACAAGCTTACAGGTGTTTACAGATGCCTTCTTTTTGTGAGGATCATGGTGACACATCTCAGCATGTCATCTGTTGAGGGCCACACTGCATCAGCTACTGCAGGTGCCTTAGTGTCCTTTACTGCTGGGTGAACACAATGTCATTTGGGGGAAAAAACTGGAAATATGTGAGGAATTGGCAAGTTTGAGATGATTTAATCAGTTGTAATCAGCTGGATCCCAGCAAGCATTTAGGGAACAATTCTCTTAGTTCAATTCAGAACAGAACTGGAAAGTGAATATAGTATGTCCAAGTCTTGTTTCTTGTGTAAAGACAAGCAATGTAAGATAATTTACATCAGATCTTGTGTTAAGAACTAGGGATTGTTTCCTTCCCCCATTTGGAAAATCTAAAGATGTAATTAGATGTTACATAAATTGGATTTGACACAAGACAAACTAAGGAATTCCTGTTTCCTACCCCTGCTGTGAACGCCTGTTTCTGCTGCCAGTTTTTGCTGCTCTGCTGTGCTGATGCAGCTGTTTGTGGGTCTGTGCAGAAATGATCCAGGTTAAACATCTCCACACACAAAAATATCCAGCAGCAAAATGTTTTTGTTTTTTTTTTTCTTATCAGCTCAGATCTGCAGATCCTACCCAATTTTATTTATACACATCCCTCCACAAAGTCACAGTGATGTAAGGAACGTGGTACTGGACTGTGGTGTGGCTTTGCATCCAGGGAAAATGGGTAACAAAACAGGCGTCTTTTAACAGAATTATGTAAGCCAGTTATACTGGTAATTCCTGATGCACCCTCTGGTCTGAAACAGCTTCTACTTTCAGCTTGTATGCACACAGAGACTGCAGATGGAAGTCTGCTGGTGGACTGCCTATCAGTGGGATAATACCAAACATGATACCTAGTGGGGTCTACCTCATTCTGAGTTGTTTTTATACCTGTTTGAATAGTACCAACTCTATTATATACAAAACTTAAACTCAACACAAACTGTCTTTAGTGACAGGAGTGAAAAAGCAATGTTGAGAAACTAACATATTGACTCCAGTGCTATGTCCGTGTTTAGCTACCTAAGTTCTCCACTCATGCCACAGCAGAAGAAGATAGCTTCTTTTGTAGATCACTTAGCATTTTCCACCACTTTTGCTTATTAGTGTAGAAAAGATGGAATAATTTCCTAAGGCGCAATGGTTTTTCTCTCAACCCATGCAGCTCCTGCCTCTAGTACAGTAAGGTTTGGGCCTAAGGTGCTGCACAGCTCTCTGAGCATCTGTTTGAGTTCTGTACTGATGTTTGACAGAATATCAAGATGAGTTTACTCTTTTGAGTGCAAGGTCCTTAAAAGATGTTAAGTCTGCATCCTGCATCCTTTGAGCCTGCTTAGGAGAGAATTTTACTTTTCCTCTAACCTCCACAGGATGGGGTAAATCAGAATAACTCCAGATTTTGCCTTCTCTGAGCATGCCAGATAGAATTGGTATGTAAAGCCTTACCAATTAAGAGAGATAATTACAAACTGGGATGCAGGGAACTCCCATTCACTTGCAGCATTCACCAGTTTCAAGTTTCTTCAGAAGAGATGCAGGGAGAACACTCCAGGGTGGGAACACTTCCTTTTAAAATTGCTAAGCAACATTATTGTCTTAAATGTAAATTAGACAATTAGTGGGGTCAAGAGACCACACAAAAGATTTTATTGGTTTGAATAAAATGCAGCCTGACATCAACTAGTATAGTAGCAACCAGATTTTCTGAGTAAGTGTGAGTCACCATATTAGATGCAACTTCACCTTGTGTCTCGCTCACACATCTATTGTATTCCCAATTTATTATAGGGCAATAATTATTTAAGTCCAGCTTTACTTGCTGTAAATACTGTATTTTACCTACTCTATTTCTACATAAAGGCTTGTTTATAATTTCTATGCATTCTTCATTCTATGTTTGATGTTTCTTTGACTTTTCTCTCCTTGGTGCTTATTTTCTTTTTCTCTTGTGGGGTTTTGCTTAGAAGTTACGTAGACTATTTTTTAAAATCATAAAGGCGCAGTCTGAGTTTAACGGACTGTAAATTATAAGTCTTGAGTAGACTTTTTGGCTAACACCCATTGTTTTGGCTTTTACTACTTATTTGGTATGCATTACCTTTTCGCCCATATGTAAGTAGCAAAAAAGCAAAAAAGCTCTGGCTGTGCTACAGTAATGTTTTCTCGAAGTTCCTCTTGTGTCAAGGGCTGTAGATCATCAAAGCAAAAGAAATCTGTTATTCTCCAGATTATATTTTGAATAGATAAGGCAGACAAATGATGAGAGGAAAGATGCCATATCGTCTGGATCATGTGCAAAATGAGCAAGGGTACTGGGAAGATGTGGTGAGAACATATGTGAAGTTTATAGTAAGCTGGAAACTGAATCCAAGTCATGTTTTATTGTACTGCAAGTAAGAGCTACCTTCCTTTCCTTCAGATTCTCCCACCCTAAATTTTGGATCAGCATGATTATTACAGCTTTAAATAATAATAATAATAATAATATGTAAAGTTTTACCTGAAGAAAATGTGGAAAATTTTTCTTAGAGCCTTATTTTCTGGGAAATGTGGTTCAAAAAGCATTGTCTTGCCTTTATTTACACATGAGAGACAGGGTTCTTGCCAGCCAGCCATGGATGCAGGGCTTCTCCCAAGTGAAAGGCACTGTGAGGTGTTTAAACCAGCAGCTCTGGAAGGGAAGAGAGGACTGGCCCTGCCAGTTAGGGGGATGGAGCTAAATAAATCGAACGTTTAATGCAGTGGCAGGAGCTGAATCATGTGCCAGACAAAGCAGACAGTCGGCATAAAGCCCGGTTAGCATCCACCAGTTACTAAGAAATATCTGACGCCAGACATAAGGATGACAGAATTGGATTTTATTTAATTCTTCAGGGGTCTGTGGGATTGCAATCCCATGCTTTTATTGCTAGAAGTGCAGCATGAGGCTGATGTGAAACCTAACATTTGCTTCCATGCCTCTTTGAATTTGTACAGCACATGGCCTGGGCAGGTATGCTGGGTGTGCCTCTTGCAGGAGGTGTTTGGTGGACTTGGTGAGAGAGGGAAATGTTACTATTTTTCAGTATACAGACAGTTATTGCTGCATAAAGGAAACAAGGCCCAACCCCTCAAAAGCCCTTTGCCTGACTCTAAGTGATTTCAAGGGCATTCAGGCCCAGCATATTTCCAGGGCTTGAGGCCAGTGTGATTTTGTGTGGTGCCACCAGCAGCACAGGCTGTGCCACAGGCAGAGCCGGGATTTCGAGGTTCCAGGCTATTGGCTTAACTGCTGGACCAGACTGCCTTTCCTAATCTTTTGTTCAGATCTGTCCCTTTAACCTGTCTGTTCTGCATGAGGAAAACCACTGTGGTTTTTATGCTGAAGCTGTGCCTTTGAGCTGAAAAGACTCTGTGCTTCTTGGTATGGGAGGTCTGTTGTGTTGAACTTGTGCACTGTGGGAATAAAAAGCCCAAGTTACAGTGTTGGGTGAGCAATATCTGGCATCCGCTCAGCCCAGACCTCTTCACTGATTAAATCCTGCGCTGTGAGATCATAGCAAAGTAATAGCACGAATCACCAGAAGATCAGGAGTGCTTAGCTTGTGTTTAGCAAGAAAATCTTGAGGAAAGAGTCCACACAGTAAACAAAGAGTGAAGTGGAAAGAAGAGTGTTTGCATAAACTCTTTGATCATGAATATGCGTATTACATCTTTGTGTGCGTAAAACCAGAGTTTAATAAAAGCACGGATTAATTCCAGGTAATTAGGACACTGAATTTCACCATGGTTAGAGAATTCTGCTGAAGTGTCCTTCTTTAAAAAAAAAAAAAAAAATTCTGCTTGATCGCATGTGCCTGGCTTAAAAAAAGTATTTTTTTTGACTCTTCACTTGCTTTGAGTCTGCACATCAGAGTAGACAACCAGTAGATAATTTTGATGGTGATTTAGGGAAGGGGGAGGGGAATATCCAACTGGGCACAGAGTATCTGTGCTCACTCCCACTGCAAGGTCTATTGATGCTGTCTGCAGATTTGTGTTTGCTTTACTGCTGGTAGTTAGAACTGGTGATCAAAGGCGAGTGCAGCCGTAGCCATGAAGGGACATAATTGGTTGGACTCTTTAAGTCCTCTGTAACAATACTCGTTTTGTTGTGTTAGGCAGTGCTCCACAAAGTATAAAACATTGTATGATTGCTGGGGCAGTCGGTCAAATGTTTTCTTCTCGTCTCAATTCCTTTTATACAGGAAACCAATATAGCTCAGAGCCGAGGGATGAAAGCTTTAAACCTGGAGGGTGCCTGGTGTTTCCTGAGAATCTCATGGGGGAAACATTCAGTCTCAAAACAGCTTCGCTGACAGATATATTTTTGGAGCTTATTATTTTTTCTCCTCATTCTTTGTTTCATTTGAATATAATGGGCTCTTTATTTTCAAATGCTCGTCTGTTCCTGCTGTTTATATCCTCACCCAAAAATCATAATTCTCTGGGTTATTTTCTTTTCTGACATCACATTTGGGTTACTGTTGAACATATGTGCTACAATGCTTGTATAGAAGGGACATTGTTTATTTTTGAGTAATAAATTTTCCATTTTCTTTTCTGTCTTTTGAAAAGAATCCCATATTCCAATTTGAAGCAAAAGGTTACAGTTTCAAAAACTATAAATAGTTTTTGAATTTTGGCAGTGATGTAAGCATGTTGTGTGGTTTTGTGACTTCATGAGACAAAAAGCCGGAGTTGCAGATGAATACGTAAAAGTGTTATTTTCCTATTCTTTTTTCTTTATTACATGAAGCAGAGAAAATATTCTGATGCAACTCCACCTGCGTAGAGCTTGTATATTTCGAGGACCACTTTTGGGTCCAAGTAGATAAGCTGCCCATGACTTTAAGCTACCGAGGCAAGTTTTCCAGTGGACTCAAACATGCCAAAATTCAATGAAATAAAATGTACAGAATGGCTTCATTGCTTGGCACTGTTTAAATGTGGAATATAAGCCATATTCTACAAGTGGAGTTATTTTTCTCTTCCATACTTTTCAAAATTATTTGGTTTTTTTAGTCACTGAAAAAGAATAGATACACAACTTACTGGTGAGATACTTTCCAATGCAGACAAAGAAGCAGCATAGGGTAGAAAAAAGATTTTAGGAAGCATAACTTTGCTTACATCCCATTGATTGTGGAACTGGGCCTCCAAAAAGCAGTATTACCAGGGGCTTAAAGGCTGTGGCACACGGAAGACTACACAAAAGTGACACAGCTAGGCCACATAGTAACGACATTCACCAAGGAAAAGAGTTCAAAGGAGATTTAAAAACTGTGTAAGCAGCAGGCAGCGTGCCTTAATCTTGCATTCTCTGTGTAAAATCTGTGTTGGTGTGCTGCCTACGAGCAGCAGCCTCCTCCTACTCCTGCCCCCCTGCCCCCCCAGCGCCGGGGGCAGGGCAGCGATGTTCACCCCGCTGCCCTCGGTGTGCCAGTGACTGCGCAGCGCCAGGTCAGTGTGACACCAGCGCCTCACCTCTGGCACCCGCAGCAGATTTCATCCTGAGCTCCTGCACCTTGAAAGCAAAGCAGGCTGGAGAGCCAGAGGCAGACTTTGCTCTCCATGATACCACAGGCTCTGAATGACTTTTGGACAGGTCTTAAATCTGATTCTTAATTACCTGTCTGCGACTAGCAACTACAGTGTTTGCCTCTGAGAATATTTGAGAATAGAACTGGTGGGAAAAAAGGCTTTTTTTGTCCCAGAAAAAGTCTAGAGAATAAAGTGTTATACACATTTGCATATTTCTGTATATAACTATTTAATATAGAACATCACTTTATGCATCTAGAAATATATACACTTAATCTCCAGTTTAACATACACCCAGATGAATAATGAAAACCCAAATAATGAAAATCTTCATTACAAAATATTTCCTCTTCTTCAAATTTGTTAAGGTTCAGTCATAGTGCATCTTATTGAGACAGTTAAACATGTTGTTGGAATTTTGATATTCTGTGGAAAGAAATATTTTTGCTAAAGTGGCATTTGCTACTCAAAAGCTGTTTCAGGAATGCCTTCCTGTTGCTTCACTTAATGTAGTACCTGGAAATTATTTAAAGCTCCTTGCAAAAGAACACCCAGAGGTCTCTTACATTATAATTAATAATTACAATGTAATTAATAACTACTACTATGATTACTTAACCCTTTGAAGTACTCATGTTCTTTTTATGTGCTTTCCTCCTTGCAAACTGATCATCTTAATTATTTCTGTTTGCATGCACTTAGCACCTATTAAAATGGAATTTAAAATACATTCTCAAGCAGATTAGAAACAATTTTGTAAATTTGGAGGCCATCTCAGTGGGAATGAACTAGCTTTTTTCACCTTCCTGTGCTGATGGACTTGGACTTTGTGTCGTGTCTTTTTCCCAGACCTTTGACGAAAAACTGACACTCTCTCTCTGCTTTCAGCATTTTGAGCCTTACTGATAATGGCCTAATGATTAACTCTTGGAGCAATGGGGAGCCAACTGTTTGCAGTCATCCTAATATAGTGAATTCTGCCAGATCTTAAAAGAAAGAAAGTTGTGGAAGTTTGTAGATTTGACACGTCTTTTAACTGGATAATGAATGGCTTTTCATGTTTCAGTCAGCATTAAAGGTTACAGACTCTTTGTCACTGTTCACAAGCCCCTTGGCAATGAGGGTATTTTAAAATCCTCAGTGGATGGAGGTCAGGTATGCAAGTCTTTCCAGGAACTGTCTGCAAGACTGAGCAAGCTACAGATGTAATTTTAAAGAGTCTAGAAAACCATATTTTTCACCTTCAAAATAAGTAGTGACATAAAAGAATTAAACCATCTACATTGAGCAGTCACCAAAAGATGTGAGATTAGGCTTAAACTTGAATGTCACTCTGCTGAGGCTCTGGACTGTTTGCAAAGTCCTGTCTACATGAGAAGTACGAGTTCAGCTTTGGGTTTGTTTCTTTTCCTGGCTGCGATGGGATCCTCGGCTGCAGTTCCTACTCTCGGTCCCACAGAGGAATGGTGCAGCAGTGCTCTGTCTCTCGCTGCATCAGCTTTCTCAGCTGACTCGGTGTGCCTGCAAAAGTGGCTCGCACCTGCCGAGCTGCTGAATCATCCTGGGTATGCTGGGAGACTTCAGGCTCTAAAGTGTTCTGTAGCTCTTCTTTGTCCTCAGATAAGCCCTTGCTAAGTGTGTTTATATGGTATCTCCTGGGCAGTTTTCCTGTTCTGCTTCCCCTTCATTCCCCTGGGATTCAGGAGATCTAAGTGATAGGGGTTTTTTAGGCTTAATTCTGAGATGGTCTTTCTTCGTCTCTGAAAAAAGACGAGTGATAAAATTTGCCTGCCTCACTGGTTCATGTGATGGTGTCTGTGAAAGGTTTGGAGAAAGTAGGAAAAAGTAAAGTGCCATTGATGGTGGTAGTGTCATGCTATAGTCTTGTCTGAATCTTCCATAATTTAAACACAAGATTTAAATTTTCTGTACCTCAGCTTGGAATCTGTTGTATCATTGTCACTGGAATCCAGGGCACTCCGTGCTCCAGTAACATACTAGGCAAAGGTACAAGAAAGGAAAAGCAATGGATGAAGGCTTATTTCATGGATTGGAGCTGATATTGACCAGACATTGCTCTTTTCCCTTCAGCTCGATAAGCTTTTTCAGTTTCTGCAGCCTGGGTGCTTTTATGCTGCCATGTTTATTGTTATATGGTTGTTGCCTTTTTTTATTGCAGATAATAGCTAATTGAGACTCGAGGAACTTTATTTGTTTAACCTTGGATCTCTGGACAAGAAGCTGGTTACTTTGAACCTTTCAGCCTTTTGCTCTTAAACACATTGAGAGAAGCACCTCGAATTTAGTGCTTTTATTGCAATTTTAAAGACACAAATAGATGCCTCCGTTCTTACAAACAACATCAAAAGGCCAGAGAGTCTGGAATGTATCAATCATACGCTGGTCATTCACCATTAATCAACCTACACATGCGCAATCTCTGTCAGGACCTCCTCTCTTTCCAATGTGTTCATTCTGCCCCACTGCTGAAGAAATACAGCATGGAGGAAACCCAATAGGGCCCAGTTGTCATGTGCTGTGAGTAAGGACAGCTTGACTTCCTGACATACTTCGGTATGAGTGTAGTGCTTGTCATATGAATGGGTCTATGCTTATTTATATGCAATGCCATTACAGTTCAGCCATGGAGTTTGGATTTTCTGTTTGCAGTTCACATGAAGATTGGTTAAAATAACAGATCCTAACTGTTGCAGACTGATTAGTTCATTTTATAACTGATAAAACCAATAAAGCAATAAACATCAAAGTGCTTGGGTGCAAAGTCCAGAAAATATAAAGTAAGAACAAACATGGGAATGATTGATAGTTATTCCCAGTCCCCACGTACAAGTGTGTTTGTGGGTTATGACCCGCCTCTTTTTTGGGTTATGCAGTCTGTGCGTCATCGTTGCTTAACTCTGCTCTCCGTGTTGTGCAATTTGTTTGGGCTTGCATCTCACTAGTCAATGTATTGGTTTTCGTTAGTGCTCTGGTTTCATAAACTGAATTATCTCTTTGGATGGGAAATACAGTAAAGGAACAGATGTGCTGCTTTAGAAGGACAGTGTTCTTGTTTGTGTGCATAGGTATTCCTTAACAAAGGTTGTATATACTAGACTGCATGCTTTTTGGGGTTAGCTAAAATAATACTGGATTGCATGTGTAATACATGGAATAAAATTTTTAAAGCTCATTTCTACCTAAAGCAATGGAGTTAAAAGCTACTTCCTTATTCTTTCCCTTCTGATGTTTCCTTTTAACCCTGTTATTATTACTTTTATGCACCAAAGATAAGCTCACTTGCCCTATAAATCTAGTGACAGGAAAAATTTGCCCTGGAAAGTTTATATTAACACACAAGAGCTCATATTGTTGCTAGACAAGAAAATTATGCAGAAAAAAGAAAAGCTATTAGATCGTGTGCAATTTGCAGTCGTGTAAGAAATACAGAATTTAACCCAAATTCTAGTCAGTATATCAATGAAAGAGCTCCTGTCTGCTGTTGATTCCTTCTCTCTTGATCATCCACATCTCAGGTACCTGCTTTGTGGCGATAGTCCCAATAAATACAACATGAAGACAATATATGGAATATCTGGTGGGGAAACATAAACCCCTTGTTGGTTTTTGGTTTTGTTTTTTTTTTTTTTTTTTCCTTCAGCCAGCAGTCTGTGTTGTGGCAGAGAGTGGAAGCTGCTGGGTGCCATGGCTCAGGATTGCAGCTGAGCTGATCTGCTGGTTTACCTTTGAGAAAGGCTTACCTCCCTTTCCCTGCGGCTCTGGTGGATGTAGGACAGCACACTACGCTCACTCTGTCCCTCGGTAGGGCACAGGATGGATCCTGGGTAGTTTTGGTGAGTTACTGAACCAGTGTTAAGTAAGGGATCTACAAGTGCCAAGATCAGTTCAAGAAATACCCACAAGATTTCCTGTCTGTTAACCTCTCCAGTTTTCTCATTTGCTACCTAAATGTCTGTCTGCAAACAATAAGGAACTCTTTGAGAGAAATTATTCTGTGGTGATAAATATGGCACAACTGTCCTGTAATTTTACTTTTATTCACTAGAACAGATCAATGTTTTTCTTTTCTCTTAAAGTCTCCTTTATGTTATGGGATTGTCTGATGACAAGCTTTTCAAAGGAGAGAAACAATATTCTTGTGCACATGGAAGCCATCATTGGTTCCCCTGTTGCTCCTTTGGCTTGATGCTATATTCAAGGAGTAATTGTGGGAAGTCAGTGCTCCTCTTCCTAAGCACAAACTAGGCTGAACTGTGCTCTTCTTGTCTGCTATCGTTAGTCAGAGCATTAGAAAATTGCTGTGTACCAAGTCAGTCATGGAGAAGAAAAATCAGGATAATTAGCATTTTTTTCACAGCTTAATGCAATGCCCACCTTTTCACCTGCCCTACATAGGATTGTTTGCAGTGGGAACTATACTAAATAGTCTTGATGAGAGGCATGATTTCATTCCCTTTAATGCAATTATATGGGGAAATAAAGCAAACAGATTCCCTTTTTTTTTCTATCAGCAATGCCACTCTCTTTCAGACAAGTGTTAGCCCATGAAGGGAGCAGTTGTATGTTTGTTCAGCAAGCATGGTGAGAGCTTTTTCAAATTTATATAGTCTCTTTAGCTAAGATCATTATTAAGTAATTTGTCCTTAACTTCCTCTGTGCAGCTACAAGAGAACTCAGTGAAATTCTGCTAAATATAGAACTAGATAAGCAACTAGATTCTATATGCCTTAGCACTTTCCTATTTCAGACTGAGATTGTTAGGTGAAAAAAATTAAAAATCAAAGTTTGTATTTCTGGATTTATTCATTTGCAGCAAAAAAGTAGTATAAAATAAGTGTCAGAGAAATGCATGACACAGCTGCACACTATTAAGGATGATCTTGCTATAAATTTGTATTTTAAAGCCTAGAGAGTTGAAATGAAACTCTCTCTGCTGCTAAAATGTTCTTTATCTATATGTCCTGGGGATTTTATTATTCACAGTCTTCTTTCAAGGAATTTTCACTGAGGTGAGAAAAGAATGTTGGTTTACAGCAAGTGTGAAATATATGGAAATTTCTAGTATGGAGGAACAAATTTAGTTCTGTGTTTGGTCTTGGGTTCTAGCTTTTGTTGCTGTTGTTTAAAAGATACTGCACTGTTCTGAACAACACATCTAGATGGCAGCTGTTTTGAAGACCGTGATTTTCAAAACATTTGTGACATAATAGTATAGTTTCAGATCTTGAATATGGCTGATTTGGGCCTGAGGAATAAGTCAACTTGATCTAATATAACATTTTTATTTCTTTTGTTCCTGGTTTTTATAAGTAAGTAGATTTATATGGCATCCTTATAAGATGGAGGCATATATCATTTAATAATGTGATTCAGAGAATCATTTCATCCCTTTGGCTAGGGTAAGAAAATTTCCTCTTTTTAAATCACAAACACAGTAAATAAGCATGCTCAAAGAATTTTTAAGATAATAAGGCATGAATAAAAGTTGTCTTTCCACAAAGAGATGAATAAAATTATTGTATTTACTATGGCTGAGCAATGTATTTAAGAATATCTAGTACTGCTATTCGAAAATGGTCTTTTAATAATGTTTTTGTGCAAATAATGTGAATGTCACAGTCCAAAGTAAGGAGTCTTTTTCTGCATTGACTCACCCAGTTTTAGAGCTAAATTTGAAACTGCAAGTCTTCTTCAATAGAAATGGAAAGACTAGGATTCTTTTGCCAGAAAAAGTGAAAATTGTAGGCCTTGAAATATGAAATAAGACCTAGTAGTTTGTGCTGCAATTAATTTTATTGACCTACACTATCAGTTGAAAAAGCTGGCTGGATTTTGGGATAGCCAGGCATCCTAAAAATATGTTTGCATATTTTGTGTTGCAGAAATCATTATTCTGGGCTGAACACAGCTTAAAAGGTTGAAACCTGTTACAATTTTCTGTCAAAAGTAAATCTTGGCAGGGTTCAGTCTAGTTTCTTGTTGAAACTGAAACATTTAAATTTAGTAAAAGTTGTTGAAGCCGAGTCTATGTAAAGCCTCATACAGAGGCTTGTACATGATAGCCATAAACACGGTATAATTGACTATAATTGTGCTTGAGGGTCTGCTTTTCAAGGAATTATTTGAAATAGCCTCATAGCAAAACAATGTTATCTTCCTTTTCACTTGTGCTCTGGGACATCATTGGTCTTTCTATTTTAGGGACTAAAATGAATATTCAGCAGTTCTCTAGGGGGGAGACATAAAACCCTGACCCAACTGAAGTCAGTGGTTTCATGCTGAGGTCATATATATATGGTTATATATACTGGTTTTATGTCATAAGGTGTTACATTCCTTCCCAGGTTTGGTTAAGTTGTGCTGAGTTGGAAAAGCATTTCTTGGCATAGGATGAATGATTTTGAAGATGTTTGTCCCATCTGAATTTCCTGGCCAAACTGTAAGGACTTGGTAGGGCAGAGAGATGGTTGAGGAATGCCACCAGCCACCATAAGCTGTAGTAGACAAACCCTGTGCTTCCTGTGGGGCTCGAGTACTGCCACTTTTACAGCTGTGAGGCACATGGGATGACTAGTGAAATCTTCCTGCCACTGGAAGAGAAGAGTTGCAATTCATGCAAGTTGAAGTTCATGCATGAACACAGAATGGTTTTTTCCCTGAGAGCATGGCTTATGCATAGGGCCTGTTGTTTTAAAGAGGGATGTAATGACTTCCCCATTGTCTGCCTGAGCACTCCTTTTTAATGTTAAACATCCATGGAACTGGAGTGGAAGCAGCCTCAGTTGGCCACATTTCTGAGAAAAGTGCATCACAATAGCACATTAGTCATCCTCACTTGATAAAAACAAGAAAGATGAATGAAAAGCTGTAGCACAATGTGGAGTTGCAAGAGCAGCTTACATTGAAAGAGCTAGGGGTTCTTCCTTGTTGTTTTTGAAGTGTGTGTGAAGACACCAATGCTCCCTGAAAGCCGCTCTGCTTTAGGTTTGAAAAACTACAGGCTCCTTAGGATTTCAGGACCTGTACCAGTGGCTGATTCAGGCCTTTCACCCTTTGGAAGAAGATAAACAAAATTCTGACTTCTGCCGTGGCATGAAGCCATCTGATGTGTCCTTGGAAACAGCTAAGTAAGAAAGGTTTGCCTGCTCTGTGTAAACATTCAAAAGCACACAGCATTTTCTGGGAGAGCTGGGCTTTTGTCCTGAGTCACTGCATTTCTTCTCCACAACTGTGCAGTTAGCTGCTGCCTCCCAGCATGTTGCACAGAACAGTGGGATTGCACACGACCAATGCTTGGGGCACGTGAATACTCTTTAAGTAAGTTATAGTGACCAATGGCACTAAACTGAATAAATGCTATCAGTCTTTCTCTGTTTCAGTGTGCTGTAAAGGGCAGTTTTCTAGGATTGAATAAACGGTGCAGTGCCAGATGTGAGCATCTGTTGAGCTGTATGTAGATCTCAGAGAAAAAAAATATGTATTTCATGACTTATTGAAAGACTTATGCTTGTAAAAGAGAAACATAGAAATGGTCTCTTAGTTGCTGGCAGAAAATAATAGATGGAACTCTAGATGCAAAATCATGATTTGAGCTGTGGGTATGTTATCTGGGTAATCAGGATGAGAATGATTTCTGTTTCTCATTGTAAAATAATATATCAGTCAGATGTTAGTCATCATTGCAGGAAAGTGGCAAAAACACAGCAGTAAAGAGACCCCAATATACCTACCAGATGATGCTCAGACTGCCGATGGCATCAAGCTCACATCTGTAAGTTCAAAGACTTAACACTTGGTCCTTCATTCCCACGTTTTTTCATCCAGCTGCTTTGGTTCTGTGGGCAAAATTTCATCGTGGGAGTCGCTTGAAACTGGCTCATGAGTTCACTGCCATATGAGGAGTACTTTAAAAATATGAAGCATTTTTACATGCAATGTGATTTATAAGTTTGCCTTTTTTTCTGTATGACTGATTTCATTGTCATTTCAAGCTGTGATGTTACACAACAGAGAGAATCACCCTCTGCTGTTATAGTCCCTTTTATTCTTTGCCTCTTATTTGGTTTGCCATTGAAATATTGGGACAAATGCCTCAAGAAATGGTGCAACAGTCTCTCTGAGGCTTTGGAGGCCTGGACAAAGCAATGGAAGGAACATGCAATGTGCAAGTTATGCACTAGGGAATCATGAAGACATTCAGTTATTGTTTTTTGTGTTCTGAGTAAAATGACTTTTGTAATTGAATTAAAATGCAGAACCCAGGCTTGCAAGGTGTTCAGCACTCTCTGCTCCTTGTGAAGACAGTCTGTCTGAAGAGTGACAGATTTTTTTTTCTCTCCCCTCCTATGCCTATGTACCACAGTGACATTTGTTCCTATCCTGACATTTAGGTTAAACATTTGGAATCGAAGTCACTAACTTTGCTTAAAAAACTAAGTCCAAGGCAGATAATAAGACTATGAGGATAAGCTCCTACTTCAAATGAGTGGAAATATTGTTTTAAATGTGTTTAAATGTGTTTGTGTCATAGAAATTCAGGACTAGATTTGGGGCTTTTTTAAACTTCCTTTTATTAATGTTGGGTTATTACTGGACATAGTGTGTGTTTGTGTTAAACTAAAATATAATTGACTATAAAACAGTCTTGGCACATCATGATTTTTAGGAGGTCACTAGTCCTATTTTCTTTAAAAAGTTACAAGTGATGTGTCCTAAAATATAAATTTCCAAATATGGATTAGATCTTACAATATAAAATAATGTTGCTCATGCCCAAGCAAATAATAAGGTCACTTGTCTGGTATTAGGTCTTAAAGTACGACTAACTAAAGATTTCTTAAAAAATAAAAAGAGGGAAAGGAAGAGCCCTGAATACAGCTTCAGAAGGGCGAAGCTTTCTACTTTGTGTATGCTCTCTGTTCATGCGACTTTGGACAGAATGACACTGCAAGAGCAGATTTTGAGAATGTCAAGGGGAAAAGACTAAAATTCCATTGACTAAACTCTGAGAAGATGTGAAGCTTAGCTGCATGTCTTCAGTATGCCAGAGTTAAATGCAGTTGCCTCTGGAATGAAGCTGACAACAAAGAGTGATTAGGCAGTGGCTGTGACAGATTATTTATGCCTCTCACCTTAAAAGTCTACAACGACCAAGACTAGCCTCATCAAGAGTCTAGGCTAAGGCGCTCACCTGTGAGAAGTGACGTCAATGTAATTTCTGAGGAGTGGAAGATGATATCAAGTCTGAACTTACACTGTAAGGTAACCAAATAGGTTCCATAGATTTGTATATCCTGCACTGCTCTCAGGGTCACTGGTCAAATCCTGTTGCTGCTTTTTATGCCTCTGTCACTGAAAGTGAAAAAGGAGAAAGTGGCGCAGGAAAGAAAGAAAAAAAAATGGTTTGTCTTCGCTGTTCTCACTGCTCTTTGTGTGGTCTTACCTTTCAATCCTGATGCCCAAGGAGTTGCAGAATGACAATGTTTCTCAAAATTGACTTGGTTTTGGAGAAAACGACTGCAACAATTATTTCTTCTGCTAAAAATTAGTAAACTGCAGTTAATTGAGAGTGCAGGCAGAACTACAGAAATACTTAATGGAATGCACATGAGTTTCCACATCCTGTGCTGAAATGAGAAACCAAGAAAAAAATGTAGATGTAAAGCTATAGTGATTTGAATGCTGGAAATTACTTTCAGAGGCTGACAGGTGTTTTTGGTGAGAAAAGACTTCCTTTGGTTTTTATTGTTAATCTGAGTCAAAATATAAGATCACAAAGTGAGCTTAAATGTAATGAAATGTGGGATCAAGATATGGTAGTCAGCAATGAAAGTGAAAATAACTTTCAAATTATTTCTGTTAAAAAAACCTCAGGATGTTGGATGGATCTTCTCCTGTTTGAAAATATGAGGTCTTGTATGTCTCTGCAAAATGCACAGAATTTGGCTTCTAGAATTTCAGTACTTTGACAAAGCTTTAAAAAGAGCTGAAAATGAGGGAGTCCTTTCTCCAAACGTCAGCAGCTTGGCAAGGCTTTGGAGAGTTGGCATTAACATCAATGCTGGTATTCAGCTGACACCCTTGTTCAATGTATCTTTCTTACTGCAACTGGCAGGGGACAAGGGCTATTGTGACTGCAACTTTGAAAGCAATATTTAATTAAGTAAATTGATGTGTTCATTGGGAAACTGCAAATCATTTTTGTGTGGCTTTTTTTCCCTTTATTAAGGCTCTTGAAGGGGTGCTCTTTGCATTCAATAGTTTTATCTTTACAGTAAGTACTTAGTGGTTTGCATGCTTCAGCTTGCTGCTCAGTGGGCATCAAGGGCAGAGTTTTTCCTTTAAATATCTTCATTTTCTACCTACACTTTCAAGAAGAAATAAATTTGATAGTATTTAACTTGTGCTGAACATGCAAATCATCCTTTTTATTGAAGGATGTTGTTCAGTTCTCCTAAAGGAGCAAATAAGGAAAAAAATAGCATTTCAGTGAGTGGCTTTCCCCTGCTCCCAAGAATAATTTTACATACACTGTGCTCATGGAAGTAAAAAGGAGACATTTGCTAATGTTTTGGGGGGGAAAGCGGGGTGCAGCTTGTGCAGCGTGATGTAATCATTATCCTCTGCTTAGGCCTCCCAGAGAAGAGGGAGAAACCAAGATGTGAACACTAAAGGGTTAAGCATAACATTGAGAGCAATTTGTCTATTGTTTCTCTACTAATATCTTTCACCAACTCACCACTCATCACCTTTTCCAAGTAGTCTCCATATAGCAACAAATGGCGCCACAGACAAACCAGATGCAATCTCATGTTTTCTTTTCATAAGCATTTGTAAATTTGTTAAAAGGAAAAGTAAGGGAAATGGGAGAAAAAATGTTAATTTTGTAGAGGCTGTACCCTGGAGCATTGAGAACAGGGGACTCTTTTTGCTGTAACCCTCTGTGCTACCTCATGGACCTCTACAGTTCTGCATGTAATTTGGTTTTCTTAAAGGAGTTGGTCTGTGCCATTGAAATGAATATAGGTTCTCTTCACAGTACTCTTTAGGATCCTGAGCTTTTATTCTGAATATTTAGAGCATGTTGACAGAACCCTAGGTCCAAAACTGAACTCTTATGTTCCACCTTTAGTTTGCTGCTAATTTTCATCTCTCTCTTTAAAACAGTTTTCCTCAATGCCATATCTGCATATGTATGTTTTTCTGTTTGCAGCACAATGGCATAAATTGAACACAGAATGGTTTTTTCCCCAACAATGTTGCTCAAAGTCCTTAAATTTAAATCTTTCTTTTACTAGCTAAGTTCATTACTTTTCCTTAGAAAGAAATCTATTGCTTTTCTCTCTCTCTCTTTTTTTTTGTCTCTAAGCTTCTTTCAGTTGCAGCTGACTTTGAAAGATGGAAAGCATTTATCTTTCTTTACATGGAAATCAACCATATGCTTTGTTTGACCATATATTATTTCAGTTAAAAAAAAACAAAACAAAACAACAAAACAACAGCCAAATACCAAGAAGAAAAGCCATCCCAACCCCCAAACTTATGAAACTTATGAAAACAAAAGTCTCTGCTAGAGTAGATAGTTTGTATCTCTTTTCTTGCTGTTGAATGTATGATAAACATAAAATGCCAACTGTCCTTATTATAAGAGAAGATTTCTAGGTTTTTATGAGCGTGAAGCATTGTTGTAAGAGTTACCTATTTTCCCTCGGTGAGTTTTATAACTTACGAAATTTTCACTGAGGTGCACAGAGTAGGCTTTCATATTATGGCTGAGTGCTTGTCAGCAGTCCAGGCAGAACTTCTGGAGACTAGTCAAAGGAAAAGGTCATCCTCCACCATTCAACCTTCCCAACTGTAGCAAAGGCTAGCCAAAATGCATTTAAAACAGCTGTTCTTTTGTAGCAGCAATTACTGTAGTTGTTACAAGGAAGTTAGATGGTCACAAATGGGAGGAAGATCAGTTTAACAACTGTAAATCCTTGCTGCCTGCTCATTTCTGAGTACAGGAGTCTTGAATGAATGGAATTAACTTCTGTTTCTCTAGAAAATACAATTGATGGAATGATTTACCACCAAGATGCAAAAGATCTTGTTAGTAAAGACAAAATCAACATAAATTCCTTCCTGTCAATTGCACAACAATTGTATTCCAAGTTTTTCCCATCTCATTTGATGATTTTCGCATAGGTGCCGTGCATCAAGGCTGGTTGGCCTACTTAAATGGGAATGGCAAGATCTGGGAAGATTATTGCCTTATACATGATTTTTTGAGAATTTCTGTCACCTCTTTGGCCGGTAGTGAGCATTGCCATATGATGTTAGTGGACCAAGACTTTGCTAGACACTGGAAATTTGCAAAAAGTCAGCATGAATTTCTGGCTGAAGTTGGTTTGAGGTGTCTGTGGCACTTGGTTGAAGAGGAGAAAAAAACTCGCATGCTCAGACAGATTTCCCTGACTTTTGAAGAACACCTTGTCTCTTTATCTTTTGCAAACTGTACTGTAAACATTCTTTAACTATTTCCAGGCCTCATTTCCACCAGCACAGCATTTGGCTCCGTGTTCAATTACCAGCAGGACAGACGGAAGCAGCGTCGCACGGTGCCTTTGTGGCCCGGGTCGGGCTCTGTGGAAGCGGTGTCACACGGTGCCTTTGTGGCCCGGGTCGGGCTCTGTGGAAGCGGTGTCACACGGTGCCTTTCTGGCCCGGGTTGGGCTCTGTCACGCTCCAGCCGTGTTTACGGGATGCCACAGTTACCGCTGCCCAGATGCTCTGTCTGTGGGAAGCCTGGGAGCTGGACAGGGAGCGCTGATGTTTTCCAGGCCCTGATCTGCAGCCTTGCCACCTTGTGCGAGCCCAGCGGGGTTGCCCCGTGGCCGGGACAGCAGAGAGTGCTGCCCGAGATGCTCAGGCCACTGAGCGGTGTTCAGACCACTCACAGCTTTTCAGCAAACTTCTTAGAACAAAGTGATAGGGCTTCTATGGCAGCTTGTGGGCCTAGTAAGTCTTCGGTAGGAATACTGCCTCTAATTACAAGGTCGTTTTATGTAGGTGCTAATAAAGCATATGGGCTTTGTAGGAGCTGTGTGGTTTCCAGGCTATGTTTTGCCCTGATCGTTACTTTTTTATGTTTAGGTGTGCATTTTCTCCAATTTTTCAGTTTCCCAAGTATGTTGATGGTTACT
Organism: Irena cyanogastra; assembly: GCA_013397155.1. NCBI lineage: Eukaryota > Metazoa > Chordata > Aves > Passeriformes > Irenidae > Irena > Irena cyanogastra. The sequence goes on from VWZV01006645.1 coordinate 444,908, forward strand.
AAACTCAGTCATATAATCTTTTATACAATCAGTTTTCTTAGGATAGTTTGCTCTTCATGGAACACACAAAATAAGCTTTTTTGGGTTTTTTTGTGGCAGATTTTAGGTTGCGCATGTCGCATATGTCAATTAATCCTAGGAACTGAAGAAGTAAAACTATTTTCAGCCATGCTGAGGGGATATTTGAAGCAAAATATAGAATCTTGCAACATAGTGTCGTTACAGAATATTGCAATAATATATTACTGAAAAGAGTCAAAATTTATCATAAAATAAACTTCAGAAACTGTCACATTCCTCCATATGCATATCTGGAATGTAAAAAAATACGAATAATTTGGAGCATATACAAATAATTTGTACAAATAATTTTTGGTTTTGACTAACTGTTACAAGGCACAGAAATCTCTGGTCTATACAACCATTTAAAATTGTGTACCTGTTTAAAAAAGTATTTAAATTTCATAATGTGTTTTTTTAAACTTTTTTTTTAAAACAGGTTATTTGATGTTGCATATTTCTATTTAAGAATTTTTTGTTGTTTGTTTGATTCCTGAGGAGCTAAGATTTTTTGTCCTGAATATTTTTACCTTCTTATACAAGAAACTTTTGTGTGCAACACACAAGTGATCCTGTTACCTAAGGTTCTACTGTGATTTTCAAGTGTGTGAATAAAGGTTTTTTTCCTTTAAGGGCTGGATGTAGGGTTCTTTTAACTGCTTCATATCCACATTCCAAAACCTATTTAAAAACCTGAGTCTAAAGTCCAGCTGACAATGAACTCTATTTTCAGCTAAAACTCCCTCCTCCCCCACTTGCCACACACTGTTGCTGCTGCTGGTCCACTTGTGATAAAGAGCAAAACTGTTGTTTGGCTGACATGCAGAAGGAGTTGTTTATCAAAAGGAGGCTATTCTAGGAGGATATGCTCTTTAAACAGAACAATGGGGATTTTGAAGATAACCAAATCAGTACTACATAGGTGTTAGATCTGTTTTAAATTGTTTCTGTGTTGGAAAGTAGGAGGGGGCCCTGGTATTTGGCTTTGAATCCCTGGTTTGCAAGTGTGAAATGGCTAAATCCAAATTAGCTGCCAGCTGTGCTTTGTACTGCAGTCCATGCTTGTCTGTAGGGCCTGAGTACAGCACCTGAGGAGCACAGGGTGGGGGTGCAAGGAAAGAGGCCTCAGAAAATCCAATTTCATTTTGTGATCCAGGTGTACCTTGCACTTCACCCAGGTTGGTCTGTTTTGTTTTTTGTATCCACCCTTGGTGCTGCCTAGTTGAAGCAGCAGTACCTAAAAGCAAACCTACAGGCAGACTCATCTTTGGCTGGTTAGGTCAGGTTATAGACATCCCCATCCTGTTGATATAAATTAACTGGTTTCTGGACATGAGAGAAGTATCAATAGCTGATAAGTGGAAAGAGAAACCAGGAAACCTCATGGGAAACTTAGTTTGGCACAAAAGCTCAGCAGACACATGTGAAGCGTTTTTGTTTGCTCATGCCTTCCGCAGAGAGAGAATCTCATCAAGAGTAAAGGTGACCTTCAAAGGCAAGGGAAAGGAACATTACATGTTCTGTCAAGCTCGTGGATGACTGTTTCTATTCTTTCTGAGTTATGACAATCCCTAATTTTCTCTAATGAAAGCTTTTCTTCAAGTATTTTCTCATATATTTTTGTTATTCTGGGATGTCACCAGGTACAAGTGAAAATCCCCCTGCCTCCCTTACTTGTAGTGGTACTTTTGTGGTCCATTTAAAAATCTCTTCCCAAAATTAAGAAGGTGAAGATTCCCTATAAATAGTGCAGTATGAACTCTGTTCCCTGCCCCCCTGCAATGCCTCTATACATGAAAAGGAGCAGAAAACTTTCTTCTTCTCTAGTGCTGACCATATGCAAGTGATTTATTTAAGGTCACACAGTGAATTGTTTGCAAGAGAGGGATGATTATCTCTGCTGGCCGTCTGATTAAAGCTCAGCCTAAAAATGTTTGGAAATTTGCAGGTGGTTCAGGAGAACATCTGAGAGTGCCCACTCTTCCTGAAATATCTATTTTGATTGATTACAGAAGGGGAGAGGACTTTTTTATTCACCTGGTAGTCATCTCCCGCCCTCAAAATTCAGAATTAAACTCTTTTTTCAGCTGTAAAGTTTCTTACCTTCTTCCTTCAATACAAATGCAAGCTTAAATTCTTTTAAGTGTGAAAAGGGCACCTCAGTGACCCCTGCCTAACATCATTGACAGTGTTTGGCATTTTCACCTGAAGCCTGGATTTATTTTCTTAAAGATTCCCACTAGGTAAACCCCATGGAAAAACTAACCCTTGACAGCTCTTGCTGTTTTAACCATCACCTTTTAAAGGCAAGTGTGATGCTGTGGGGATGAGGATGGGCAGTTTGTTTATGCCAGAGCCAGCCTTGCTGTTTGTTTTCTGTTCTGTCCTGAAGTGATGCATTTTCAGAAGCTTTATCACACAGCCAGGAAGAAGAAGTGACTCCGTGGTTATCCAGACAGAGTAGGGATGTGCTTTGTGCAGCATAAGGTGAGGAGTGCAGCCTGGTTGTTGCAGTAAGTTTTGACAGAGACAGCACTGCCAAGAGTGGCAAATAATGAACCCTTTCCTGTGCTTGCTCAGAGGAGCTGCATTGCAGGGGGACACAAGGATATCTTGTGACAACCCTGTAGCTTCCTGCGTTGTTCAGTCCTCTTGGAACTGTGTGCTGTGCTCTGCTGTTAAGTTTGCAGACTGCTTCATAGGTATGTTGCCTGAGACTTAAACTTCTTAAACTAAAATGATCCTCTTTAACTGAGATGGATTCCTTGAGAGGGTTGGGGTTTAAATTAGAGTATCCCAGTACAGACTTAGAATCCTTTGTTTACTTTTATGTTTGAAGATGCTGCCCTTGACTTTTAAATTTTTTAAATCTTATCTAAGCCAAGAGACTGTACTTCCATTTGGTAGCGTGTTTCTTTGGTTTTGTTCTAATAACTCTTGACCTGCCCATGTAGATTTTAACTGACAGGGAATTAGGGTTGTTCCTGATTATCACAATAGCTCATATACATTGACAGAAGTGTTGGAAACTAGGTTTTATGACAACATAAAGGGTAGAAAAAACTAAATTGGGTAGAAACCCAACTTAAGAGGAAATACATTCCCGTACTTGAAACAGCAAAAAATTAATGGAGGAACCTAAACTTGCAGTTCAAAACTAACAATAACTTAAACTAAACTATAACTTGCAGTGCTGCTGGAGTCCGATGAACAATTGTCTGTTTTGTGTGTACTCACATCTGAAATTTTCTCAGTGTTGAGCTCCAAGCATCAACTGCTGCTGCTTGAACTCTGGTCTTGCTTTAATAGTTGGTTCTTTGCTCTCACTGCTGTGCTGGATGGACTCTTTGGAGACTATCACAATGTAAATAAATACAATCTGTTTGCTTCTAGCCTGTTAAAAAAAGAGTAAGCTGTATGTGTCAAAGAAGGGGAAAAACTCTTAAGGATTCATTTGCATGCCTTTGAGATGCAAGAGGTACAGGAAGCAACGGGTTTAGGGGAGGGCCAGCAAAGTCATTCCACAGGGGTATAACAATAGGGAAACATGAAGAGTGGTTAGATGCTGTTAGATTAGATTAGTGCAGATTTAGTTGGCAAGTGGTGTTTATTTTTCTATTAATCATATAGAGGTACTTAAAACTTGCAGAAAAGGTCTTATTCCAGAAATCATTGGAGTGGAGAATGGTTAGTTTCATGAGTGGGTGGTGTTTTTTTCTTTTTCTTTTGTTTTAATCCTTCATAGGAAGAAATTCCCATTTTTTTTTTTTAATTAGAAATGCTAGACTGGAACTAGAAAATGGAAATGGCAGTAAAGTAGTACAGTAGCTCAGGTATACTGAATTTCTCTGCTACTGTGATTGTCCCTAGGCTGGATTTTCATCTTTCGCATTTGTGATATTTTCTTCCTGCCTTTGCCTGTGTTAGTATAATCTTAAATGTGGTGACATATGCTGACTTGTACCAAACTTTATGTTTGAACAAAGGAGAACAAATTAATTCACAGCTGGCTAGAGCTAATTTTGTGTAGTTACTAGCTTACATCATAGACTTCTCTGTCAGCTCTTTGAAAGTAAAATAGGAGGTATAGCATGGGCTGAAACAGAGAGAAAGGCTGGAGATTCAGAGGGACAGCCTCTTCACATCATTGCCAGGTCACCTCTCCTTTACTTTGCATTTGTAGTTGTAAACTAGGACACAGGTTTGATGGCTGCTAACAACCCTCCTCTATATTTGTGGTTTCCCTTCAAAGGTTTTATTTACTGTAAACATTTTCTTGAAGAAATTTGTAGTGAGGGAGAAAGCTGGTGTAAGATGTGGCCATGGAGCATCACAGAGCTGGACCAAGCAGCCCGTGGCAAGGCTCCCCACCTCTGGAGTGGCCCTCCTGCTGCTCACAGGGCTCCCAGGAGAGCCTGACTCAAAGCAGCCACTCTGGCTGTAGGAGGCAATGCTTGTAGCCACAGAGAACCTCTCCCAAAGGCACTTTCCTGGACTAGGACATGGCTGCTCTGCACCCTTGACTCTCTTCCCCTACTTCTTTCTGGTACCACACTCTTACTCCTCCTTACTCCTGGTTTAGCTGCTTTTTTCTCTCTGAAGACTATGCAAATACATAATTCCCTGTTGTTTACAATCGCTCTTAGTCCTGCTTCCAGTGCTTTTCTCCCTTGTAATGCAACCAGAGGCACCATTAACCTTACCCAAAAGTTAATGGTTGGTCATTGGAGCTTCTCCTGACCTCCAGCCCCCTCCTGCCCTACACTCTCTGTCAGGTACCATTCTTTAACATACACCTTCAGTGGATAAACAGAAAACAGGTTTCTACTCAAAATAGGTGAAAAGGGACTTGTTCAAATGTTCAAATACATGTGTTTGCCCCTATATTATTTTATTAGCATAGGCTTTTCCTGAGCCCCAAATGCTGGCCTATTTGCACATACTGGGTGACTGTTCTGCTTTCTCTCTATTAATTTCCAGGGCAAATTTGAGCTATCTACTGAGTGCTACAATAACGGTGTGTAGACTAGTACTTTCTGTACTTTCTGACTTTAGTCAAACTGTAGGATGGATTTGTATCTTTCAGCATTTCCTTTGACCCACTTTTCTGAATTAGTTTCCACTGTCCCTGAAAAATACTGTCCTGCCTCCCTTCTGGTTTTGCTATTTCCTTTTGTTTGCTGAAATATTTAATAAAAACTTGCAGCAAATAAAAACTATGTAAGTGGAGGAAATTTCATTGGCTGGACAATACAGAAGGTCAGATTTGGTGACCTTGCTTTTCAGATGTATTTTCCTTAATTCTTAACTGAATGCAATTGTTGAGATTTATTTTTCTTTCCTTGATTGAATTATTTGCTTTAGGCTAGCTGAAGATAAATACTTTTCTTGTTCAGTTTTTACTTTCTTGATGCTTGTGATGATGTCATTCACAGAGTGTTCCGTAGTAGAATTGTTGCCTTGTAATAAACTAGTGGACTCCTTCTCTCTGAATTGATTTTTTTGAGGGCAGAAATGGTGCACTCTAAATTATTTTAAAGAAAGAAGAAAGGAAAATGAAATTAATACTCTCCCTGTCCCTTCATAATTATCTCTTAAACATGTGGTACGATGTTGGAAACACTGAGTAATCCTCACCTTCACAGCTCTGCCAGCTAGAGTGTTTCATGTGAGAGATGGTGTTTTGCTGACGCAGGGCTCTGCTTACTCCAGTGGGTTTCTCTTTGTGCTTATTGAGATGCCAGAAAATCTACTGCATAGGTCATGCAGAGGGAAATTAATTTGGTGCCATCTTGTTTCAGCTCCTGCTTATCCTTATCATGTGCCTGTGCCCTCCTCCAGAGGCTGGCAGGGGCTCTGTGGAGTGGCCTGTGACAAGAACAGCTGAGAGAGTGGCTTCAGGAGTGGCCTGTGACACAAATAGCTGGCAGAGTGGCTTCCAGCACACTGTGAGCAGGACTGCCTCCCCTGCCCTGAGGGAGCTGGTTGGCTCCATGCCTGCCCTTGCCAGTGTGCCAGCCTTGTTCTACTCCATCTCCTGTTCTCTCATGCTCTCAGTGCTCGTTTAAATAAGATAGTCTTGAAAATGTAGCATGGAAGGTCTAGAGGATGGCTTTAGGCAGGATTTACATGATAGACACCAGATCCTGCTCCGATCTCTGTACAGATATACCTGCTCTGAGTTTACCTTAGCTGCAGGGAAGTGCCTAGAATTACAAATGTGACCAAGAGGAGCAGGGCTTGCCTGTGGTGTTTGGAAGGGTGGCATGAGAAGGGTGCACAGGATGGTTGTGTCAGAGTTCGATGTCTTGGGGCTACCTGGAGCTGTGTCAGTGCAAACCATATGTAGGAGGCTGGGAAAAGTGTGGTGAAAGCCACAAGAGAAGATCCTCCCTTCTCAGTGTGGTGCACCTATACCAAGACTTTGTGATATTGCAGCTACATAAATGTGGTTCAAGCATTGTAAAACAAACCCCTTCCAGATATCACAAATCATTCTTCTTTTGAAAGTTCTTCATTGTTCCAGTCTTCCCACACATCCCAGCCTCAAATGCCTTACCTAATGCTCTAGACAAATCGCAATAAATCTTCCCCTCATTTTTAGATCTACTGTTGCACACACTCCCTGCACTATAGAGACCACGGCATTCCTTCTGTATTATTTTCCTGCTTTCAAGGTATATCTACTGTTTAGCACTCTCCTCATTCACACCATTGCTCAAAACTGACGTCTTTCTCTGTTTCGCATGAATCTGACAGTGTGAAATCTGCACCAGAAACTTAACTGTAAACACCTGCTGTTTTCTCTATAATTACCAGCAAGCAAGTCCACTGTAAGTATGTGTGTCTCCGCTTTGGATGCCAAAAAGACATTGATAGCTTCTGAGTCAATCATCTGTTGGTCTGACGTGAAAAAAATACCTCTCACTTGAGTCGGAACTTGTCCTTCTCTCATCTCTTTACTGTTTGAGATTTCATGTGGTAGCTAGGATAGCTTGGATATAGCAACACCCTTGGGGGCCATATGGAGATACTAAAACTTGCCCTAGTCCTAGGTTTGAAAATAGCTTAATTTCATAGTGGTAGCTAGCTTTGAAAATGTTCAAAGTCTACACATGCCTAGATAAACTTTAGAGGACCTCTCTCAGCTCTTATATTAGCAGTGTATTTCAATGGCTATGTTAGTGACCTTTTTCAGTACAAGAATTCATGTTAATTCATGGCAACCTAGAGTGTTATTATAAACCTCTTGACTGTTCCGTTTTTTTGGGGCTTTGAAACGTAATCAAAGGTGGATTTATCTGATACTAAAAGATGAAACAGTTAGAAGCCTTAGGTTTCCTCCTTTATTTTTTGTAGGAGGTTACTGCAAGAGTAAACTGAAATTGGAGGTGGTTTATGATCATGCTGCAGCCTGTACACTACACTTGCTCAGGAGTTTATCCAGGAGGATCAGCTGATCCTGCTGCAGGATGACCTCTGGCAGAGACACAGGACAGAGACAGCTGCTTTTGCTCTCCCAGATAAACCTGCTTAAGGCAGTGGGTGGGAGTTGTTAATGCCATTATTTGTTTAATTGTAGGGCTAATAGGTTTGTGTGTGTGTGCACTTTATTACAATAGAATGCATTAAATAGAAGCAGAAGAAAGACTGAGTGTGCTACTTTGGGAGCTGGTTTCCAATTGTTATTCCTTTTTATTAACGAGACACTAAAAGGAAAAGTAACCAGAAGCATACTGTGCTTTAAGCTCTCCAGTAAAAGACAGCTCACCCTGAAATGTCTGGTGCCATGGGGGTGTGCAGTGCTTTTAGGAATACAGGGCAAAGGTGATTTTTTAATTAGCCTGGTCTTCTTATTTTCCTCCGAGTATAGACAGGCTTAGCTTTCTCAACCTTCGTACTTGAAAATAGGCAGCCAAGGGTTCTCTGGGAATTATTTGCTCAGGAAGTATTTTAGAAAAATGGGAATCCAAAAGTTATTTCTATTTTGATAAAGAGAGGATAAAGTTTTTAATGATGATAGCCTTGTGGAAGTACAGCTTTTTCCCTTTCCCACCCCCCTCCATAATACTCTTAATAAACACAATGGAGATAGAACAAATACTTCACAAGCTACCACAGGGATCACTGTGGTATTTTGTGAGGTGCTGTGGGAGCTATTTTCTATGCTCAGGCCCACTGTGAATCTGCAAGTGATGGTCCTCTCAGGAAAGAAGCTGAGGGCACTTGGCAGTGGAAAGTATCTTTGCTATAGTGGAGATGGTGAGAGAATTGGCAGCGAGGAGGTGACTGGTCATTCTGCAAGGCGTGGTCTGAGGCCAGTTTTCATTTTCATCTTGTTCTCTTTCTGTTTTTCTTTCTCTCTCGCTTTTGTTGTTTATACCAATGAGCAAATGTTGCTTATTTTTAGCAGCCTTTCCATTTTGCTCAGGCATTGATCCTAAGTAATGGAATGCCTATGGCCCTCTCTCAGGCACCATTCCACCTCTAACAAGAGCAAACAAATGCGAACTTTGGTGTAGGGAGTTACTGATTTCCTTCCAGGCAAGTAGGTGTTTGTGATATATATAAAAGGTGCCTATGCATACCATGTGTTAGCACTCCAACATCTTATGAAATGGCCTGACATAATCTGCATTGGGCTCTTGCTGAGAAATTGTGTTGTGCATCTCCATAAAGAAGCTTTGCAACTTGCTTGTTTTTGAGGATATAAACCTCCCACTGAGAGCACAAACACCCCCAAAGATACACACCCATTTCCACTACTAGAGCAAAAGCAAGGTCCTCCCTTGAGTGTAGAGAGTTCCAGTTCTGGGAAGCAGATGGATCAGTTATTAGAAGCAGAGGTAAGAGTTGCATAGACAGGAGTAGGTGCTGATTTGGATCTTATGTCAGATCTTAATTTTATTGCAGAGATGCTAAGACTAGGGATAATAAAGTCCTGAGAGAAAGAGTTATGGGAGAGCTTCCACTGAGGCGTGGGTGTCCAGGGAGCCCCTGCCACACAGATTAGCAGCTGGCTAGCCATGTCTTCCATTGAGTCTCCTAGCAGCTTTATGTCTTCTTTCCAACAACCTTAGAAACTACCCTTTGTTTAAACATCTTTAGGCTGGGAAAAAAAAAAGTAAGGAAGGGTGTATCCAATCTGAGACAACAAAGCTTATCCTTTTCTAGCCCTACTCAAAGCATATCCAAAAGAACTTGAGAATGAAGAAGAAGCATTTACATATTTAGACTGCAAGGAAGGAGATGCAGAGTTTTAGGTCTTGCCCGTCCATGCTAGTCCTGCATTCCCCTCAGGTACAAGAGATTTGCTGGGAGAACAAGAGCCCTTGGTCACTGTTGCCTACTTTGCATCGACAGCACTTGTCTCTCCTAGACACGTTTGTATTGCTGTCAATGAAGTGATTTCTAGCTCGTGCCCATTTCAGTTCCAGCTGGAAGGAAAGCAGGTGAGGAGATTGTCCCACACCCTCAGTGTTTCTGAGATCCCACCCAGCCTATAGGTATAGCTGAATAATGCTTGGTTCTCTCAGTATGGTCTGGCTTAGTTTAAACACGTCCTGTAGGTTTTTGTCTTCCCAGTTTTCAGCCCTGTCTCCTTTTCATAGGGTTAGAAGCTTACTTATGTGCATACTTATGCTGGCAGAGGAAACTAATTTTCTGCTAATGAGAGAAGAAGAGTGGCTGGGGAAACATTAGTCAGGCACAGCTACAGCAACCAGTGGACCTGTGCTTGATTTGCTAATGCCATGTCTGTGCAAGTATTGTTGCTTTTGCCACTGCTTGGGAGTTACCATTGACTGCAATTGAAATACATTGGAGATGGGGAGAAGAAGGAATCTTGTTTAGGTAGCAAAATGATGCTGCCTTTGAGAGAGACCTAAATACCTTTTTTACCATAGATCTTTGTAGTATTTCCACCCTTTCTTCTGTTCCAGTTGCTTATGGTTTTATCTGTACTCTGGCATATCTCTCAGCTGAAGCAAGTTCTCTCTGTGCCAAGTCCCTGTTTTGGTACTGTCATTCAAGATCCAGCTCTTATTAACTATCCTGAACCTGGTGGAAGGGGGGAAGGTGTCTATTCTGAAGCTGCTCTTAAATTTAGCTGTATTTGTGTGCTGTGATCTGCACGCCTCTGCCCCCAAATTACTAAAATTGCAGCACAGTTGTTCAGGGCTTATTTTTCATTAAATGACTCTTATAACTGGTATTCCCATTAATGACTGTCTTAGTCTGAAATGCAGCAAGACATTTAACATGAGTGGGATACAATACCCACCTCAAATAAATATAGTGCTGCATCAGTAGATGTTTTCATATTTTCAGGTAAGCAGGCTGGTGTTGGGGAAAAAGGTTAGTCTATTAACACCTCTGCTCAAAGCAAGCCAACTTCCTTTCTACATGGAATAATTATTTTTTCACATAAGCCCTTAGTGCCTCTGCTATGTTTGCACTTGTAAGTCTCAAACACTGCAATACAGATAGCCCTTTGTGAGTGGAATCTGAGGTCATGTGTCTGCATTTCAAATTTAAAGTCGCTATGCATGGGCTACCATGCACTGACTTGTGAATGCCGTAGGTGTAAGGGCTATGGACCCATATTTCAGGTGTGAAGAGAGCAGGGCCTTTTTTAGCACTTAAAGCACCCATGTGTGCAGCTCACAGTTATTAGTGCCTTTGGCAAAACTTTGTAAATTCTGTTGATTCATAGCTGGCATCTCACCATCTGTATGGTCAGGATTACATATAAATATGTATCTGTCCTACACATAACAGAACCATTTAAAGCATCCCTACAGCATAAAGAGGAAGCAAACTTGGGCACAAAATTTACCTTTGTGAAAGACTTGCTGGGGAGAATACTGAAAGGTCTTTTGTCCGTCACAGTCCAGAGTTCACCGGAGATTTTAGGTGGCTGGCAATCCATATTTCTGTTTATACAACTCCAGCAAGGATTAAGGGTCTTTAAACCAATCACAGTTCAGACGCAGGTGGTGGTGGGAGCAGTGATTGTAACCAGCATGCCAAGGAAGTAGAGAGACAGGAAGGCTTCTATCCTGGATCTTGGCTCCTGGGGATAAAATGGATAAAATGTTGCAGCTGGAGTTGGAGAGGGTGTAATGACACACAAATTTTTGGTTTAATCATCTTCTAAAGTCATGCCCAGGGCTGGCTTACAGAAGATGAAAAAAGCTAATGAACCCTGAGGAGGACTGATCTGCAGCTGTCTTCAATAGCTTCCTTGAAGGAGGTCTTTTTTCATTGCATATATAACCACTGCACGTTGCTGTTTCGAGCAGCTTTGTCTTTGCTGCTCCGATATGCTCATCACTTTAACTATCTCTTAAAACTCTGGCCAGCACCTGAAAAAATACTATTATTTAAGGTGACATTAACATCCAGGTTCCAGCCTCAATTTTGAGCTGGGTACACCAGAGTTGAAATAGGAGAGGCTGTCTGTGCCTTAGAAAGCTTATTTTTCTATCTCCAGACACTTAACTTTGAAAAAGGAAATGGGTGAAGGCAAGGTAGCTCTTTTAATCCAGTATGAGCTGGCTAGACAAGTCAGGGAGATTCTTAACAGGTGTGAGATTGCAGTAAAATTGGAACAATCTGACAGAACCACAAAAAAAATCTGTTTTAAAATTCCCAAACTTTTGTCATTCCACACTCAGTAGCAGGGACTAGGAGAAGTAGCTCAGGAATGGAGCATAAGACTGAATTTCAGCTTCTCTTGGTGCAGTTGCCACAAATTCTTGAGTACTTATATATACTGTATACCTGTATTTCACTGCTGTGCTAGACCCAGAATTTATACATTGTGCTGCTGTATTCTGGAAACTGTTGGTCTGGCACCGATAGCACGATTTACAAGGGACATTTCAAGTGATCTAGAGAGACTGTAACAATGCTGGTGCAAGAATTTGAATTCAGACATTGAAGGGGCGCATTCACAAAGAAAGAAGTTGCATTACCAACATTTGTTAACCAAAATATGAGAACTAGCTTGGGGTAAGAGCTTAAGGCTGTCCTCTGTGCTAACAGGCCCATGTAGAGAAACTGGGTGAGCCTTGGGATGAAAATTGCAAGCTGCTGAGTGCAATGTTCAATACTTTGGCTATTTTTAAAAATTACTTCAAGTAAGGAGTCTTTTTGTCCTACGAAGTATGAGGTATTGAGGTGTTTTGTAAATATTACATATTTGTTTCCGTTAATATGTTATTGGCTAGTTGGTATTTTGAATAAAAATAATCATTGTGAGAAGCTTTAAAAATGAACTCTTTACACCTGATCATTTAATAATAATTAAAGGCAGTGAAGGAAACCTGAAACATTCAGTAGTTTTAACAGTAAAGCTGAGGAGGACATCTTCTGAAATTCTCTAATCTTTCTGTAACTGAGGCAGGGAATTTATCTTAAGTGATTGCTTTTGGAAAATCATCCTTGCTAGTAATTTCTTTTTTATTCACAGAATATCCAAAAGAAGGGGAAAGTTCGCGAAGAAAAAAAAAAGAATATTGCAATTCACTGCTAGAGGCGTTAATACGACGCTAACGAACCACAGCCTTTCCAAAGCAGCGCTGGCAACATGACCACCCATCTGTGCCGAGTGGGATGTGCAAGCAGAAGTCAGGGCTGAAAACCCTCCACCTGTTTTCAGAAAGTAAGTGAGCACACACTGAAGTTACTCAGCGTATTCGCTCTGTCTTGGGCAGGCTGGGTGATGTTGTTACTACTACTTTTCTGCTGTCTCATATCTCCCACTGCCATGTGCCAGCTGATAGGAGAACTGTGACATACCACACCCCCGCGGCCAGGAAGGGGGTCACATGGACTGGTCTCATCCAGAGCGCTTTAAAGAAGCTGATAAGCTCTATCTCATTTAACTTGGCCTTTGGAAGACGCTTGTGGAAATTTCTGCAAAGGAGGTGACATCAGTTGTTGTCACAGCTGCTGTGTAAGTCTGCAAGTCTGCGTCTGTTCAGTATCTGCCTGGGGTGTACATGTGTGTGCAAGTAGATTTTGTTCATAGATTGCATTTAAATCAAAACCAGTCCATATGAAGCTGGCAAGAATGTTCGCTTACCCAGAATAGGTGCATTACCATCGAGACTTGAGGTAAGGATGGAGTACGTAAACTTAATAAAGCACAAAGACAACCAGCTTTGGAGGGCTGGCGTGTACATTTGAAACAAACCTTCTCCCTGGGGAATTCCAACTGTTAGCATGTGGGACATACTCCAGCTGCTAGCTGCTCAGACTTAAAATAAACCAGGCAAAATCCCATATTCAGGTTCTACCAACTGAGGCAAGCTGCTATTGCAAATGATTCGTCTTCCTTTTTCTTCCAGTTGGATCAGAATGACAACAAATATTTTTGAAAGGGCATTTAAACCCTTAGTATTTCACACAGCTTTCCTTGTGCTTCTCTGTAGTGACGTGTTTCTCAACGCAGTTGTAAATTTAGCAAAGAATCTGGTTTGTACAGGTTGAAACACTGTCCCAGGAAGGCTGGAATTACAAAACAGGGTGAGAAGGAGTATTTCTAGCTTGTGTGACAATGACATTGCTACCAATACTGCTTTCCTAATCCTAGGTGCTTTAAAAATCTCACCATGACTTCATATACAGAGAACTATTTGCCTTGTTGAACTGTGGAGACCCTTTTTCTTAAGGAAAAACACACGTGACTTAAGGATTGTTGCTTCTTTCTTCTTTCTTAACATATTGAAGAGGAAATAATTTAATGTATCTGTGGAAGACTCCATAACAGGAATTCAGGGAAAAAAAAAAAAGTCTGGGAGTTGTAGGATTGTTTGACAACTAGAATATGAATAACTTTGAGGAGGTCTGAAAATAGACTACAGTACTGTTTGCTTTGTCTTGTGGTTTGAAATTTAATTTGGGACTTTTTAAAAATTTTATTTTAATAACCTTCTGACTATAATTTATTTCTAAGGTACTGAGGTACTTGGGAGGGGTGGGAAACAATCAACTTAATGCAATCTATGCAAATAATGTCTAATTTTTTTTTCAACAGTAACCTATGTGAAACTTCATTCATCAAGACTACTCAGTTTTTCTGTGATAAAACCTGTTGTGCAACGTATATACACAACATTTAGGAGTTCCATGTTCTTATTACTGTCAAAGCATAGATGTTAAACTCTACCAGTCAGCTTGAAAAATTTACACAAGTGACTGACATGACCAACCTTCCTGTTTCTTCTTCCTTTAGATACAGACACACAAATTCTTGTTCAAATCAACAGGCTTATCCAGGATATATTTATAAGGGTGAACTCTGCCAGGCTTTGGTTAATCATATACAGTGCTGGGAATATCTTTTGAAGGTATCCTGAACACTGCGACAGAAGTATTTGTCACTCAAACTATTTATAATTCTAGGAGTTTGAAGGGCAGATAGATGTTTGTGCTTTTTCATGTGAAATGGCACATATGCCTTTTGCACAAAAGGCACTGGCCATGCCTGTATGGACAGCTCAGGCAGATCTGGACCATGCTGTTTTTACGAAATGCCATGTTTACACCCCGGACACACTTCTGGCTACTTGATTGACCTTTCTGTCTCACAGATGACTTCGGAGCTCTGTGAACATCAGCTTGTTGTCAGTGAGACCTCTAGATTCTGTGGATGATTGGAAGATGTCAGTGAAGGGTACCTCAAAAAACGTTGTCCATGTAGCACCTCCATTAGCAGGTCTTTAAGGGCTCTCAAGCTGAATAAATTGACGAGCTTTAGTATTAACAAAAATTTTTTTTTTTTTGGTGACGTGTAAAAGTATACTAAGTCCAGTCAATCTTTGAGAAATAAGACTGATAAGCATCACAGGCTTTTTTCTTTATTTTCATAAAAACCTCAAGCAATTAGTTTTGAGGACTTCTTGGCAATGTTTACGTGCAGGTTGTCCTTCCCTCCTAGTCTTTCTTATGTCTCTTGAATTATTCTTAACTCTGTGTTTCTGGGAATCATGGACAATGTATAGACACAACGCCTTCAGCAGGCACGCAAGGAATGTTATGAGGGTAGCAGGCTTCTTGTTTCCCTGGTCACTCAGAAGATTTATGTGCCAGTATATGAGAATGAATGATTAGCTGCTGTTCATTGACAGAGACCTTGTGGGTCTGTCTGTGTGTAAGAGGTTTTGGGAGTTGATAACCTTTGTGCTTCAGGTTTTGTTTTGAATAGATAGAAGTGGAGAAAATGGTTATTGGTAAATGTAAAACTGGACAAAGTGAAGGGTATTAGCCAAGTTCTGGCAGTAAAGCTGAAAATCTGAGTTACTTATACAGCTGGAAACAGAGTTGGGGTATTTTCATTATTTTGGGACACAGTATTGACTTTTATAGAGTTACAGGATGCTCCTGCCTAGGGTTTCAGTCTCTTCTATTTTTTAGGTCTCTGTGAGACACTGTGATGTATTGCAGCTTTGGTCTAAGCACCGGCCAAGTACAAAAGGAGAGGCCAATTTTGAACTCTGAAACTGAGAAGTCTCTAGGTCACTCTAAAGTTGCCCAGAGACAATTGGCAAGTTGAAGTATCTTTTTTGCCATTCAAAAGCCAGATAAATTGTTCATAGACAGAACCACTATTACTGTTATGTAAGTTATTCACTTCAACACCTTTCTCATATCACATCAAGTTAATGACCATTTTGTGTGTCTGGTATACATCCAGAATCCCTGTTGTAAAGTCAAGGTTGTGTGATATAACCCAGTTTGCATTAGTGAATGCTATAGAACACTATATTATTTTGACAATTACCATAAAGCTACATAAACCATACTTTTAAGATTTTTTTTCTAAAGGATAAGAAGTAAAGATTAAATACTGAACTCTTATTTTCAGATATATTACATATACCTCCCCTACCTTCATATCATAATAGCAAATTATTGGGAACCTGAAAGATAAGAGCCATAATTTTTTTTGCTTTTAAATACCTAAAACATAGCAATCTTTAGAAGAAACCTAAGTATTATCTCTACTGCAATCACATTAATTCCAGAAGAAAGCTCTGCCTTCTCTGGTATTTATATTTTCCTGATATCCACTTCTTAAAAGTTTTGGCTTTCTCAATAGTTACAGCAGTTTCACGTTATAAGATTTTGAAGCTGATTTAAAATTTCACCATGCATTTTTGCATTTTGATCGAGAGCTCTAACTGAGACTTAAGGGCTTATGTTCTATTCAGAAGTTACCCATGTGCAAAAACATTCTTCTGAAACATATGGGAAAGAAATGGGTGCCTTTACACACATGCCTGGAAGGTAATTGGAAATCACTATGCTCCATTTTTCAAAAATAAGAACCACAAACCCTCCTCCTGGAATGGCACAAAGCATACACATTTTCTCTTGGAAAGGTATAAACTCAGCGTTTCTGTGTGTGCCTATGATATGGTGGTTGGGAAGGCATTTGGTGACAATAGTCACATCACCATCCTCCTATCTGTGCTGGCTGTAGTAGAGACAGAGCATTGTTTACCCCCGTGCTGTTGTACAGCAAGCCTGCGGGTTTGAGGCATAGCTGCATGCAGTGCTTGGCGCTGGCACCAGCCTTGTGTGTGCTGCGCACAGTACGGACACTGATCCTTGGTGAGCCGGGCTCTGCTGCAGGCAGGAGAACCTAGCCAGAGCAGCCCTGTCCTAATGCATGGTGCAGCCAGGGGAGAAGGATAGGGGACAAAACTCCTGCCCATCTTTCCTAGGTGTGTACCTGTGCCTCAGTGATTTCATTCAGCCCTGAACTAGTAATGGAAAATCTTGCATGGCTAAAACTCAGTATATCATAGTCTGTGTTTGTAACTGAGTTGGCTTGAGTTAACAGTACCTTTAGAGGTACACTGCTTGCAAAACATGAACCACTAGCCAAAGTATGCTTTTTATCAAGATGGGTTAGGAATATCCAGTGTTTCCCTACAGGCATGTCACTACCTGTAGCTGAATTTAATAACACTAGATTATTGTAGTGTGGTTTTTACTGGCTTTTTTTCTTCATTCTTTTGAATCTATTTACTTAATTTTCCTACCATCAAGAGAAAAACACAGCTATGAATACATGCAAAAGCAGGGTCAGATGGTGAGACTGGATTGAAAGAAGGTATTTAGATTCTTCGAACAGTGCTCGAGAGAGCTGTGGGCTCAGCTATGCTACACAGCCAAGCACACTATAGAGATCCCTGAGCTAATGCCATGATCGGAAGCTCTGTTAGTGTTGTTCTATTCTCCCTGGGCTAATTAACAGAGGTGCCTCTCAGCATACCTAATTAGCTCCGTTCCTGCAGCGTCCTCAGGGGCAGGGCTAATTAGCGTGGGTGCTTTGGTATACAGACACGGCTACATTGCCTCTGGGATCTCAGCTAGCATCCGTGCACGGCATTGCAATGTACCTTGCAGACAAGCCAGTTTCCTCAAAGCTACCTCAGGATCTCTAACAGCTCTTTGCTGTGTAGACTTGCCTGGTGCATTAATGAGACCCCAAAAGCTTATGCAGGGAAAAAGATAACAACTTGGGATGTGGGCTAGAGGGTAACATTTTGGGACACAGATATTTCAGGATGAGTCCCAGATTCATTTGCTTTTACTTTACAGCTACTTCTTACCTTCACCTTTACATCTACTTCTTACCTTTTTATTAAAAACAGTGCAAAAAGTAATCACCACCTGTGGTAGAGGCAAACAAATAGGCCTATATTGAGACAAATGAAGTCTGAACCTGCTACCTTGCAGCTTGCTGGTTTTTGCTTTTAGCGACTAAAGGATAGTTATGAACTAACAAACTAAAGCATTTTTAAAGTGTATTTCCCTATTGCTCTGGTCAAATAATAATGATAACAAAGTATTCTTTATGGTTTTACAGACTGCTGTCTCTAATCTTTAAATGCTTTGCAAGCATGAGTAAGCACAGCTTCATATGAGCCCATGATAAGGCAATACAATGATTCCCATAGTATGAGCAGTAAATCTGAGACATGAAGACCAGCCAAAAGTAACTTGCATGTATTAGAAAGAACATGTCCTCCCTGGTTTAACTTATTCTTGCACCGTGCTTCTCAGAATTTCCTTGTACAGACATTTTTCTTATCAGGACTATTTTACCCCACTGATATCAATCGATTGCAGGTTTGGTTTAGCTGAGCTGACTTGAAAATGTTGCATTGCACCATATGTGAGTTGCAGAAAGGTGGCTTATTATTCACAAAGGGGCTGTACACTGTAGAGGGCTGATAAACAAAAGATCCACTGTTTCTGTCTTCTGCTTACAGTATCAGTAGCAACAGGCTGCACTGATACCTTCACTGATAGCTTAGCCTTGCACAGAAAAACAGTGCCATTTGTGGCTGCAAATTTTAGCTTCTTCATAGAGTCCTCAGGGGCTCAGAACCTCCCAGGAGCTCAGTGGGAGACTCTTCCCAATAAGTAGAAAATATCTGTCAGAGACGGCCTAATGCACTTCTCAATCTTGTTTCACTTTATTCTCTTCATTCTAAAAACCTCAGAGATACATAACACACAGCTATCCAATTTTCTCTCCTTCCCACAAGGAAAGCCTGTGGCTATACCTGCGTCATATCTGAAGTGATCTTGGGAGTGGTCTGCAGTGCTCACTGTGTCTTTGCTGTGCAGTGTTCTTGCTGCCTATAAGCTCAGTCTCCTCTGGCAAATGATGGTGATGCCCATTTGTGAAAGACTCTCTTTACTGGGAGAACAGAGTAGGATGCATGGAAGTGACCTGGCCAGGCAAAGGAAAGTGGCTGCAGGAGTTCCTTTGCAGCCATGTATGCTTGGCATGCACAGATCAGCCAAGGATGCACACCAGCAGGTAAAAAAAAATCTAGACAATCCCTGCCCATGTCTTTAAATGCAGACTCAAGGATGGCCTCTGCTTCTCTCCCTTCCAATAGGGAAAAGTGCCGTAAGACACTGAGCCTTTGCAGAATTCCTCTAGAAATGCAGGAAGGAGAGGGGTCTCTTGCAGCTAAATCACCCTGTGATCAGTTCGACATTCACCTACCAAACCCTGTTGTGGTGCAAAAGGGGCCCATCCTCCTGACCTTCCTGCTTGGATCAGTTGTAGTTAAAGTTTCCAAACTCTATGTTTGAGTTTTCAAACTAGAGATGAGCAAGACCTCTGTTCAACACCCTCTTCAAAGAAATGAATTCTGGCTTTAATAGATGGATGGTTGGATGCCATTAGTGAGCAGCCTTATTTACATGTATGGATCCTCCTTCCCAGAAATCCCAGAAATGTTCCTGCTTGAGCTATGTGCAAAAGAAATCTGGGATTAAAAAAAAAAAAGCTTCCTGAGCAGAGAGAAAGAAGACACAAAGAGATGTGTGTCTCAGCAAGACTTCCACAGAGAAGCCTCAACATGTGTGCAAGGTGGAAAAGAATAACAGGATGACGTCAGCGTTGGCTAGCAGTGGGCAAGGGAGGGCCCTTTCCATCACAGTCTGGCAGAGAAACACACGACTGCAACAGAGGGAGGAAGTACAGATCCTTACTTCAGAAATATAAATCCTTTTTTAATAAGTGACTGAAACTGTAGGACCTCCTAAAAAATGACATCTTTCCTGCTCCTTGTATCTTTTAATGCTTTCCCTTCCTGATGGAATGTTGCTATTGCTTTCACTTTCCTGCTTTGCTCTCCTGTGCGTTTTGGGGAAAGTGAGCAAGCCGTGTTACCTAACACAAAGAGGGCTCCTAAAGGTCAAAAATCAGTGCCAAGACCTGCACCAGAAATAACTAGAATCCAGGGCAGTTGCAGAATGCCCATTGGGTGTGTGATCCCATGGGATCCACAGAGTAGGGCTTTTAAAGGAAACAGACCTATGTTCTTATTGACGGTAATTTTTTCTTTTTTTTTTTTCTTTTTCCCTGAGGCTTAGGTTCCAGTAACAGATTCATCTTGCCTATTTTGAGAAATGCATTTAGTCACCTAAGCCCTGTCTATAGTCAATGAGGCTAAATAGGCATGTCTAGAAGACAATTCATCCCATGTGTGTTACTTTGGAGAGGTGGGGGCGGTGATGGTGAAAATAAGTGCCTCTGGGAAGGGTCTGCCTGTTCCAGCTGACCACACAGGGAGGCCAGGGAACTTTCTGGGGCTGTTTTTTGTCTGGCAAAAATTTGAGTATTAAAGTACTGCCTATGGTTTTGATTTGGCTGAAGGAAGGAAGTGCTGGAAGATACATGCAAGAGCTTGAAGCCCTGAACGTTAACCAGGCATCACAGAGGTGTGGGTAAGGGTCCACACCTCTGAATAAAGGATGCAGATAAGGTAAACACCCATAAATCTAATGTACTTGAACAATTGCTAGCAAGACCTGAATATAAGATAGGAAATCAGTATTTGCATACTGGTTTTGGTCTATTACTGTTGAAATTGTCATCAGTTTTAGAAGCTGTAACAATTTACAGAGAATATGAAAATTACTTTGTAGCATAGATAAAACATAATGAATCATCTAGTGCCAGAAGGCAAAATTTTCCACTCCCATCCTTACGTTTTATTCTGATATCTGCACCACTTTAAACAAAACAAATAGTTTTTTTATTTACTTTGTGCAACAAAAGTCAAGGCTAGTTTTCATAGGAATATTTAATTTTAATGTCAAGATAAGAGTGACCAACCCAGGTTCTGACACAATTTTATCAGTGCAGTCTAACGTATAAATCTTGTTTCAACAACACTTGCCCTGAATAAAAAGCAGGTATGCTAGCACAGACGAGAGATTTCCCAGTCTAATGCATCCCAGATGATTCCAGTCTGGGCATATCTGTGCAATCTGAGACTGGCAACTGTGCCTTGCTCTCTGCTGCTTTTGTTGGAGCCAGTGGCCAGACGAGGTGCTTAGCACCAGGCAAGGCTGAGTCTGCTGGGCTCTGAGGTGGTGCAGAATTCTGCTGAAAAGAGAAAGACTCATGAGAGCAACTCAATTCTGTGCTTTTTCCACCAGTGCTAATTTTAGCAAAACTGTCCTTAGCACGTGTGTGTGGGAGGGCAGACATTTCCTTCTTTACATGACCTTTGTGTAAAACTAAATCCAGAGCATTGATTTTTCTCTCCCTCCCCTATTTTCAAGTTTCTGGAGACTCACTGGTGGGGAAAAAAAAAAGTATGGAAATCTGTGGTTTGTGCATAGGAACAAATTTAAATAGGAAGAAATTTAGCAGAAAGTTTCTTGTTGCAACTTGAAACTATACCAAAACATTTGGCATAATGTCCCAGAGCTGTTTTCCTGCTGTTCTGTTCATGACTTGATTTATGAGGTTTTGTGTGCCTAACAGGTAGAACTCTGAGTTGGGACATATATTTTTGTTCAGGCTACAATTCCTTCCTGTGCCCTCTCTCTGCTTCTCCAGCTTCTCATGGCAGCAGAAAAATTAGGGCATGTGTGTAAAGGTGCTGTTTTCTTCCTCGGCCCATTGTGCTGGCTGAATGACTCATAAACCAAACATCGATAATATCAACTGACAGTTATTTAAACCTGAGGTTTCAGGTTAAGGAGTAACAATGCAAACATAGCTGGTGAGAGGCTGTTTGCAGTGCACGTGTGTTAGATCTTGGGAATTTCTAAGGGTTGTTGCACAAAGTTCCATAAAGCAAAATTATAAGATGATGTAGGGAGTCCGTGTTAAGGTGTCTGTCTTTGTGATGCTGTTGAGGTCTACCTGCTTCTTAGGTACCCCCCAAAAACCTGCAGCTCATCCCTGAGCTCAGCAGAGTGAACACCTCTTGTTTTCCTTGCAAGCACCTTTTGTTAGTAACAGGATTGCTGGTCATTTGTGACTGTCTCCTGAATAAGGAAGGTATAGAATGCTAGTTTAAAAAGACATTACTGTTGTGTAAGTATCTGCAATAAATTAAGCTGTGGCTGGGAATGTTCCCATTTGGGCCATGGTCTTCTCTGCCCCAACCCTTTAGAGCATTCTGGTAGTTTTGGAATTTTTGGACATTGCAGAGGCCACTCCAACAGGCAGGCTGCACACAGCCACCCACTTCCACCAGCTGAAAGAGGCAGCTAACAGAGACATGGGCCATTTGCAGGAGAGTTCTCAGATATGGCCACAGGCAGATTCCATAGTCTCACTTTTTTAACACAGCTGCATGAACTATGATGCTGTCAGAAGTGTTTAAATCTAGAAAATCTGGCTTGAGGGTGGTTTTTTGGGTTGTTTTTGTTTGCTTGTTTGTTTGTTGGTTTTTATTTTTGTTTTTATTTTGGTTTTTTGTGTCTGATTCTATTACACAACTTTTTTTCTGTTGAGAGAAGAGAGTTGCCTTTCTGCTACTGAGTTCTCTCTTTCTGGTCTTATTGCTAATAACTGATACAGATACCTGGGTGAGAAAACTCTTGCTGAGACGAAGTTGAAGCAATGAAACAATTGAAGCAATGCTGAAGCAATGAAACACCAGAGAATATACAAAACCAGCCAGCAGCAGACAGGAACCTTCTCAGTTCTTGTCCTTTCCTATAGTGGCAACAGGAAATGGAAGAGCCTTTGGGACCCATCCTCACTTTTCCTCTTCTTACCTTTATGTCACTCTACCTTTTTCCAGCATTTGTTCATCCTTCCTTGCTCCCAGAAATCTAAGTATACATATTTTTTCTAGGAAAACCTAAGCAATTATACTTTATATTTTATTATATTATATTTTATTAATATAGGCAGCAAGACGGCTTAGTTTAAACATTGAAATAGGTTTTCTATACATTTGCTTTCTGGTTTGTGGAGGTTTTTCCCCCTGGAAAATCCATCCAACATCTTTACATTAAAAATACCACTCTGGACAAGAAAAAAAAGTGAGGTGCTGCTTAAAGAGTCTGTGGGTGTTTTAATGATAGATGGATTATTGCATTCATGTCATCCTCCTGTAGTGAATTTGACTGATTTTTCTTGTTATGGATGAAAGGTGGATTGGAGATCTTTTTTTGTTTGTTTGGGGAAATTCTAGTCAGAAGTGTGGGATGACATTGAGAGGAATGGTTGGGTCTTCTGCCTATAGACCTTCTCCCAGGCTGTGGTCTGTTTGCCTATATCAATTGACAGCAGTGATTTCACTCTGTTAGCTACATTGCACTGAATTGTATATCCATTTAGGAACAGAGAGACTTTGATCACGCTGACATGTGTGACCTTTAGGCTTAGTCTTTACTGGGGTTATTAAGTTAAACTGCTTAAAACCCTGGAAACATTTGTAAACAAGGTATATGAACACATAGAAATGTCCTAGAACAATTGAGAAATAGTATAATTAGTGTTTGGAGTAGCATATTCTCAGTACATTTATAATTCAGTGTTTGAAACCAAGCTAATTAAGCTAAAAAGTGGACACAAGAATTAATTTCAATCACCTAATCTCCTATTATGTGTTCACAGATCATCAGAGGACTCATGAAAAATTCATAATTTCCAGGAATACGAAATTCTTAGAAAAAGCTGCAGTTGAACATTGGAAACTGCAAGACAAAACTTAATCAGGCCTTGTTTGTACAAGTCTGGTTCAGTCGATGCAATTACAAAATACTCATTCCTGTTGTGTGAACATGGCCCAACTGAGATATGAAACTGGAGTTATTTTTCTGAAACCCCATCCCAGTGTACTTCACAGCTGTGTCTTTTTATCTTCCAGTGTTGTTTTGGACAACAATATAATAGAAACCATACAGACCTCCATCTCTGGTTTGCTAGCTGTAACACAGCAATGTCTGTAAAGTGAAGCAGAATCCTGAGTGCAGCTCAGTCTCCTGACTTCCTCCATGTTACCTTCCCTATGTTTTGTACTGAATCTGAGCCAGCAGTGCCCTGGCAGCCAGGAGGGCCATCCCTGCCCTGGGGTGCATTGGCCACAGCATCACAGCTGGGCAAGGGAGGGGATTGTCCTGCTCTGCTCTGCACTGGGGTGGCCTCACCTCGAGTGTTGGGGACAGTTCTGGTCACTGCAGTATGAAAAAGACATTAAACTATCAGAGAGTGTCCAAAGGAGGGACAAGAGAATGGTGAAAGTCCTGAGGGGAAGCCATATGAGGAGTGGCTGAGGTCACTTGGTTTATTCAGTCTGGAGGAGACTGAGGGGAGATCTCATTGCAGTTACACCTTCCTTATGAGGAGAAGAAGGGCAGACACTGATCTGTGCTCTGTGGTGACCGGTGACAGGACTCAAGGAAATGGCACAAAGTTGTGTCAGAGGAGGTTTAGGTTGGCTATCAGGAAAAAAATTTAACCCAGAGAGTGGCTGGGCACTGGAACAGGCTCCCCAGGGAATGGTCACAGCATGCAGCCTGACTGAGCTCAAGAAGTGTTTGGGCAAGGCTCTCAGACACATGATGAGATTCTTGGGGTGTCCTATGCAGGGCCAGGAGCTGGGTTCTATGATCCTGATGGGTTCCTTTGAACTCAGTTATTCTATTATTCTGTGATTCTATTCACAGTATTTTCAGGTGTTTTCCCACAAACTGATCATGCTTGTATAACCTTGCAGAAATTAAAAAGGCACAACTCTGGAAAGTAGACAAAATCTTCATGAAAGTTCTCTGCACTTTCTTTGAGTGATGAAATACTTTGGGTTTTTTTTTAAAAGCTTGTAAGGAAAACCCCTTCCCAAGGACTTCATAAAACTTTGTAATCCTTAATCTGTATAATGACAAATAGAAGGGAAAACCACTTTAATGACCAGGTCATCAAAGTTACTTATCCAAATAAAGATCAATTGGATGAGGTCTGTTACATAGGATAAGTGATGAGAAAAAGGTTCTCAGTCCAAGTGCTTTGATAAGTTATGCCTTCTTCTCCCTGCAGCATCCAATAGTTATGGTGTAACTGTGGTTTCCTCCTCCAAATTGTATTGTTTTGTTCTGTCTTTGTACAGTATGAATTTCATAGGCCATTCTCTCTGAGTGGTAGGAAGGGAATTTTTTGTGAAACTTATGTTTACTTCATAGGAGTCAAAGTTGTGCACAAAATTTCAGTCTGCTTTGTGAGGCAGTGGCAACAGCTTAAAGTGTAAGTAGTGTTTTATAGTGGATTGTAGTGATGCTGAGTAAGTGTGTCCAGAGAAAAGGATTTCCCTAATCTGGGACGTATTTACTCCCAAGAATTGTAAAAACATAGTAATAATTTTCTATTCATGTACAACCTAGCATTGAAATACAGGAAAAGAGCAGAAGGAGTGAAGGTGGAGAGAGTTTGGTGGTTATGCCTGGTTTGACAGATAGTACATGTTTTCATTAGCCTAGTTTCTAAACCAAAGGAAACTTTGGATAAACAACAGATGATATCTAAATTTTCAGTCATCTCATTCATTAATCTCTACTTCTGTCCCTCTCTTGCAACTACCTTTGCAATGCTCCTCTAAAATGTGTCTATTGCCTCCTTTTCAAGCTTTCTTTCTGACAGAAACACCCTGAAGAAGTGAATTAGTAAAATATTTACCAAAACTTCCCTAAATACCAACCATCTCATGGTGGGTAAATACTGATGTAATTCAATGTGACTTATGATAACTTGATTTATTTCATTATTTCAAACTTTTTCTCAACATTTTATTACAGTTCATTTGGAACCAGATTACAAAACCTTTCTAACACACTTGTCATGTGAATTTCCTGTGCAATCAGTAATTAATGATGGCAATAGCTGAAGCAAAGCTTTCAAATTCTTTAGTATTTTCTAATCGTATTTAGTGCTAAATTTTTTTGTTTGGTGTTTTCTGCAAGTAAGATTCTGCAATTTCTTGCATTTACTACTACTTGTTGCAAGTCACACAGAGCTTGGATCTGTTCACTAGCAAATAATATTGTCACCAGGATTGTTCTTTTTCATTATTCCAGTTTTTGGAAAGGATGGGTCTTCCTGTGTGGCTATGAACCTCTTAAGTCAGTTTTGTTATTTTTGTCTCCTAAACCCTCTGCCAGTTTTGGTTATGTGGGTGGGAGCTCAGGTGCAAGTGCAGTGTCCATTCTCTACGAGGGACAGATATATAATTGCCCCTTACAGTTAAAACAGAAAGAGAAGTGTAACTTGCCCAGTTAAGTTAAGTGCTAAAAGAACTCTGCAAGTGAGGAGTCAGGTGAGCAAAGATGACCAGGTGCCATGATTAGGGACATAATGGGATACTATTAAAGCAGAATGTTACATAGAAAATGAATGCCATGAAAAACACTACAAAGAGTACAGTTTTAATAACAGAATACAACTGCATTATGTTTAGCAGATGCCTGCTAGAGTATTTACTCTCTCACCTCCAAGATTTGCCCCCAACATAAGATCTGAGAAGAGATGAAAAGATGCTGCCAGTAAATGTTCTTTTTAGCAAAATAAGACTAATACTGCTTTATTTATCTCTGATGTAATGTCCAGAATGTATTTGGTGTGTGAAAGTTCTGAGACAAAATAATTAATCCCGCTGTTGATCCTAAGAGATTAAAATCCTGTTGCTTCTGGCCTTTCCTCCCTCCTCAGAGTGCATTTAACACAGGCTGTGGCCAAATTCTATTCCCATCTATTGGTGGGATGATTTCTGTTGCCTTTAGTCAGGTTTCTCTAGGAATATAACTTATCATATTCTCTCATAACATTTAATGTCAGGTTTTAAGAGCAGCTCCAGTAGTATGGCTTGAAAAGCTACAGGAATCAAGTCCTTATGCACCAATTTTTAAATATTCAGGTATCAATATTGAATTTTGACCATCGTTTCTAGCCTCTCATCACCTACGGGAATGCCAAGTAACTTTATGCTGCAACTGCAAATGCTATAGTTTGCTTCTAATGGTTCTTCAAGGCTATGAAATGATTTATTAAGACAGGATCTGTATCAAAGAGATTACAGATCAGAAGTACTCTGATTAAAACATTTGGCAGTCCATGTTTGTTTCAAGATATGTTAAGAGACTGAAAGAATGATCTAGAAAAAAAGAAGTTACTGTAATGAGTAAAATACTTTTCTTATGAAGTGTTTCTAAGAACTTTTTCTAAATTATACATTTCACCTCTTCAAAGAATTAAGGACTTACATAAACACCTGCATATTTTCCCTTGCAGAAAATTCTACAGTACTGCCAAATGAATTCCAGATAAATCCTTCCCGTTTTTCTGTCTCACTGTGTATCAAGGTGATAGCTAGCATGCTATCCAGATCACTGCTTCAACCAGATAGTTTATTTTCTGGGTAGATAATACCTTAGAGACATGTCATGAAATTGAAACATTAGCAAAAACTTATAACCTAGATGTAAATTACTGGTCTTTGAAAAATTATCAAAGCTGTCTCTAACCTAGTATGTATAATTTTTTTTTTCAGGTCTCACAGACCCACTTATATTTAGTTGTCATGAAGGCCACCTAAATTTATAAAGGACTCTGAGTTATCTCAAGGTATTTACACAAGTGTACCTAAACATGTGTTGCCTAGATTCAATACAACAAACTTTGGAGCATGTGGTCACATTTCAAAAGACTCCTGCAGTTCATCAAGGAGCCAAGGCTTTGACCACGTGTCCTCAGGTGACCAGTTAGGTAACATTTGTACACCTCTACAGAAAAACAATAGGTTTGTATAGAGAATTGTGTAAATATTAGGTATTATGGCTATTATTTGTCTTTTTGCAACTGACACAACCTGTTTAATTGTTGAACGTATTTATTGGTCACTGAATCTATACTTCCGCGATCCCCTCCTCTGTCTTCTGCAGACCTTACATTTCCCGTGAAGGAGGAACTCTGTGCTGTCCCCATGTAATGGAAAGGACTTGGATGCTGCGCTGAGACTTCTCTCTTCACCCCTCCTGAGCAGGTGTGCCAACCTTTGCTGTACAGGGCCGTGTTATGGCCTGCAGGAAGGGTCCCTGCAGCCGTGCCAGGGTCCCCATCCCCTTACGTAGCCCTCGCATAGCACGGCTCATGGTACCAACTGCACATGGGTGCATGGGGGCACTGGCTTTTCTAGGGGCGAGCTTCTGAAGGAAGCTTTGGCCCATCCATCTTCTCTCCTAAGGTGCTCCATTCGGCAAACCCAGAATTCATCTGGGCATCCACCACTCCTGGGGAAGAGTCTGCCATGTCATGCAAGACACAAAATTGGGTTTTGTTCAGGCTTGCAGCAAGGTTGGGACAGTGCAGGGCTTTGCAGGCTGTCTGCCTCTGTTTGCTGAGGGATGGGGGTGTTTGCTGGCCAGCTTTCCTCCACCCCAGCTGCCAGTGGCTCCAGGGAGTGACACTCCTGCCAGTGCCCCCACACCCTCATGTTGCTGTGGACTGGCTTCTTCTAGAAGGCTATTGGGCTTGCCTTCCAAAATGAGGCATTTCTTGTCCATCTCAACAGATCTTGGTTTAATTTGGGTGGCCAGTGTTTACAGATTATACCCTCTACTTAATTATGCTTCTGTGACAGCTGTTTTGTCCAGCTTTCATCATGATGTAAATGTTTTTAACCAAGGAGCCTTGGATACCTAACATGTTACACTTTCTGATGTGCTTGCCAATTTCTTTTTATTTGTCTAGAAAACTAGCTGAATTCATAATGTATAGTTTTTGCCCAAAAAACTAGCTGAATTCGCAATGTATATCTTTTTCTCTCTAGTTCTGTTTCAGGGTAATGTTTAATCTGCTATTTGAAGCAGTTTTTTCATTCTCTTCTCTGTAATAAATTACTAAACTGAAAGAAATGGAACTAAGATCCTGTAGCTTAAATTCGCTGAGCTTTTGTTTTGAGGTTGAACAGTGAATCTTAGAAAGCTTGTTTTTCATTTGTTCTGAAACCTTGCCCCTCCTGCCTCCTTCTTTTCATGCCAATAAAAGGTAACCAGAGACATCTGGGGGGCTCTCTTTCTGCCTCCCTTGAATGGGAGTGTCTTCTGAATGCCTCTTTCATGTACCTGCACAAACCCTGCTCTGCTAAACTGCTATGGCCGAGGTTCTCAAAGGTTGAATAGGTTTTCATTGCCTGCATTTCTGGTCTGAAGCAGACTGAGAGAAATGAGTGTTAAGTAAACGCAGTGGCAGCCCTGCCAGCGTCAGCATTCCAGCCTGCAGTGTTGCTCAGGACCAGGACATTGGCAGCACAGACTTCTACACATCCAGCTGTCAGGGGGGTTGTTTTACTTGCTAGCAGTTGAAAAGAAGAGAGATGCATGGCAGGGCAAAGACTGGCAAGTCTAGTTTTTATGAGGCTGTTTATTTTTTCTATAACAAGTGTGTGGTGCCTTATGGATGTTGAATGGGAATTTAATACAGTGATAAAGTAAAATTGTAAACTTACCAAGTCTGTTTTCAGCTGCCTTTGTTCTGCACCTCTAAGCAGCTGCAGAAAACATGTTGAACAGCACTCAGACACTTTTGTGAATTTATGTATGATCTTATTCAGCACCTTCTGCAGAGAACCGATCACCTCGCTGCAGCTGATTGAAGTTAACAGAAAATGAAGGTGTCTGTCTTTCCATAGCAGGCCTTTTGTGTGTGAAGTCAGTGCTCACAGGCTTTTAAGTGAAAGCAGAGGTTTATTTTCAGCTTTATGTCAAGAGCATTTTACAAATCCTATGCTGCAGTTTAAAGATCAAGATTTAGGAAACACTGATATTTGACAACGGATGGATGTGTATCCGGTGATTTTAGCAGTCAGGGCAAATTTCAAACACCCTAACATCCAGCTAGCAGTGGAATTTATACATGGAAGGATTGTACATTCATAACTTACTAATAACAATGTCAGGGTATTGTCTGTTGTAGCAGGCAAAAGAACCTGCAGTGGATGAATTAGGCCTTTGTTTGCACAAACACCTAGGCATTGTGTAGGCAGGAAAATTTCTCCCCTTCTACCAAAATAACCTTCTTCCTTTACCGCATGTCAATTCAAGACCTTCCCAAATGAAGACAGTTTTATTCGGGAATGAGAATGTGTGCTCAAGGAGTTATCTTTCAATAAATGGTATGGCTTATGCAGATCCTTCCACTTCACTTTCTTCCAGTTGCTGCTTCATGACCTAGAGAGGTTACTCCTGTCCCAGCTGCTTGTTCAAGGTCTTTTGCTGGGTGATGCTATTCCCATTGCTCTGTCATGTAGCTGAGGTACTGCCCTTCCTGTTTCACTTCCCCTGAGCCAGTGGCTGTAGCTGCAATGGAGGCATCTTGAGACATGTCAGGATTACCTGGTTAGGATACCTAGCATGGATGTACTAATGATGACCAGAGTAATGCAGTGGTAATGTTAGTGTTGACTTAATCTGTTATATTAGGAAGAAAACGACAGGTGGAAAGGATTGCTAGTGTAGAAGCAACTGCAGAAGTATTAATGCAGTGCATATATTGCTCTGCAGCTGTCCTGTGTCACCCATGACCTGTGGCAGATACAATGGGCAGGCACACAGAGGTGTCCTGCAGTGGAGGTGGGCAAGAGGGCTGGTTGAGCAGAGATAGAAGGTGTGTGGCAAACAGCCCCACCAAACCCAGCCAGGCATCTCCATCATGCCCTGCAGCACCATGACTCCTGTGACCCCTCATCTTAGCGCTATTCTGGATACTCAGAAACATGAGCTAGAGTAGAGTAGCTCGCCCCAAGAATATTCAGCATGAGTTCTCAGAGCATCTGAAGTAATGGTTACAAAAATGTGTGTATAGAGCTACTAGTCTTCAGTTGCTGGTCCCAGAGGAAAATTCACATGCAGACTTCAGAGTGACCACTGATGGAGAATGCAACAGCTTCTTGGAAATGGATTGTAAAATATCTTTAGAGGGACAGCTTCTCTGTGTATTCAAATCAGGGCAAATACACCTTGGATTTAAGGTAACGGCAACTATAACTTTCTGAAAATTTTCCTCCTCCTTTTCTTCTTTCCCTTTTTTTTATTCTTGCAAGTATATGCTACCACATCATTAGGGTGTCTTTTTTGTTCTTTTACTCTTGATCGATGGTGCAGTGTTATTTGTTTAGTCATTATTTTTAGTTTTGTATGTGGCTGCTTGTCTGTTTATTGAAATGAACTGCCATCCGGGCACCCTGATCAAAGCAAAAGGCATGAAATCCCACGTGTTGCACTTTTGAGGGCAACAACAATGAAGTTAACCTTTCACCCTTGACTTTCTTTTAACCCTAATTTTGAAAGACAGTAGCAAACAATTCAGCTAACTTCTTAAGTAAAAGAATATTCAAACTAGCTCGATTGTAATGCAGTGCTCTTTTCAAGTGAATGGAAGGTCTCGTAGTAATGCATGCAAATACAGAAGCTGGGTAAGTTCATTACTTTGGAGTTTCTGGTGTAGTAATAGCAGTGAAATGGTTAAAAGGCTGACTTTAAAGTGGTCACAATTAGGCTTCAAAGTTAACACCCTACCCCACTGAGATGAATGGGAGCAGTTGACATTTCTTAGTGCTATTGTTTCAGTCTGGCTTGCTATAGCTTCTAAAATAAGACAACAGTACATCTGTTTACATTCTGCTTCCGCAAACCCAGATGGGCTAGAAACTTCATTGTTTTTTAAGTGGAAGCTTGGATTCTGGAGAATACAGCAATATCCACAGGGTATCTGTAGGAAGAAGAGCTGAAAGCTGCCTTAATCACAGACATCTCCCCCTTCTCTATAAACTTCTATTGTCCCAGGACAAATCTGTAAACCACAGGGGGAAAAATAAAGTAATATATGTTTGAAGTACTTTTTACTTACAACATGACATGCCCACAATAGCTTCTCATCAAGCCCCTAGCATGGAAATTTTCGTAAATGGATGTGGTGTTTTGAAATTTTTTCTCTTTTAGTAGTTTACAGAAGGTAAAGGTCCTGCATTTTACTGAATGTAGTAGCTTGTCTTAAGCCTCTCATAACAGAAAATTCTTCTGTCTCTAGAGAAGCCAGAGTTTCACCCAGGAAGGTTTGAGGCCAGGTGTCACTTTGTGTTCATATGGGTAGAATCCTTTAATTTACTTCTGAGAGCATTACAAGAAGAAGTAAGATTTTTGAGACGAATGTTTTGCGTTTTTCTGATACTTTCATACGGGCAGCTACGTTTGCTGGGGTAAGATCTTAGGAGCTGGAATGGATTAATAAAGGTGCAAGTGGGGCCAGAATTTGGAGCAGATGGTCTCTATTACCCCATGCCTCAGTTCGTGTAGGGAGTACACAGTGTCCTCTCAGACTTTTGTTGAGGGGTCTGCACAGTGGCAAACTGCCCTCAGCAGCAGCCAGAAACCTATGAGAGCTCCTCTGATAAAAGGCACCCATTAGATATGCTTAGGCTGTAGATTGAAACCAGCTGGGAATCTGTCGGAAAGATTTTCCTCATGGTGCTTTCATCAGGGTGGAAAGTTTGCGGCTTGTTTTGCATATATATGTACTTTGGGCTTCCTTGCTCTGACTTTGTGAATCCTAGAGTCTGCCAGTGACAGGAGCTCTCATGCATACAGGCTCATTTTGTATCCTGGCACTCAGAGATCTTGCCTTCCTTTTGCCCATGGACAACACAGCTTGTGCTTTGGAAGTACCATTGTGGGCTCTCCCAAATGGTGTCTCCCAGATTTCAACCCTGGCTGAGCTGGATGGTGAAGGCAGGCGTGCAATCTGTGGTTTGGGCTCATGACGCTTGTCTCCTGCCCAACTTCAAGCTACATTTTTGTCTGACTATAAATACAGTGGCCCTGAGCCTTGACAGGCCTCCAGGTAGTCTGAGATGACTGCGGGCATTTCAAGAGTGTAAACTCTTTCCTCTCTCCTTGTTCTCCTCAGGTCCCGTGCTATGTGGAAGCATGCAACAATCTGGTCTGGATGAATACCTCAAAAAACCCAAGAGGAATATTTGCTTTGAAAGTTTCTCTCATGAGATTGTTTTATCTTTCTATTAAAAAAAATTGCTTTAAAAATAAAATAATGGTAAATCATGCTGAGAAAACCAATTCCAATGTGATAAAACTCCTACAGTGTGAACCAAGAACCACTCAATTCAACTGCAAGGGGAAGGGCATGTTATTTAGTCAAACAGAGGGTTAGAGAACAGCATCCAATATGCATTTTTTATATTTGTTTCCATTTTTCCTAGTCCATTTCTGACTGGATTTCCTTTGTATTACACAGACTCAAGCTGCATCTTGTGGAAGAAAATAGGTATCTTAATAGACCTTTTGAATATAGTTGAAATTATTTCAGCAAGGCTACAGTGGGTCAGTGGCAGAGCTTGGAAAAGAGGTTAGACAATGTTTCGCTCAGTTCTGTGTATTTTAATTAGCAAACTAGCCTGCATCCCTGAATTACAATGGCATTGTGATACCTAAATGTTCAGAAGCCTAAGCTTTATATACTAATCCTGACACAGAGAATTTCTTGAATAGACTTTAAGAAAATATTGCTATAGCTTCTTTACCTGTTGTGCCCTAACCTGCTTTTTGCAGGTATTCAAGGATGATTTTGACAACAGAATTATCTTTTAGGGAATATAAAATGCCAGAGATTAAAAGGGACAGATCTGGACAGGGCAGGAATTTGCCAGCAGGATGATGTTCTAAAACAACTTCTGAAAAATTAACATGTTATGAAAATAAATTAATTTTTTTTAACATTGTGCTCTTTTATTTTTCTTTTAGAAAAGAAAATGAAGCCTACCATTACAGAACTATTTAGTTTTGAGTAAATTGTGTGTTTCCTTTTTGTGGTGTATTTCTTTAGTCAATTTATTTTTTGCATGCCTATTGCTCCCAGTCTCTGCTGGTCTGAGCTTGCTTGCCAACTGGTATTTGCCACTAAGAATCAGAATCACAGTTTTCTTTGAGGAGCTTGGTACATTATGGCAGTCATTGTCCCATAGAAGAGGATGAAGGATGCAGACAGTCACTCCTGTGGATCTCATGAAAAATGCAATAGGGAAAGAGCCCAGCAAATTGAAACAATATTTTTCAATTCATGAATACTAAAAATTGGAATGTCTTCCCAAAATAACCGTGAAGTTTTATTTCTTATTGAAAATTGTTTTAAAAAATCCCAACAAAACAGCTGATATTTACTTAATCAACCCAAATTAGGAAAAAATGTTGAATAAAAATATTTTTTAGAGGATTAAATTTCCATTTTTTTTCAGCTCTAATTATGATAAGGTTGTACAAGGATTAATTTTATTCTTTCTTTGTCTCATCCTTTTTCTGTCCTAGATAATGAAAATAGTCTAATCTAGCAGTTTTTACATTGTGGTCTGTGCACCAGAGCTGGCTTGTAAAACTTTTTCTTTCAGTGGTTTCATTGTCAAGAACTGACGCTTCCTGTTACTTCTGGCCATGCATTTTGGTTTTGTGAATGAGTATGCTTAGACAAAAGAATAATACTAACCAAATATATACCTTTTGTACAGCTTTATGTTATCATTAAATGAAAATTATACCAGAAGTGCAGAGGTAACAACTCTTCTGAAATGCTGAGTCAACAGGAAAAAGAACAATCAGCAGTGAATAAGAGAAATCTGGGCTTCCTTCACTTTAGGTATTCAGTAAGGAAGAGGAAACAGCGCAGGTAAAACATCAAAACATCACCTGGAGCGTTGCTCTTTACTGCACATAGTTTAAACTTGATGGTATAAGAGCTGTGCTTTGGGCTGCTTTTCAAGGAAGGGAAAACTAATGGGCTTTTGGTTCATGGCAGGGACTAGCAAACCAAGTAGGATCAATTGCTATTTAAATAGATAAGTGAAAGCTGCATGATCTTAGTTGCTGTGGTTTTCTCTTCCATGTTGCCTTTTGCAGTTTTATTACTCTAGTGCTTCATACTTGTGTAGTTTGAAGGTTGCTGTGTACGTGATTAGATTCACTCCCTCCTGGGATATAGGCCAAGGTATTCAAAGTGATTGTTTATTTTGAGCACCTCCATTTTTAAAGAGTTTAAACCAGAGAAGTTTCGGAGCAGGGAAACTCAGTTGTTTGTATGGTTTGTCAACATGACATGGAAAGACAAAAGAAGAAAAAATGGGTGCAAACAAAATCCTTGTTCACTTTCCATTGTGTCAGTGTCTGATCTTTGGTTGTCTGAATCAAGGTGACAAGATCTGGGTACTGCTGTCCTGGAAACTGGAATATGTACTTGGCCATGATCCAGGCTGAAGGAAGTAAAGCTGAGCAGTGACATCACCCTGTCTATCCATTTCTCTTCCCTAACCTTGATGTCTTAAGTTTTAACTTGCATATTTCTCAGATTCTGTGCTGCCTAGGTGTGTCGCTCTGAGCTTCATATTAAGTGTCAGTAAGTTATTTTCACAGTGTAGTTAGACAAAACAATCCTTTTCCAGCTTGGGACCAAGGACAACCGTTGTGAGCTTCAGGCCCAAAAGTGTAAACAATGAAGAACTGAGGGGAGCAAACAAGGAAGATGGGACTTCATAACCTGAAACTGTAATTGGACAATTAAGTTCAATATGCAAATGGACCAAAACTTATAAAAGTGTGAAACCTCATGACCGAGTGTCTGTTTGGGTCACCGTTTTGGGTCTATCTTGGGTGTAGCCCTGGCCAGGCTCTTGTACTGCCCAAGGTGTATCCTTTGAAGGCCTTTTCATAAATACTTGCTTTATTCTCTTAGCTCTGTCTAGCCTCTGTTGCAGGTTCAGCCTGTCAAGCCATCAACCTCCTAAAGAGCTTTACTGAAGATTTAGATGCCCTAGAGCTTTACTGAAGATTTAGATGCTGTCTTCTGGTAAGACACTGGCGAGATCAGTGCTGACTGTACCATGTGTGGAATAGGTATAACAGCTACAGTGTGTATATATTATAAAGCATAAATAACCTATGTATTCCATTTCTCTGTCCATTGTGTGGGTGAATCTACCCAGTACAGAGGTAGCAAGAGGACATGCCTTCTAAAACAACAGCATGAGCACAGGTGCTGTCAGGATACTTGACTTAGAATTAACTTTCCCCTCAAATACTTTCCTGCTAATACAGAGAAGTACAGTTTGTGTTGCTGAAGTAACTGCATTTATGAGAAATACTTAAGTTGAAAAAAAAGAAGTCCTGGAAGCATTTCATTAGGTTCTAGCTTTTTGATTGCCTATTTTTAGGACAAGATGTCAGCTGATATAGCTCCTTTAAAAATGCACTTTGGATTAAGGGGGAAAAAAGGCAGCATAGCTGTGAAGTCTTAATTGTTAGAAGTGCAACAATAGCTTAAAAACAGACTGTAAAGCCTGGTCTGACAGCTGGAGGAAGGAATATTTATTAATAGTTGTAAGGAATGGGTGGATAGGGCCTGGAAAAGGCAACAGGGGATATAAAAAGAAGCCTTGTAATATGAAACCATTGCCAAAACCCCTCACTGAACAATTTATGAAAGAGCCTGCGTCACATAAGCACTAAGTTAATACATGCTGGATGGGATGAACAGCTTCTGACTGGTGTGCCTCACTGAAAGTGAGGGTGCACTAGTGCTGCAGCCCAGCTCTGCTGTGGCAGAGGTTTAATGGGCTGGAGATGGGCACACGGGGCTCACTGGCCAACAGCCTCTGCTTTCGTGTCTCAAAGTTTCTGTCTGGCAAGCCACAGATGGCTGGCCACTATACTTGCTGTAGAGTCATCACACTTCAGTATTTTACAATCTGATAAGTCCTCTAAATAGCCTTGCAACTGATAGCCAAATTGCTCTGCTAATATGACCTGAGACATATAACTCCAAACACTCATTTCCTGTGGGAGGTGGCAGGGAAGATCCCCCTCTACAGAGATTTCATATAGCTAAAATCTCTCCAAATTAAATCCCCAATTAAAGCATGTTTTCTGTGGCCAGGAGCTGACTGCATAGGAGATAATGGGAATGCTAAATCCCTCTTCTTGCTCCAGCCTCAGCTCCAGGGTTTCTCTGATTCCAGACTGCCTGGGTATCCAGAGCAATGTCCCATGATTGTCTATGACAGATCCAGAACACTTCAATTTTCTAGTTATTTTTAAAAAGAACTCCTTAGGTAAATGTCAATATCCCCCAGAATTTGGGAAAGCCTTGGAAGCAGAAGGACTGCAATCGTGGGGAAGTTTTGATGTCATTTGAAATCATATATCCATAAAATCGCTTTAGTGCAGACTTCCTGTGTCATGCCGTGCTGACTCCGTGTGAGATCTGACATTGTTCTTCACTCTTTAATAATGGGAGCTCAGGAGGGTGGGGAGAGGGGAAACATAAACAAAAATGTCAGCCCGATTTTTAGCTTTGTACAAATTTAACCCAAGTTGCCTGTGCCAATCCTAATCCCTCCTTTCAGGTTTGTCCTTTCCATGTGGGTCAGTGGCAACTCAACTCCTGATACATCAAATCCAGAAACTTGCTGAGACCATCAGTATCTCTGGCAGCATCACATGGTGCAGATGACACTTATTATGTCTGTGGTACATGGCAAATTTGTTCTCAGGATCAGAATTTTCTGTGGATGTGGGATCAGCGTGGCTTCCCTTCTCTGCTGCTCCCCTCAGTTCCAAGAGTGTTGCATCGATAGGAAGCATTATTTCTCTTCACTTTACCTTTAATCATGTTGTTTGCTGTTTTGCTTTTCCTAGAATATTGTTTTTCTTTTTCACCAGTGATCTTAGCCAGTTCACAGTGTTGATGGGAATTTCTGCTCCTGCTACTCTGCAGCATATGCTCTTTCTATAGTGTTTCTTTTCCTTCTGTGTATGGCGCAAAGCAGGTTTCACCTTTGATAGTTATTTTTTGTTTGCAAGGGGAACTGGCAAGCTAGGTATTTTCTTGAAGCTTTTCCTACACAACCTTTTTTCTTTACCTTCTTGCCTTCTTGGGGTGGCACCAGTACTGGGAATAGCAGAACTGTCAGATGAACTGTCAGATGAACTGGCAGATGAGCTTTTGTGTTTGTGTTTCAGCTTTACTTCGGGTGGTATTTAGAAGATCAGCCCTGCATTCATGACATATTTCTAAGTTTATAGGTGAAGTAAAAATGCTAAGGTAGATATTGCTTGTGGCACTGATGAGGAGAATTGGTGTTGCTAAGATGGGAGAGGAATTGCATTTCCATAAGATGTTTGGGATTTTTTTCTGCTGGATTCTTTCCTTTTCCATACAAAAGAAATGTTTAAGGGCCTACCTGTTCAAATGCTGTGTAGAAACTTATCCAGCCTACTTGCAAAAAGAGGGTGACTGCATCTGCACTCACTGATAATTTCCAGGGTGAGAATCCGTTGTGGTAGACTTTGTAGAATATGATCAGCAGGAAAGGCAGAGACAAATTCTCTTTGGTGTAACAATGGGTAAGATATATACCCACAGTTTTCTTATCAAAGCCATGCTGGTATGACAGAAGGAGGGAGAACACCCCTCCTCATCCTGTGTCAAGGCGCATATACCTATTATTTCTATTGGCACAGCCTGAAGTCTGGTTGGATTGGCTCCCTTTTTTTCGCTCAGGTATGCTTTTGGTGATCATACATTCTACCTATGAATGCTAAATCATGGTTTGATTCCACATGTCAGCTGCTCCATACTGAAATATGTTCATCAGAATTTCCAGTTTGGTCACAGGGAGGCCTACCTTACAGTTTTCTAAATGATGAAAAGTTGGTCTTAGTAGTGTTCCTAACCATGCTTCTGATGCACAGAAAATACCATTTACATTAAAGGAAACAATTAAATCTTATTTGTTCTTTTTACTCAGTTTAGATTTGAAGGGTGTTGAGTGTTCTAGCTATAAGAGAACATGTCTGAGAACATTATTGCTGTTATAATCCAGGAGAAACACATCAGGACCCACTCATTATGTAGCAGACTAGAAAAATTTAAAATATAAGATATCACATGAGGCTGAAATGGAAGTCCATCTGTAGGGAGACTTCTTGCTGCTGTAGGAGAGGCAAGGTGATGCTGTGCTCTGGGAAACAGCAGGAACATTACTTCCAGTGTCTGAGGCACAGACCCAGTATACAGGGGCCCACACCCAAAATTTTTTGAGGTAGACAGCTCATAAACTTATCTCCCTGTCTTTCCTTTGTTGACGTTTTTACTACTTTTAGACATCAGCTGCCTTTGTGAGTCTTCTTTATGGTTATATTTGCTAAAAAATGCAACTGGTTTGGATTCCCCACCTAAATAACTTGAATGAGAACCTACAATACTTGCTGTTCTCCTTCTTCTTCAAAGCTAGACTACAATTATGAAAACTTGCAAGTGGTTTGTTTAAGACACTATTATTCTTTTTTAACATTTTTTTCTCTTCTCCCTCTCATCATTGCAACCTGTGCAGCTTCCTGGTACTGTCTTTCTTTAAACATTATGCAGAATAAAATATAATTTTGCTCCTTACTTAGACTTTGAACCCTTTGAAATGGAATCAAGTGAGTTTGCCTGTACTTAGCTGGTTGGACTCTTAACAGCTTCTACTGTTTTGCTGTGTAGGGAGTGCCATAGTTGATTAAAAGAGATTTGATCTTTTGTCTCTAGATCAGCAGGTGATTTTTAATCTACAGCAGTATCACAAAGTTGTAAGGTAGCACTTCACACTTCCATAGGAAATAAAAGTTATCACACCCGATTTAGCCTGATTTAGTTTGTGAATCCTAGTGAATAATGCAGAACATATCTGAAGTGACTCTATGAGTGCAGCTAGGCTACTGACTTTCCTCAATTCTGCATAAGCAAAGATAGAAAAATACAAAGTAGCGACAATTTCATCTCTGTCTCAAAACCCAGGACTAAATATCATAAATGCATATATAAATATATATGTATAGATGCAGTTCTGTACAGGTTCTCCATTGCTTCTTACCTTATAAGTTATTAATATGAATTTGAACTATACTACTTATAGATACATGTGATAAACATATGATATAAATTAGACACAGGCAAAAATGCCTTGCAGAGTTTGTGGTCTAAATGACAAGATTTACCCCATATGAATGCCTACAGTGTGGTAACTAAAGCTCATTCCTCATCAGATAGTTAAAGTTCATTCATGTCCTAATAAATGGTAGCTGCTCTAGGAAGCCCTCTAAGCTCTCTATAACCAGATGTGCCACTAGTAATCTTTCCAAAATGTGATGTCAATGGAGCTGTAGCTGGTTAAAGGGCTATGCAGGGCAAAAAGTGGTATTAGTGGCTAATAAAGGCTAATTCTTTTCCAAGCAAAATTAGCTCGCTTCACTAGCTTGTTATGACTTGAGGTGTCTGGCCGTTGAACTATGCATCTGGCTCATTTGTTGCTCTCAAAGAGATCCCACCCTGACTGACAGCTGTACTGGACTGGAAAAAAGTAGCCCAAATGAGTGAGAACAAGAGGACTTCAGTTTGTGGGACTTTAGCAATCCATGCAAACAGCCTGCATAAGAAAAAGAGATGAACCCAACAAGGAATGTGTGTGATACACACAGGTCCTGTCTCTGGGCACTAAATTTCCTTAACTAAGTAGTTACTACTGCAGAACTTTGTGCTCACAGAGGCTGCAATCGATTCACTTTGTATGCGACTACCTAAAAGACACAAATGTCCTGTGTTGCAGCAACCCTGAATAATCACTAGGAACTTAACTTCCAGTGAATTCCAGATATTGTGATGCTCTAAAGTGATTAAAACAGCACCAGAATAGCCCAAGCTCCATAGATGTGTATTTATTTTTACTCACTGGTGTTTTGCGGTAAATGCCACATCAGAGTATTTTTATTACAAAGTTCCTGTTCCTGCTCAATGCAGCTGTACCTATTCTAAACTCCTTCATCAAAGGCAACCATTTCCTTTTTTTCTTAATCTCAGATCAGTTTACTGAGAGCGGTTGTCCCTGGCTTCCTTA
This sequence comes from Irena cyanogastra, assembly GCA_013397155.1. Lineage (NCBI taxonomy): Eukaryota > Metazoa > Chordata > Aves > Passeriformes > Irenidae > Irena > Irena cyanogastra. The sequence continues at coordinate 485,737 of VWZV01006645.1, forward strand.
AGTTTGCCCTGCAGAAAAACTTTCTTAAAATCTTCCCTACGTCTATTCTTTCCTTCGCACATGCTTAGAAGTGTATATGCAGGTGTATAAACATGGACACATGCATGTGCCTATGCATATTTTAGTCAGTTTCTGCTTCATTCCTACAGCCTTGTGCATGGTCATACTGGGAAAGGACTCATGGGAAAGGTTGCTACCAAAGAATAGCGAAACACTTGCTTCCTCTTGTACTTCCAAATTATTTTAACGCCTTCTTTATTTATGAGATGTTTCAAATTTCTGAACTCTCTGATAGCATTAGGCAGGCAAATGTGCACCGAGGTCAAGACTGATTATTTTTTCACTGTGACATTGTTTTTGCAGGTGATTTGACACTCAGTGTTAAGACAGGTCATCCAGAGTGACAGGTTGGTGATGTTGCCTTTTGTGCAATTAAGCCTTTGAATGTTGATCCTGGATTGAGAGTTTATAGAAACCACATGGAAATATTGGTTTATGCTGTTAAGTAAATTTCGGGTCCCAAACTTTTATTAATTATGAAACAGTATCTGAGTTAAAAGGAGGCCTTGGACTAACGAATGGGTTTGGCTTCTGTAGCATGCCTATGACGTTGTGTTCTTTGCACCAGAGACTCCTGTGAAGCGCTGGATCCCTGTTTTGGTGACACTGGAAAGGGAAATCTCTCAAGAGAAGACCCGTAAGTCCAGCTTATCATGGCAAAAATGACAAAGCAGAACTTATATAGAAATTGAAGCTTCAAATTGGACTTTTCTATCCATATTATTTTTGTTCCTTGTGAATTTTTTTTTTAATTAGCCATAGTTGGGTATATCTTGGATGCCCAGTCTTGTGAGAGGGTGAGAGATGGTGAGAGACAGTAATATAAATGATCTTTGCTTACCGAGGATCTCAGGAAATCATGCAAGGGAAAACTCCCAATATTTTCTTTTCACACCAAAAGGAATTTTTCTCACACATAAAAAAAAAAAAAGACTATTTGATCCAGACATAAAGAGATACTCAAGAATCTTGTAGAGCATAGTCCATAGTTTAATTTATATTGTTTAATGATGACTTTTCACATTGAAAATATAAAGAGAAATTATAGAAAAGAGATCTTGTAACAACAAGGATGATAGTCAAGAGAACTGGAGCTAACATTGGATTCAGAACAAAACTATTCAGTCAGGGATGCATTTGAGGAGGTAAGTTTCTCACCACGGTATGTGAGAGATTGGTGCTGAATTGTTCCACTCTGCTTAGATGCCGTCACAATTAGAATATGGAAGGAATGTGTTAATGCTGCAGACCATGCTGAGGCTGCAGGAGACAGTCACTCCTCTAAATCTTAAGTACAGAAGTATTAGTACCATGTATTAGCAAAAATCTGTAGAAAATTTCTAAAGATACCTTGACTGAAAAGTCAGAATAGTCTGTTTCTTGCTGAATCAGACAGCTTCTCTGTAAGGAAACAAACAAGTGCTGTAATAATATAGGATGTGACATCTTCCTGCCATTAGCAGTGTTCTTTCTGTCAGTTTGGATCCTCTAGTAGAATAAATCTCAAGTTCATTAAGGGGAGTGGTACGTTGGGATGCTTTTCATCCTTTACACACTATGGTCATTGTGGCCAGAGTTATTATCTGTCCTTCTCCTTTGCCTGCTGAGGAAATTCAGCTCTGTATGAATATTCTTGATTGTGTTCTGCTATTATCACTCTATCTCCATGGTTTCTGTTCTTCTTAGTACCCCAGTTTTCAAAAGTAAAAATGCTGCTCAAACTTTGTTTTTGCACCTTCAATCTCCCTCATTTCTTCTACTGTAATGCCACATCTGTACTTTTTGTTTATGCTATTCTGTCTTTAAGTCTGTGAAACTGGTTTCATGCAAAAACAGAGCAACAGCCAGCAGTGATGCAGTTGCCCCAGTGTTAAGCTGGTAACACAGAGAGGGCTGAAGCATTTGTACTTTTGTGCTCTGAACTCATTCTCAAAGCTGGTTTCCTGATTTGTCTCATTAGCACTGATTTGCTTTGTACTCTGAGTGCAATTGCTTATTTGGTAAGAGTTAGAGCAACTACATCTCCATTTTTCCCTGGCTTAAGCAAAGCAGCAGTAATGGCCACCTCTCCCTGGTTTTTCCTTGGCAAACTTCCCAGAAAGATGTGTACTTAATTGTAATTTGCTCTCTGTGGTCAGCAGCAATATCTCATCTTTTAGTATCTCAACAGCACTGCTGTATTTAACTCTGTGTGTGTCTGAGGCCTCACCTGATCTCATACAGAGTAAGTCTGTATTTCACTTAGGCTGAATATATGCAGCAGAGATGTTCACATTTGTTGTTTATACAATTCATTCTTCTGTCATTTGCTGCTTCATCTGCTTTTCATGACTTAAAAACAAACAAACAAACAACAATAAGCGCCACTTTTTTTTGGAAAAATAATATAATTTTCAGGAGAAGGCTTCATCTGTGCATCTAGTGTATCTTACTAAAGCTGGTTTTGAATTTTAGGTAGAAAAGCAATTTTCTGGCAAAACTTTTCAAAAGAAACCATGAAATGTCCAGGCCATAAATCCAAGAGTGGCACAAAAGTGGGAATATGAGACCTGCAATATGTAATATGAGTCTTTTAGTCCAACCTCCCCTATTTCCACCCTGGTGCTAAATATACTGTTGACACCCTTGTAAGAAGAGAAACACACTGGGCTTGGACATCAGTGTTTTTGGCAGAGCAACATGCACCCTTAGTGCATGTTTCATTTCTGTAAATTTCCTTGATAATACATGAAAAAGAAATGTCAAGTTATTGTTTTTGTGACTTTGATGGTGAAGTTTGGCAAATATCGGATCATCTTAATAAAATGTTGAATTTTAAAGCTAACACTTCAATTAAAAAATACATTTCATATATATAAAACTGACAACTTTCATTCCAGGTACATTTCATGCTCTTCAAGAACTCCGGTCCTGCTTAAGAAAAATGAAACTTTCATCTGAAGTGCATTAAAAACTGTTGTAAAGTAAGAAGGTATTTCCAAAGTTTCTAACTTGCCCGCAACACTTGCACCAGCTAAGTCAGCAATACTTTGCTAGCCACTGTTGTATTGTATTTTATGTGGGAGACAGATAACCAACCCTGTGTGTCCTGGAATGAGCCTTTCCCTACTGTTGGTCATGTGTAGTTTGTTTTTTCATATCTCTAGCCTCATGGAATGTAAGGAAAAGTGATACTATTGAAAAAAGGCAAAGAAACAAATTCAGGTTGAAATTCAGCTAAAAACTCAACTTGTGCTTTTTTGTGTGTGTAAAAATAGGATGTTGATATTGAAATATTATTATCCATGTTTTCCAGATTTTGTGTCTTTCACCTATCCCTATCTTTCCCATCCAATTTTAGAATCATACTTGGTCATTCGCAAACTGAATTCTTGGGGAAGTGTGTGATTTGCCACTTTGAGCAGAAAATCCATCCAGTTTTGTAAACAGCACCTCATAAGGAGTTTGTGACAGCTTCGGAAATATTCCCGTGTTAATGACAGGACTTCTGATTTTGAAGTATTTATATGTAACTCTGCCTTGTTTGGCAATACTTAACTAGGGATGATTCCTGATAAAAATATTGATTTAGCTTTTCAAGATGTCTTTTAGAATCTCTTTTTGTTGCTGTTCAATGAATAGTTCAAGTCTCTTTTAAAGGCTTTTATCTCAATGTTCTAGTTAATTCATTTAAAACTCATCTTTAATGAGTTTTAAAATATTAAATATTGGAAGTAAGTTGCTTATGAATTCTAGTAGGTTTTGTTAATGTGATTTATTTCAACATGTTATGTATAAACAGTAAGTTTCATTAAATAACTATGAATGTATCACAGAGGAGAAATACATTTTATACTTTTTTTTTAATAAGACTTAACATGCTGCCCCAATACATGTGGATTCCTGGGATCTGAATCTGATGCACATCCCGGGGTAAGGACTAGCACGTGCCACGTGAGTCCTGGCTCTGGTGTGGGCATGCCCACAATGTCCGATTGAGCATTGCTGTGCCCCTTCTTCTCCAACGGCAGAGCCTCGAGTGGGAATACCACAGCATCAGCTTTCCAGGGGAGCATCTTTCTCCCCTGGAAGTGTGGGGGACAGTTGCCCCTGTTCAGGACCCCCCATGCCAGGGGATTGCACAGCTGTGTGCTCGCTGTGTCTGTTGGGCTCAGATTCCAGCTCCAGGGTGAGGAGGTAATGCTGCCCTGGAGATGCCTGTGGGCAGCATCACTGTGGGGCCAATCGTGACAACGTGATGAGAATTGTAATTCTTCTCTGTGTTAGACCAGGTAGGCTTTAGAAAGTTTGTGAAGTTCTGCTTTTGTTTTTTCCATCCTAGGCCCTACATTGACCTTACTGTTGGCTGATTCCAGAGAGCCACCCCATTATTCTGAGTTGAAATTTCCCCATCTCCAAAATCAGAGGTAAGGATCAAAGTATCTTGAGACAGTGGGATGAAATGTACCACGGTTATTATGATTATACTGCTTGCTGTTAATATCAGAAAGGAAGATAATCTGTTCTTACAGTCAGAAAGAATTAAATGCCATGAAACTAGTGGAATTGTAACAATAGCATGAGGAATGCTGGTAAAATACCAGCATGACATGGCTTGAGTTAGAAGTATTATATTTTTTGCCACATGTTAAGAACCACTAACTCTGCTGGCTACTGTAACTTATTAAGAATTGTGTGGGAATCTGTTTTCAATATCTGTGATTTAAAAATATCTTGGAATGTAACACTGGAGAAGAAAAAGAAAATATGTTTCCTGAGATCTGCCTCAATGCCATTTTTTCACTGTCTAATTTCTGCTGTCCTGGGTTTTTGGCTTTTTTTTTTTCTTTTTCTTTTTCTTTTTTTCTTTTTTCTTTCTTTCTTTTTTTGTTATGATTTTATACACATTTTCATCATTTTCCCAAAGAATTGACATTTATCACGTCTGATCACACGCTGAAAATCACCTGTGTAGTTATACATGCTTTGTTTTATTTTCAGAGACTGTTAAGCATTTCAAGGAGAAGAATTCATCTTTCTGATTTCTGTAGTACAAAATAGTATGGAAACCTGAAGTGTTTTCCCTGTGCTTCTGCCATGTCTATAGATTTTTTTTTTTCTCCTAAGTATTTCAACATTACACCTGAAAGGATCTGATTAAACGTGCTAGGCTTTCTACAATTCTTATGGCCTCTACTTAAAGTGCATTAAACACTTAAATCTCAGCCTAAATAAACTGGAATAGATGCTTTAAAATAAGAATTATCTTCCATTTTGTAGTAAGGAAAACTGTAGAACTACAAGTGCCATCATGGCTACTTTTCTTCATAAAGAAGGGAAACAGCTTTAACTCATGGACAGCATTGTTTCTGCCCTGTGGTCTTGAAAGCTCAGTGAGAAGAACAGGATATCACTACTGAGTCCAATTTTTAGCTTGGATGCAGATTTCTTTTGTGGCTTAGAACAAGTAATTTCTTCCTCATATGTTTCAGCTTACCAGCTATATAAAACCTTTGAGGTTCATGTGCTTGCAAAAATGCTTTAAAGAGAGGAGGTGAAAGTTTAGAAGTTCTTTAAAAGAAGCTTCTGTGAGGTCTCAGCCTGCTTCCATATTTGTCCGTGAAAGTTTTACCAGAGACTTAAGTGGCCAGACTCGGATTAGAATAAATTTCATTTACATTAGTGACTTTATGTAGGTAAAGTAGGTAAAGTATTAACAAGGCTTTTAGTCTCCCTGACACCTCATTCAAATTAGAACTTGATTCTCCTGAGCTGTACTAAGAAGCATTCAGGAAATTGGTTAATTGGGCTGATATTTCTCATTTCACCCACATAAGAACATATGTTCTGTTGTCCTCAAATCATACATAAGAAAGCTGCTCGTGCCTGAAATGTCACCAAATTTAACTGTTTTTTTTCTAAAGGTGGCAAGATCCAGAGTTTCTGAACATCAAAAAAGCATTGACAGTATCCCCTTTTTTAAATAAGGGATTCCTGCCTCAAAAGCATCACTGCCCCTAGACGTGATATGGAAGCAGGAACAAGTCTGTTTATAGGCTCTACATGACTCAGTAGGACTTGAATGTTAGTTATCTCATCCTAAGAGTACTTTAGGCCTCCCAGCAAGATGTTCTGGTCAGGAGGTGAGGAACAGCAGGGTGTACTTTCTGAGGAGTCTGCTCCTGAAATTGATGCTGCCAGATTGTCCCAGGGCCTGACAGGTTCAGCATCTACTGAGTGGTGAGCTGATTATCTTCTCCTGCTGATTGATCCTGGGTGTCCCATACACCTGTTGGCTTTCTAAGGTATGTGGTGGGGTACCTTGTTGCTTTGCAAGGCTCAGGTGGATAGCTTGTGTGGCCAGAGGTTTGGCCATTGTCCTTAGTTGCTTCCTCAAGGTCACTATGCTCAACTTCTCATTGAGCTTACTATGGCCTGTGCTTCAATCTTCTGGAGCTGGCTGAAGCAGATAGGACCTGAATGATAACAGGCAGCAGCCCAGGAGCATGAGGTTTCCTGCTGTCTTAATGGCCATGCAAATATTTAATGCAGGGGCTTTTCTCTAGAGTGCACATCTGTGCAGCTGTACCTGAGAGACAGCTCCATCAGAGAGCAGGCTTGTCTGTCTGTTTCTATCGAAGCCTGCACTTACGTGTTCCAGGTGCACATTCAGGTATGTGGCATCCTCCAGGTATGATCCAGTGGGAGAGACAAATCTAAATGCAAAACCAGGTATCCCAGCAAGTCCAAACTTTTCTCAAAGTCAGGTGGTGTCTAGTGGCTCTTCAACATGTGAGCGATATTGCCAGGTGGTTTGTATGTAGTAGTAATGCTTAGCAGCAATTTAGCAAGTAGACAGATGGAGGCACAATAAGAAAAATTGCAAGTACAGTACAGTAAGTTGCAAAAGTTGCAAGTACAGTATTCTGATTTGGGAAATTTTATCCTCATTGTCAGGAAAACAATTCCCCTTAGTGGACTTGATAGCATAAAAGCGCTGTAATTTTAGTAATGTTATTTTGGACATCAGAACTTCAAAACCTAAAACGATGTGAGGTGTTGGAACAAATGTGTATGCAGAGTTTGGTCTTCGTGGCTTCACAGAATTACTCACACTTCCTTTATTTAAGAAAAACAACCACATTTCTCACATCTTAAAAGTGACAGTCCTACAGTGAAAAGAAGAACTAAGTGTTCCTTGAACACACTGCTTCCAGTGCACATGCAGGGGTTCAGGGGTTCACAGCTCAGAGGAAATGGCATAGTGGCTAAAAGCTACCTGGAAAAGGTCAGCTCTGAGGCAATTTTGAGTTTTATATTCAGTGGTCATAACACTCCATCTCTAGAACAACTTATTTAATTATCACTACAAAGGATGAATGACCAGATGAAGCTGCTCTTTTAGAATTGGAATTGGCTGAGCTACTTCTTTTCATGGGTGGAACTGAATTAGAGAAATGGTCAAAAACATTTGAATGGTCTTGGCATGTTTGGTACTGTGTAACTACTGACAAAATGTAAACAATTACATGGTAACTAGAAAGATGTATGCCAGGTTAGTAGTGTGAGAATGCCTTGGCAAATTAGACTAATAACTGCATGGGGCACATTCTGGTACAGCTCCCACCAGTCATATAAGCATGTTTGATGGGAATGTGATGTGTCTGGAAGCTTGAGCAAACACAGTCTGAACCAAGTGCTCATCCTGTTAACAGAAAAGACTCCCAGTGTCATACTATCCTGATCCAGCTTTCTGTGTGGTCATGCATCCTGTTTTCTGAGCCATGAAGCTGCAATGGCCAGTCCCTTGCAGTCAGTTGTTCAAAGACAGGATAAACATATGTTTAGAGGAATTTGCAGAAGCTATCTGGTGCTCAATACTTTTGATTTAATTATCATTTTGTGAAAATCTAACCCAGGGCTAAGTCTACCAGAGAATTTCTGTGTTCTAATGCACCTAGTAGAATTTATCCAGAAGAGATGTACTGTACCAGGCCAAGGACCATGACTGAGTACCTTGGGAGGGAATGTACAAAACTCTGCACATGTCAAGGAAGAACCTGTGAGTGAGTAGGAATTGTTTGGAGGAAAGGTAGACTTATCTCACTTTACTTTTTATTTTCTGCATTCAGGCTGCAATTCAGCCTCTTTTATCTTGGGGTCCTCAGCCATGAACAGAGTGACACAGCTTGGTGCTGCATGGCTAACAGTCTGCTGTAGTTATCCAATGTAGAAACAGCTTCCCAAAGCATTTTAGCCAGTTTTAGATCTCCCATAAGTTTCTAAAAGTAGCTCCTTTTCAAAAATGGCAATTCACAACCTACTGTCCTTTTCTCCAAGTTGTCTTTATTCTCTTTGAAATAAATCTCTCCCTCCTTGTCTCTACTTAGGTGTCTTGGAGTGATTACAAAGACACCAGCCTCCCAGTTCAGTGACATTACTGATTCTGATGTACTATGCAATTTCTTTGCCCTATAGAGTCAGTCTCTCCAACTGTTGTCTCAACAATCAGCATCATTCTTTTTTTGCAGCACTGATATTTTTCAGCTCTGCAAACTCTTACATTTTCTAGAATGATGAAAGGTCCACATAATCAGCTACTATAACAATTTATACAACGTAATCCATGGGAATATACATAATGAGAAAGGAAAACTTTGGTCTTGTTTATGGTCTTTTATGGTTATATGCTGAAGGATTGTAACTGGTTTTAGATACTTGTTTTAAAAAGTTGTCTAAATCTTGAGCTATGTAAGAAAATTGATGGTAGGCTTGCAAAATAAGGCCCACGGTATGCTGTTGAGATTAATTCAATCATGTTAATTCCAGGAAGTTTTAAGTGACCTCTTATTGTCTGCAATAGAGAGTAAATGAAAAAGATATGATATTTGATTATTCTCATTAGTTAAGCAAGCAAGCAAGAAGTGGCTAGAAGCGTTGTAAGGAAAAAAATAGAATTATATATCAGGGAAAAGTTTATAAACATAAGAACTCATAGCCAAGGAAACCAGCTGACAAATGAAGCTTTGGAATTAGTGCTGCTGAAGACATTCAGGGCTCAGCTAGACATCCATCTATCAAAAAAGGATAAAGAAATCAGTCCAGCCACAATGTAGGGATAATACAAGAAAGTTTCCTGCCAAATTTCTACCCCAAATAATGTATAATATAGTTGGAATGAAAAAGGAAAGCACTTTGGCTTGCTATCTTTCACTGATAAAATTTTCTTTATTGTAACTGGAGTGTGTAGGTTTTACTCTAGTTTCAGACACATTGACTCTAGCTGAGAATGCTTTTGGTTTTTTAATTTAAAAAATTGATATCTTTAGAATAAAAAAAATCTCTTAGAATGAAAAATTGTTTCACAACATCTTTTTTCACAGCAATTTTCCAGATGCAGTCAGATTACTCATACCAAGCCTGAGGAAAAACTGTCAGTAAGGTATTTATTCTTTGCAGGCTTAATTAGAGGTATGAAGGCTGGTAAGACTGGAGGGTTAGGATAATAAGGTTATAAAGGCAAGGTTAGCTTTTTACCTCTATGTCACAACTTCAAATACAGGCCAAGAGGGATATTTCCTGTTCTTTTCTCTGAGTTACTGTTCAGATGGTTGGTAATGACCTACTTCTAGTGGGTAGGCAGGCAATACTCATACAATGGAGATTCAAGACTAAACTGAGCTGGCAGACTGAGACTACTGCTCATCAAAAGCTGGGGTTCACATTTTTAAGTGGATCTTGACATTCAAGTAGTTGCCTCTTGCAATTTTTAAGAGTTTGAAAACAGTTACCTTGAGCTGAAGTGAGCAGAGTTAAGACACCTGAGCTCTTTACACAAAGCCAAGTATACATTTTTCTGGAACACTGAACACCTTCAAAATTGTAACCTAGCACCCTCACCAAGTTTTCCATGAAACTCTGATTCCCCAGTTTTCCGTGCAGCCTCAGTGAGTGTCTGATTTCCCCACTGTTTATCCCAGCACATGCCATAAAGGAGAAGATGGATGGCAGTGCACTGACTTTCAAGTGCTCTGCTGCAAGCACAGTCTCCTTTCAGGGCAATGTCTTCCAAGGCATCAGTCATATCAGAGAGACTAGCCTGGCACAGAGATGAGGCAGATACAGTTTTAGAGAGGCTGTTTCAGAAATAGAATTAGATTTAAATAGCAAATGAATCTTCAGACTGAGCACTGAGTTTCTACAGATGTAACACAGAATTCAGTATTTTCAAGCCATAAATACCTTGCATTCCCTAATTTACACTGTAAAAATTAGTGCTAATTACTAAGATATGCCATACAGTTGATCAAGGCTACTTCTCAAAAGCAAGTCTGCCATGTTATCACTACATTATGAAAATGTGTCGCATGATGTAGGGAAGGGAAGTATGAATATCTGCTATCTGATGTATACAATTGAAAAGGGAAATCACAGAGTGAAATCATCAAGCCACATTACCCAAAGAGAACAGATAATAAGGGTATAACACTGGAACTGTAAACAATCAAGCAGAGATTACACTTGTGTGGAATTGTGCATGTTTTTTAGGAGTGACCTAAAATGTTGGCAGTAGAAAATTAAAAAAAATCTAGCACTGCTTATCATAGAAAATTTTCAAAATGCTGTATGGATAGGTAATAATCATTAATGTGTATTAAAAGAATGCTATTTTTGGGTGTCACTTGAAACTTCTCTACAAACGACACAACTTAGAAGCAAGGAAATGAATTGTCCTGGGCTCTGATTTGGCTCAAGTGCATGTGTGCATTTTCTTTTCTTCCACCCAGCTTCTTGCCACAGCTGTGATGCCCAGCTGTGTCCCACAGCTCTCACTGCTGCCCTACCAGCCTGGCCTGGCACTCAGCACACCCTTCTCAACCAACACAGGAAGCAGCTCAGGCATGTGCTGATCATCTCCTCTCTCTTCCCTTTTGAATGTTTCTGTGAAACTGCATGTGCTGGAGTTTGTAAATATGGACACCAGATAAAACTCCAGAAACATCCACCATCAGAAAACTTGCCTCTAAATTGTCAGAGTCTCTATTTGCCATGTTCCTTCCCCCTGCACCATCGAGAAACCACGACAGGAAGAGTGCACCATTTCCTCCAAAGAGACCCATTGCTGCTCTCAGTATCTCACATTAACCTAGAATCTGCTCTTTCAGTGTGCATGCACTTTCAGCTGCACAAAATGTAAGACTGACATTTTAAGTCAATGAAATAGGACATTTTGGTAGAGGAAATAGCCAAATTAGGTTATCACAAAACAAGAGCTTTAATAGTTGGCTGTTCAGGCAGTGTTGCTGACTGCTGAGCTAGCTCTTAGTAAGAATGTGCAAGTTGTGCTATTTTTGCTTGCTACTTGTCTAGTACTGGACTTGTTTGGAATAATTTATTCTTGCATATAGAGGTATATATCTAGCAACAGGAATTTAGAAGAATTTTCTGTAGCTAACAGAAGTGTCACAAGAATTAATTGAGCAGGAAGAGAGAATACCATGCTGAAGTGCACTTTGAATGGATTTTAGAAAAAGTGCCCAAATACATTTGACATTTCCCTCAAAATACTTACATTTTTGCCTATGAAAAGCACACTTCGTTACCCTTGTCATGCCACTTCATAACTTCTTGTTAACTTGTTGTGCTTTACCCACTCATCTAGTTCAGTGGTTTTTATTCCATGGTTTTCAGCCACTACCCTTTCCCCACTTTCAATCTTTGCAGTTTGCACTCAGACACCATCTGGCTTCACCCCCGGGGTTTCCTAGACGAGGACAATCTAGTTAGCCTTGTGAAATCCAAACCCCAGGCAAAACAAAAACTGTAGAAAACTTCCACAAGACAGGCTTTGTCACTACTCTGTGAGGGGCAGCTCCATTACCCAGAGAAGCTGTTAGAACAGAAATCACATCTTAAGCAGTAAGTTATCTTCTTAACCATCCTGCTCTTTCCCCCAAACTTTTCCTTTCAATTTACTGGAATTACGGCCAGTCTTTTCTGGTCAAGAGAAAGTTTGACCACTGTGTGTGTAATTACAGAACTTCAGAGTAGAACATCATGTAAGAAACTCCCTGTAAAATGCTTGGAGTAAAGTAGATTAAGAACAGATTTACTAAAGAAATTAGGAAGTAATTCCAGTGTTCTTTTCTATTCTAAATAACATAGTGAAAATAAATCTCTGAGGCAAGATTCTGGACAAAGACATTCCTTTGAAAAGAGACTACAAGATTCCTGGTCTTCTTAATGGAGAAAACAGAAAGAATTGGTCTTGGTTTGGGACTCTCAAAATGCTGATCCTTTTGAACAATGTGGACAAGTACAGAATGTTGTCCAATGTATTCATCCTTGAACAGTAAGAAATCAAATTTCTGTGTGCTCTGACTGTCTCATAGGAGCGGAAAAAGAAAAGAACCTCTCCCTTTCTTTTTTATGTTTGCTGTGCTCCAAAGTTTCTAAACGAATTTTTTTGGGCAAGGCATTTTGATGCGTACATCTGTTTTGCCCTGAGATATCATGTTCAGTTGCACAGTTCAGTGGTTTTGAGCCAGATATTCTTTTACTTCAGGCTTTGGGAATCTAAAGTCAGTAGGCAAATGCATATCTCTATAGGTGCATTGCACTATTGATAGCGACAGAGTGAAGATCGAAGTAAGCTCTCCACAATAACACAGCCACCCCATCTTCTAACCTTCTTCTTGTAACCACCCAACTTCTAGCTTTCTGTTTTTCATTGTTATATTCTGTTATCTCTCCTGACTTGATAGTTACTCCTGTGTGTCTTCACAGGAAGAATGCACATCACAGTCCTGCTCCGACAACATAGGCCCAGGGAAATGAAGAAGAGCAAATTTTCCATTATTGTAAACTGCAAAAAGGTAAAAATACAATCATCCCCTTCTCTGTTTGGTAGTGGGAGCATTGAAGGGGAGAGAGTATGGAACAGTAGCTGGGTACCGGTGATATAGATGTTAACTTCCAATCCTGTTAGACGTCCTGTGAAAAGCAGCTTATATTGCTGTCTGCCCTCAATACAACTGAGGTTGCATGATATTTAGTTGATAAAAGACTCTCATGTAAGAAGTAGATAGCATATTAAATACACTTTTTTTACTTTACAGCATGCCCCAGTGAAAACCACAATTTCACTTTGGTTTGATGAGCATGTCATGATGGCATTGTGGTAGGTTTACCTTTTGAAATGATTGAAGAGTAGAAGTAGACTGTGTACTGTTAGCAGGGAGCAATGTCTGATACAAATCAAGTCTAGAACTGGGCTTTTGTTATATTTTGAGGTTTCTTCTAAAATGATGGCCTTTCCAGTCAATAGAGAAAAGTCTTGCCAGTGTGCTTGTGTCAGTTAACAAATTCAGTTATTTATAAACAATCATAGAAGGGTGACCTTTAAAGGATGTGAGATATAAATTAGCAATCTCTGTTTCTAATCACAGTGGATGCACAGGTTCCTGTTGAGTTGTAATGAATAAGTTTGGAGCTGGAGACTACAAATATGTGAAATAATTTTGATGCTAAATTTTCAAATTTCCAAGGTATCTAAGATGTGGCTAATAATAATAGCAGGCGTTGTCTGTTTCTCCCAGCGTGTGGTATGAAAGTGGTGTGGTCACAGAGCTATGCATTATTTACATGGTGTCAACATGTCAGCAAGTGGTATGGCAGAGAGCCAGATAAATCACTTCTGGTTTTAAATACAGGACACTGAATAATAATGTTGTGTCACACTTGAGGACACTGGAATCTGGCAAATCAGCAGCAGCTCAGTGTCTCAGGCTCATTTGGATGACTTCTTCCCTTCCTGAATGATCACAGAATCAAAATCAAGGTTCAAGGAAACTGTATAAAGTTGGCATTTTTTTATTTCCTTCTAAAGCAAAAGATTGTATCCAGGAAAGAGACACTTTTTGTTTGATGTGTCGTGAGGTCACTACCCTCATGCAGGAATGTTTGCTCCTGAGAATGGGCAATGCTGCATGCATGGTGCATGTTTGCCACTAATCTTTGTAAGTGGCAAGTCTGGTACAGTTAACTTTCATCCATTAGTTTTTTGCAGAATCCACTGCAACAGGTCCACCATCTCAAACAGGAAGTGTATTTTTAAGAGGCAATCACATCATGTAGGGGTTTTAAGGGTTTGAGGTCTTCCAAGAAAATCTTGAGTGTTGTTCTCAACCACTGCTTCTGCACCAGCTCTGATTTCTGTATAATCCCTGGAGCTGGTTCACCTTGCCAGCTGGTAGGAAACCAATTCAGCAAAATAAAAACATGGATAGCTTTCTGTTGGTTTAGTAATCCAATTACATTCACTGAGGAGCCATGTGAAAATCAGAAGGAGGAAGGGAAGGAATGGGCCTGCATGTCAGGGAAGAAAGGATGCAAGGGAAGTGAAGGGAGCAGAACTGATAGATGAATTATACCATATTGTGAAAGCTCACCCTAGAATATTTAATGGACAGGGAGGGAGCTTTTAGAAGGTTAAAAGAAGCATCCAAAATACTGGGATTCATTTTGCCTTGTCACCATAATACCCTTTTTATGAAGCTAGAACTATGTATGCTCATAAAAACCCTTTTTTTAAAAAAGTATAATGCAACCATTGGAATCTGTGCACAGTTCTTTCAAGTTAAATGCTTAGTTCAACATTCCTCTTCTATTTCCTGGTAGAAAATGTTTTATATAAAAGCAACTTTAACCTTTCAGAAGGGTTCATTTACTGTTACATTTGGTATCAGCTTTCCAAAAAATGCAGTCTGCATTTGGCGTATTATAGATTCTGGTTTTAATAGTGGTTTAGGAAAAAAAAAGTCATATGGCATAATTCAGAAATAAAATATTGCAACAGAATTATCTCTATACATGAATGCACCCCATGAGTGAGTGGTTTAAAGTCAGTTTGATCACTTAAAGCCAAAACATGGGCTCAAGCTATCTATGAACCAGCTGGTAACAAATAACATATTCAACTCTCAGTCACAGGAAACTATTAGGTTGCCTTTTTATAGACAACTACAGCTCTACAGCTCCTGAAGCACAAGGGCATATCATACAGACTTGGAAAGAATTGAACACCTACCATATGCACATAAAGAAGGGTAATAAAGATGAAAGGCCAGAACTGAGCTTTAATTTCTATTTTTCTTCTTTTGATTTATCGTCTGCTTCTGCATTGCTACAATTTTCTCTGGCCTAAAATTAGGGAGAAGATGCTTGAATTGCTCAGTTTGATCAAATCAGTCAAACTTAGGCTTCCCTCTTGCCAGTGTAACAGATGCTAAACAGGAAACTTTAAAGTACATTCTTGCTTTCTTTATGTCTTTATCGTGCATTCGTTTCTGAAGTGCTGACTGCTGTAACAGTCCCCTGCAGTGGCCAGTTCCTGGCCAAGGGTTGCTGTAGTTGTGGTGAGATGGGCATTGAGCTGGTAGAGCTGTATCAGGGTGACTCTGAACTAGAGCAAGAGTTGACTGCTTGGGTGCAGGGCCATGTAAACATATCTGAGTCTCCTTTGGGACCTTAGCAGCTCCTCTGCAAGCGCTTCAGGACTATCTCAGCTGCCAGGTTGGCTCAGGAGTCACTGCACCATGTTTCATTGCCATGTACAGATGTATTCTGGGAGTTATCCGCCACAGGAATTCTGCTGTCAATAACCACTTTCAGAAGAAAAGGACCTTCAGACAGGCCTGGCCATGAGTGAGACAATAAAGGCTAATCCTCGGTGCTGCTGAGCCTCAGCTTCCAATAAAGGACTCAGAACTTGTAAGCTCAAAGCTTCAAAGTAAGTACAGATTTGCAGAGGGAGGGCAGAAAAGGGGGTTGTAGCCCACCCATCAAGACCACCTGGTCTTAATATATGGTAGCAGTCAGCCTTTGTGCCACACGCTCTTTCCATATCCTACCCCTCTTCCAGGGAGTGAGATTTCCAAGAATGCTGCTGGCAATGTATGTGTCAAAGTCGGGCGTGCTGCAGAGTCTGTCAGTCACACACAGCAGTTTTTATCACCTCTGGAACTGCAGCAGCTGGATCTGACAGTGATGGTCAGAAGCTGAACCTTAGTAAAACAACACTTAGGATATTTAATATCTGATGATGAATGCACATCCAATACTTTGAAGATGGAAAGAGCTGCAAAAAATGCAGACTATTATTTTATCTGGAAATGTGTTCTGTGGCATCCCAAAGAGTATTCACATTTCTTATTCCTTTTTTGTGCATGTGCAGTGCTCGTGAACTTTCAGCTATGAATCCGTATGGGAACAATTTCATTGTGAGAAGGCGGCTTCCATTCTATCCTGAAAAAATCTGCATGAAAATCACAGAAAGCTACAGAAGAAAGTACCAGTCATTGTTTGAAAGCATTGCGGCCTATGGAGATGGAAAACAGAACATGAATTTGCCTCCAAATTTTATAAGCTTCTAGAAACATGAATGAATGAGAAACAAATGCAAAAATTTGCTTTAAAAATTAAAATATTAAAACCTTGTTGCTTTTACAATGAACAGATCTGGCAAAAAGGACATTAATTATCTTGAATATCAGTGTTTAAACAGTTGGTGCTATTCCCAGTATTTTTTGGTTGCTACCTAGATTAGTGTTACTTCTCAGTTGCTAACAATGAAGTTATCAGCCACTGGAACAAATTGTGAAGAGGAGCAGTGAGCTTACCATTTATTGAAGTCTGCAGACTGAGAGGGGTTGGTATGCCTTAGCACACAATGGATACACAGCTGGGTGAAGTTATACTGTTGTGCTACAGAAAAGTACATGAAATATCCTATGTGGTCTTTTCTAGCTTTAAGAACCATAGTCTATAATTTCACAAATACCTTACAAAGACCTCTTAGAAGTAGTGATAACCAGACCACTTATCCGAATCCCTCTTCTGATTTGGGCTGATTATGCCAAAGTATTAAAAAAATTACAGACTGTAATGTTTCTAAATGTTTCTGTCACAACAACTCATACTACCAGCATTATTTTACAAGATTGGAAATTTGGTTTTGGGGACTAAAGAGACCCTTCCTCTTCCCAGAAGAGCAGAATGTACTTTAGTTCATGAAAGAGTGTAACAAGTAAGCATGCAGGCTGCTGCTTTCTGACCTGATCTGTTGCAGTCAAAAAAATCAATAAACTAGGCACACTCAGCAAAATAAAAGACATCCCATGAAGGAAATATGAGGATATTTCTCATTATTGTAGATGATTTTTTAATCTAAACTTTCATTTTCTTTTCCTTGTAGGATAATCTAGCACACTGTTTAAAATAAGACTTTTTTTCCTATAGCAGTCCTGCAGTCAAAACCAGCTTTTTTACCCCCTCCAGATTTCTAGATTTTTGGAGCATCAGGCCCTGCAGAAACCTAACTTCAGTGGGACAGTTGAAAGTTTGGTAAAATGTGCCTGACTGAACAGATGGACATGAGAACTAGTTCTTCAATGCTGAGTGGCTTTGGCAGCACAGCTAGGACTGCATAGTTGGGATGTCCTAGATAACCCTAGAAGAACTGAAAAAACATCATGGTACAGCTTTTCAACCCTTTCAGGGAAAGCTGACGATTTTGTATCCAAAATGGATATGCATCATTCCAGAGGGAGTTTTTTAGGTTTTAGATAGTAGTCAGTTGCTAGTTAGTTACCTTTTTGTCTGTGTCTA
This sequence comes from Irena cyanogastra, assembly GCA_013397155.1. Taxonomy (NCBI): domain Eukaryota; kingdom Metazoa; phylum Chordata; class Aves; order Passeriformes; family Irenidae; genus Irena; species Irena cyanogastra. Next base: position 503,443 of record VWZV01006645.1, read on the forward strand.
AACTCCCTTAGTGGCCATCTTCTTCTATGTATGGGTGTTGTGCCTAAATAAATATCTCAGCTGTTCCTCAGGTGGAGGGCTGTCGTCAAGGCTTGCTTTAGCCAAACACACTGTGTCAGTCAGATACAGTGATGGGACCACCATATGAAAGAACCCAGAGGAAATTTGATAGTTTGTCCTATAAAAGCACTCAGATTGCTTTATCAACCAGTCTTTTCTGGTCTTAAGTTTCATAAATTTATCACCTGAACTGATTCAAATAAGTTCAACTTTCTCTGGGGGGAGAAAGTTATTACTGTGGTTTGTGCTTTTCTGAGATGATTGGAAAAGATGGATGCTGAAAAAGAGGAATGGCCTCTAACTGATCTTAAGTTTTTCAAATGTATTATTCTTTTAAAAAAAACCCCCTAGTTTGCCATAATAGTTCCAGCATCAACAGTCACTAATCTATTTTCCATGCAATGGTCATAGTAAAATATACACGTGTATATTTAACGCTTTGATTTCATTAATCTAAAAGAACAGTTTGGGGTTGTTTTGGTTGAAGTAAGTCCATTTTAGTCCCCTAAGGACTAGCTGTGTAGTTTTCATTAAAAAAATAATAATATAAAAGAAATTAAAAGGTCTCTAAACACTTAAACGTTTGGAGAACTAGACTATGCTTCCATTCATCAGGGAGATTCTCAAAAGGAATTTTTGAGCTGCACTGCAAGGAAACTGGGAAGAGCTTGAACTGCTAATGTTCCCTTTGCTGTGTGGGTATGCAGAACAGTTTTCTTGTCCTACAAGTATTCTGTTGATTTTGAAATTTTAGGCCTGGCAAGGAACTCAGTGAATATATGAGTGATTTAAGAAACAAACAAATGTATTTCACTTTAATGGTGACCCCTTTTTTCTTTTTTTTAACCTTTTAATATAAACTAAATTAAGTTTCAATGGGAAAAGATGCTTTCAACTGCAAATCCAAGTTTTTGTTTTAAAAATGTTGAAATGACATATTTCTAGGATTTCAAAACCTGGGGCTTTTCCTTTTTTTTTTTTTTTTCTGAGGACAGGAAGTTCTTCTGGAAATAATTTCAGTTTTGATGAATTGTCAGTTGTGACCATGCCTCTTCTTATAAAAACCCTGTGTTCACTTCCAACTCTAAACCCAGGCCCCCAACGCTTTCCAGAAGTCTCAGGTATGATGGCCTTAGCTGCTGTACTGATGCATTATAATGAGACATAGATTTTGGGCAGCTATCTTTATTCACTGCTGCAATAAGACAACAGCGAGAGTGGTCTGATATTAATTGAGATTCTTCTTTACATCTACTTGAGATTGGAATAGTTCTGTGGTTTGTGTTCCTAAGTTCCACATACGTGGTGTTTCATGTCAATTTTTGGTTCACAACTTGTAAACAAGTAGATAAAAGTTACATGTGTGCTAGAAATTAACTTCTTTAAGGCTCCCCAGGGAATGGTCACAGCACCAGGCCTCACAGAATTAAAGAAGCATATGGACAATACTCTCAGGCACATACTGACTCTTAGGGGTCGTCCTGTGCAAGGATAAGAGTTGGATTTGATGATCCTTGTGGTCCCTTTGCTTTAACACAGCTTATTCTGTGATTCCTCAAGGTAGATGTGCTGTCTGTCCTGTGTTCTCAGGGATGAATCACACTTCTGATGAAAGCAGGCGTTGGAAATTGCCCATTTAAGTACAGGTTTATAGCTCTTCTGGCTTGAAAATATCACTACTCTGTTGTTTCTGTCTTAGATGAGAAAGAACTAAGAATAACTAAAGTAGATATGAAATTTAGCTAATAAGCTATATCACAAGTTTTCCACCAAAAATGGTGAAGTCAGTGTATAGGAATTTCTTCTGTGGGGTTTCTGGTGCATTACTCAGCCACAGTAAGTTCCAGCACAACCCATTCTGAAGCTCCAACGGTGTCAAGGATGCACTTGTGATATATTTGCATTCTCAGGTTTCTATTTTCTTTCTCTTTCAATTTCTTTTCTTTCAAGCAAAGTTTTGAAATAATAACAGTAGACTGAGATCCTTTTGGAGTCTGATTAACATTGCCTCTGGGATCAAGATGTCTTCATTGCTAGACAGCTGGAAGGAAATGCATTGTCTCCACTGAAGTGTGTCTGTATATCCTGAGGAGGATATATTTATTATGAGAACTCTTCTGAGCTGGAAGAATTAATGGTCTCTGCAAACCATCAGCACTTCTCTGTAGTCCCAGAGAGGAATGATGCCTCACGATGCGTCTTTTTCCAATAGTTTTGAAAAATCCATTCCATGATCTTTCCAGCCTTGGAAACCAGAGGTCTTTTCTATTTTCTGTGCCAGGACATCCTTCCAGCCATATTGCAAACAGGCAATGCACGAAGAGCAGCTAGTGGAATATCCCGTTAGCCTAATACATGACAAGATTAAAGTTCCTATACTAGCCTTCATTGTCACAGAGCATTCTGTATTTCATCCCTTGCTGTCTGTGCAAATCAGTAGCACTCTTTTGCTAACCAGTTCATTTTGCATTGTTTCAAATCCCAAATCTGAAGCACAACACCAGTGTTATTTTTGGGCTGACTGAGCACCAGGCATTGTAGAAGATCAATGGAGAGATTTTGGCAATGGAGTAGGGACCAACAGGGGTGTGTGGTGCTTGCTGCCCTTTGCACTTGGAGTTTTCACAAGAGGCAGGACTGTGCTCCTCTTTCTGTCAGGCTCAAGCAGCTTGCTTTTGAAGGCACAGGAGTTTTGTTTTCCTGCTCCTCTCATGCACTGCGAAAGTGATTAACTGCACTTTCATTTTGAAACTGAAAAGGAAGCGTATCAGCTTGTGGTTCTGCCACTAAAATTTGGCTCAATGGCAATTTTTGTCTCTGAATCCTGACAATCATTTGATTTTGTGATTTTGTACCTGCACAATCAGGAAAATTTCAGCAGTTTTACCAGTTTTACTCTCTCTCTTCATGTCTATGGATGAGTACTTTATAAAAAGAAGAATGCTTCTTGTACACAGCTGTATGGCAATTGAAAAAAGGCAATTGTTGGGAGGCTAATGGCAATGGCATTTAACTGTATTATCTACTTGGCCTGATTACTGTTGAGTCCTGGCATGTCTTGAGTCTACAGCTACATAAAATAAGTGATAGAAGTCATAGAAACCTTGTTGAAAATAATACTGTCTCTGAACATCAAATAACCTCTCATAAGCCTGTGTAGTCTTAGTACCAAACTTTTATTCTGACCTTATATAGGTCTCACTGTTCGAAACCTCAACCGTGAATTGTCACTGTTGGTTCAGAATTAGGTTTGGTTGTTGCAACCTCATCCTGCCATTGCCTTGCTCAAGTAGTATATTAAATATTATGTAAATACTTAGGGATTATTGTTCTCAATAGATAACATGCATCCTACAAATTGGAATAGTATCCTAAAATCATAGAATGACTTGGGTTGGAAGGGACCTTAAAGATAATTTAGTTGTATTTTAGAATTTTTAAGTCTAGGAGGCATATAGCGTTTTGCAATGTTGATTCAAGTACCAGCCAGAAAAAGGGGTGGTGCTGATAAATACTATATGAATAGTTAGGCTTAATTCTTCATTAGCAGAAGCACTTGATTCCAAATAACTTTATATTGGCTACATTCACTAAGAAATTGCTCTCGACTGTTTAAATTTGAACAATCTTATATATATAGTACAAGCTGAATACAAGCCCTATCTGTTATTAGGAAATCACAGACTTGACACTTGAAGAAAGACCTAGTGTTTATGCTGGAACACTTTTTTCCCCCACCTTTGGCAGGACACCTTCTAGACTTCCCCACTCAGGTCTGTTGTTATTCAAACAAAGATACCTACTATCCTAGACTGGTCCTAACACGACTTCATCCTACCTCAGATCCCGCCTTCAGCTTAATTCTTGCAGGGCAGCTTAGGATTTTGAGTGAAGGAACCTGTTTGTAATGCAGCTATGAAGGGCAGCATTTCACAGTGACTCACAAGAAGAGAAGATTTATTATGTACTTAGGAGATGTTACTTCTATGCATATTTTGCAAAACTGTAGGGAAATAAGTAGCCTTCTGTCCCCTTCCCCCTATGGCAAAGAAATTTGACAGCTGTTAATGGAACAGACTGAAGCCATTTAGAGATGGATGTTTAAATTGTACAGCATTGATGGGATTGTTTAATAAGTATTCTCTCTTTTTCTTTCATTACATGAGGTTTTGCTTTTCTTGGTTCACACAGATTCTTGTAAAAATGTAACAAGCTACTATTCTGAATATGCCAAATAAGAAACAGATGGATCTCTTTAAAGAATAGTCTATCAGTAATATTAATGGGATCTCATGTTGAGGAACCAGGCACCTCCCTTTCCTTGCGCCAGCCTTCTTGGCCTGAACAGAGAGGCTCTTCTAACAATGACTTGCACATGGCAAAGGAGAAGAAGGAGGTTTTGGGAGCTGCAATATAAAACATGACTTTTTTTTCTTCTCAGAATGTATTTTTAATGCTATACCCTTGGCTATTATGCACAAAGTTCCTGTGGTGGGCTGATTTGAACACAAGTCTTGACCCTGTTGTCAATGCCTCTCTCACACCACAATTCAACTGGTGCAGTGGAGATCCTCCGACCTAAGTGTCATCCTTCACATAAATGTTATCCTTCCCAGTTAATACCATGTGGGGCTATACTCATGTAACTAAGAACCTTCTGAAAAAAGAAAATTCCAGTTGCTGTAGCAAACAATAGGATGTATATAACACTCCTTAGACATCAACTTATGTACATGAGATTAGAACTCCAGGTTTTGCATTGTCTTTTTGCTTTAGCAGAAGTGGCCCTGTACTCTCCTGCTCTCTTGCCTTGTGTCACCTTTCTCAAGAAAGGAGGCTTAGTGGTATCAAAGACTGAGTACCTCTTCATTAATAACAGCTTCTCATACCACATAACAGATATTTCTGTGCTATGAACTATCGAAACTGGACTTACCTGCTGCGCTGAAAGCCAGAATAGCAGCTTCAGATATAAATATGCTAATCAGACCCTCATGATGCACTTCATTTTTCAACCACTGCTTTGTTTGTGAGACAGCCAAGTGGACAAAGGCAAGTGTGAGACCGATTCAGGGATTCTTGTAGCCACCCCAGCTGTTAAATGGGTGTCATGGGCAAAGCATGTGAGTCACACAAAATATGTACTCCAGAAAAGTAAAATAATAAAGCTGAGGTGTTTCTTTACAGCTGTTATTTTCTTTTATTTGGGCTATTTCCAAAGTTGGGCGGATGGGCTGTGCAGCACTTGTTTGTTGATGAAATGATAACTTAATCTAGATAAAGCACATACATACTGTTATTTTAATAAAAGAAACAAGGCCTACATTTAAAAGGGAAATATAATACAGTAAACATCCTTTTGTACTGGCCTAGTTATTTTTCTAAACTTCTGCCAAGCTGAGGTATTTGCCTTCTGAAGTAGAATTTTTGCAAGAGTCTGCAAGTCCTGTGGTACCTTTTCCAGTAGCTGTTGAGTGAGCCAAAGGTCTGTAGTCAAGTGGGCATATTTGAACACTATTTTTTTCATCAGTTATTGGAGTCTTTTTAAGATGTCCTATTCAGATTTAGTGACCTTTGTGTGTATCTCATGTTTAATACACTTTAGAATAATTCTAAAATAAATTCATTCAGTCTTGATTGGTAGATGTTATTGCCACTTCTATCAAACTGTAGTAAGATTATTTATTGTAAACAAGGTAGAGATCTGAATAGAGGTAGATGTGAGTGCCACCACCCTCATGGTACTGAGAACAGTTATGCCAGGTTATTGGTCTGGGGTGCTCTGACTCAGTGATAACTCTCATGCAGTGATTTGGTTTGTTGGATTTCCCTGTTAAAATGAAAATGTTCACTTTGGTACCTTGTGACCTATGAGAGGACTTCAGATGGAAACACCCATTTTAGAGAGGAGAGATTAGATTAAGGAATGAGAATTGGTGTGAAAACAAGTCATTTCTTCATAAAGAGGTCTGCGTTCAGGATCAGTCTGATGTGAGGCAACAGGAACCATCTGAACTTAGACCTGCAACCACCATTACAACCTACTCCAGGCCTTCCTTGCTTTTGTCGCCAGCATTCCTGGGATCCTTCCAGGTGTCTTAGTTGGTGTTCATTAGGGACGTTTAGATGGGCTCTCTGTAGGAGAAATGATGTTTCCTTCTTTTGTAGCTGGAGCAAATAAAGGAAACCCAGCAACTGCTTTGGTGCTCAGCTATGATAACGGTGGGCTGAAGGAAGCTTTGATGTCAGTAGGGTGGAGAGCAGAAAGAAGCATTTGTCATATCTTGAAGGGAAGAATAAGGCACACAAGGACTCTTGCCTGAGTGTTCTGTGTTTGGCATTGTCTTTTGGTAAACCCAAGTGTCTTGGTAGCCCAAGCTAGCTTTGCATTTAGAAAACTTCCTAGAAAGATTCAAAATGGTGTGTCTTTACAGAAGATAAAGATTGCTTAGAAAACTGAGCTCCTGCCTGGTGGAATGCTTGAGGTTTCAGAGTATATGTAGTTTATTTTTGTCTTGAATTAGAACTGAGTTAAAAGTGTTTGCAGAAAAAAATTTGAAATGTTTTTCTTTGATACCATCAGATCAAATATAATAAAACAAAAATCCTCTCCTTTCAGAGAAGAAATGTTGAATATTTGATGATGACAACATTAATGACCTTTGAAAATGCATTATAAATCCAGGGCAATGTCAACATTGGTATTAGTGGTGGATAAGTTTGTTAAACTAGTATTTAAGGCAGTTTATTCATGAAACAGAATCTTTTGGATGTTTAGAAATGTCTTATTATATTATTATGCTTGGAGCTTATAGTTATTATACTTAGAGCTGACCTGCTGCTCATTTAGCTGGAATTGAACCATTGTTCTTGTAGTACTTGCTTTGAAGGAAGAAAGGCTGGCAAAAAGTGGCATTACTGATGTCTTCGTTTCCAGTGAGGGGTTACCAATAATGTTCAGGTGGATATCCAAAGCATTAGGCCTTCTTCCTCAGAATGATGTTATGATGACATGTTGCAATGTGAATTGTAGCCAAAAGAATCCTCATTTAGTGTGTCCGAACAATGCTGGTACATAGTTTGCAAAGAACAATGCTGGCCATGTTTGTTCATGGGATAGTCATTAGTAGTTTGATTAGCATTGTTCTGAAATATAATTTTCTAGCCAAAACCCAACAGTCTTCTCCTCAATCCCCCTCTGTGAAAACTATTCTAAAACTCTGTAAGGCACAATGAAGTTTTACAACCATTTAGTGAGCACACTTTTTTTTCTGTACAGTAAGGGGAAATCTGCAAAGCGATGAGCAACCTTATCCCCTACTAAGTTCAAGAAGAATCACCAGCATTTAAATAGTCTTTAATATCTCTTTCTAAGAACTTGTAATTCAGAATTACCAGTATAACTGTATCAAAATGCTCCCTTTCAGTGACGAGGAAGTGTGTATATTTTAAACAGAAGACACTATGCTATATTGATTTGCAAAAGCCCAGGCGACTCCATGGGTCTAGCTCCCAAGCCAAAGAGGCCTGGTACTGCAGCAAGAGTTTGGTACCAAGACATGTTTGAATCTGTGCTTCAGCAGTGCCTGGTGGAAGAAGTGTTCTTTTGCTTTGTGAGTTTGGGGTTAATTAGTATGGGTGATTGCCTCTGCAGCCTAATTTTTTTGTGTCCAAGGTCAGCAAAAGAGGTAAACCATAAAATGAACAGACTAAAGTCTTCTGCAGATTGTGTAGCACATTAGAATTGAGACTTCCCTGCCTTTGGTCTGTTACAGTGGTCCTAACCATCGTCAACAGGAGTAGACCTGGAAATTATAGTATAGTTCTCACCATTTCTGTAACATTTATGTGTTTCTCCAGAAAATTAATCTTCTTGCAATGGTGGATAACTACTCAGATATAGATCTATTATACTCTTAATTTTTAATCATGACAGGTGAAGAAGAATAGGAAAGGTATAAAGAGCTTTGGTTGGAACAATTACTGAGCATACTGAAAGAATTACTGAGATTACTGAGAATTACTGCAAGATGTAAATGGCACGTGTCATGGTGGAGTGTGCATTTTGCTGGTAATTGCAACAGTTTTTCATGCCCAGGATTTTTGTCATGTGTTGCCACCAACCTGGTATTGGCTGAAGACTGAGAATGGTGGATGTCAAAGATCACCTCTGTGATCTCACTAAGCTGCTTTTTCTGTCTTCTCTGGCACAGCTTTGTGACTTTTCCTGCCAGCAACCCTGGCATCACTTCTTGCCTTTAAACTTGTGTTCTGACTAAAGGTTCTGCAACAGTGGATTCCTTATAATGACATGTTTCAGCAGATATGAAGAATAGAATTGTCCTAGCACATCTCAGATTCGTCTCATGATCCTTTTCTAACATGCAATCCTTACAAATATCTTTAAGGCTTAGGAAAACCTACAGGTGAGAAAAATATTTTTCTCTTAATTGGAAAGCTTCAGCAAAAGGATTAGGATTTAGACTGTTGTCCCAGACTCACAGCAATGCCAGACACTTTAGAATGAGTGTTGCAAGGAGATGCTAGGATTTTGGTATAGAACAAATAAAGGTGTTGGACATGACCTTTTTAGAATCAGTTTCAAAGCTAATCAAAAGGTAGCAGAAAGTGTAGCTATAATTAGCTGAAGTTGTTAATGACTAGAGGATGGGAAACGAAGAAGTGAAAGACAGAGGCAGCGGGCACTTCTATATTTGATTATATCCAGGCAGTTCTGCTAGAATGCTGTACGTGACCTCTCGTGTGAGGCTGAAAAGCTCTCTCTTCTTCATAAAATTGAAGAGACTTCTTTCTGCTGAAATCCTGAACAGACAGAAAATTATGGTTGCCTTTTCTGTTGCTAAGAAAAGCTTGCAAACCCTGATAACTGATCTTGCAGTTTTCACTTCAGTGCCAAGATCTTACTCATGTGTCCTGTGTTGGCAGACATAAGACAATTATTTGAGCTGGAAAGTTAGAGCAGCACGCATGAGGTGTCTGTTTTTCTGGTTAGAACCTGGGTTTGGCTTGCCGCAATGTTAAATTATGGGCATTAGCAATGTTTTAAATCTGCTAAACTGGAAACTTAACCAGCTAAGACCCGTGAGTCAAAGACCATACACTGCTGAGCTTTCGCTGTGGTGCTGCATGGGGCAGGTGAAATGGAGTTTGCAAAGTGTTAGACTGGTTGCAGGGTCAGGGGAGAAGTTACAACTATTTATGAAGCAATCTGTAAATGAGTAGCTTCCATGACTAAAAGACAACATTAAATAAAAGTGACATGCACGGTCACAATTCTGTAAATATATGCCCTTGTTTTTGCCTGGACAGATTACTCTGACACATCTAGATTATAATGAACGCTTGACTGCCTTTGTATTTGAGTTGCACTTGATCTCTCTAGAGATAATAGGGCCTAGATATCCAGACTGGTGGCTGTCCATGCCAGTCTGATTCCTTCAGGTGCCTATAAATTGAGAAATTTTTATGACCACATTCCTGGAATACACATGATGGAGTTCCAAATCCTTTAAGTCATGACAGTGTTCTGGCTTGCTGTCTTGCACGTAATCTTCAGTGCCTGTGGTGTGATCCAACAATGGCTCAGGATCCTGATGGTCCCCGTAGCATACACTGCATGTAAGTGGCCTGCATAGCCATGCTTTTCTCTTTCTCTCAAATCCTTGATCCAAGGGATAAGGAGGTTGCTCAGGGACCACTCTCACATTGAGACAGATCAGACTTAGTACACTATGGATGTGACCTTCTAGTGGCCACAGAGATGAAGGAAAAATATGGCCATAAATAGGTTAAAACTAGAAGAGTTCTGTGAAAATAGTTGCTATCTGACTTGCAGGAGAATTGCACTCTGAAGGTAGGTGAAGGTGGTAGCAGCAGTATCCAGTGTAAAACAGCATTTCTTTCTCCACATGCAGGAGTGGGAAAGGGGCCTTAAGCTTACTTACAAAGGTAGTGGGACATCTAGAACAATAATTTCCAAATCTTTCATAACTGGAGGAGAGGAATGAAGGCCTCCAGCTCAGTGAAAAGGCAGTTCAGGGCATAGTGAAGTTCACAGACAAACACAAGTTTTTCCAGGAGAAATGGGTATTCTGACTCCATCTGTGATTTAGACCAAGTCTGAGCTCCCAGATCCAATCTTTGGTCTGTTATGGATCAGTGACCACTTTTAGGTCATTTTACTCAGGTTCCTATCACTTTATGAATCAGGCAGTATGATGTTATCTATCTATGAACATTTCCCTCTCATAAATCTTTTCAGCAGCCCATAAGCTTGTCAATCTGGGTAAAGGTAACTGTTGTGATGTCAGAAAGGCACAGCTTTATTAGGCTTCATTAAAATTGGAAGGGATTTTTTTTCCAGTCAATTAGGACTGAGGAAAAAAAGCAAGATTTGAGTCTTCCTGAAACACAGCACACCATGTACTTCTTATTAAGGACAATGTGTGTGCCGAGTGTCACATTTCAAACTTCAGCTGTTTTTGCTGTTGCCCTATTCAAAAACAAGTATGGTTAGAGCTTCATTACAATGGGAAAAGTGTGTTTATGTGTATTTCTTTCCCACTGTTCCATAGCACAAAAGCTGCTGGGAATTTGCTCCCATTCTAGCAAGATGCACTGGTGGTGTGTTTTGTTTGTACCTTAAAAAAATCAGTGTCAAAAGTGGATAAATGTGTGAAACCAAGATGCTAAGGAAGCAGTTATTTTCCAATTTTAACTAGTGTTGATGCTGCTACTGTGATAGCTTGCTGAAGCCTTCAGCTGAGGATCTCAAAGCATGTAAAATTACAGTTATAATTAATCTATGTAATTCTGGAAACTCAGCTGAGATCAGACTGTTCTGTGATATAGTGTGCTGCTTCTGTAAGTAGCTTAGGTGAGTCTGTGTTTCACTTCAGGGATCTTTTTGTGGCTGCAGACAAGGCTTTTAGGGCTCTCTTACATTATTCCAACCACATTATGTAGGGTGAAAGGGTTCATGTACATGTCTAATTTGACAAGATAGATGAAGTGAAGGAACCAGTCTTTATTGTTGAGATAGGGAAATGAGGTGAAGGAGACATATGCCAAAGTTCAATCAGATAGATGCGGGCTAAGGACTGAGGCCATGTCTTACAATTCCCTTAATGATAAGAGAAGGCATTCCTGTTTGGTTATGGCAAACTAACACAGGTAATGTGCCCCACTGAAGTGGTGTCTGTTAAGGTCTTTTGGAATTCCCCTCTCTCCTGCCCTGCTTATTCACAGTAAAATGTATTTTCATCAACAATGATTCTGCAGTGCTTTTGTACTATATGTACAGGAAGCTAAACGAGTGTCTGGGGACCTTTTAACTGGATCTATAAAAAGTCTGTGTCAATAAAATCCTGTCAGAGCTATCCTTCAGTACTATGATTACAGAAGAGGAAAAAGAAAGGTATTGCTCAATGTGACTGCAATATTCCGGCATGTAATCTTCTCCCATGTGGTCGTGTTTCCTCAGATAAGAAAAATTGCCGCTCTGGTGTCAGTGGGGATGGGGTCACTGAATGGGAACAGGAGCGTTTTCATTTTTTTCACAATGGACAGTTGTTTTTTGTGTTTTCCTGACTGGATAAGCTATGTCCATGGTTACTGAACAAAGTTTATTTCTGTAGGAAATAGGTAACCATGTTTGTGCTCTGGGGGTATCAGAACACAGAGGATTTGGAAGAAAGGGTCCAGAGGTCATCAGCAGAGGGGATAGGATGAGGAAATGCAGTGAGATATATTGTGTGGGCTCTGGCATATACTTCATGGGATGCTTCCTTTCAAGCGCTGATGAGCAAGAGGGGTGAATAGAAGTTCTTTGATAACACCGCAGCAGGGTGAATTCATTTCAGGACCAGCTCTTCACCTGGTATAAAATAGTGCAACTGATTTATGCCTTCAGAGGATTTGGCTTGAAGCTTTAATTGCTTTCTTGGCTAAGTTCTGTTTTCTTTATGAGTGCTCAGACTATCAAAGGAGCGTTCAATGTTGTATTTCAACAAAACCTCTCACTCCTGCCACCTTATTTGTTCACTAAGTTCTCTTGAAGAATTGCTGCAGAGTAACTTTATTTCTTAGATCCAATAAAAAGTGTGTCCAAAACTACAAGTGGCTTTGTGAATGCCAACAGCATTCCTAAATTGTCCTTCCTTGTTAAGTGACCAGTGGAATGCTGAAAGGTTATAAATGCAGAGTTAATCTTACCAGATAATTTATTCCATTGCCACACTGTTTGTTTCCTGCTTCCACATTCATCTTCAGGTTTCCATATTGCTCCAGGTGTAAGTTGTTCTTTCACCTCGCTTAACATTATTGCTCAGAACTCCAATTAACCTGAATGCAGCTCATGGGTGCGAAGCTGGGTGCCGGGGAGAATGCTCTGAGCTCTGGTGCTTGAGCAGACCTAAACCCTTGTCCAAACACCGCGATGGAATCTCAGGCTGTTGACTTCCGCTGAGTGCTATGCACTTGTCCTGCTCAACTGCAGGATCTAAAGCCCTTCCAAATAAACATCTACTTGAACCAGATTTACTCTTCCATACTGTGTAGCTCTTACAAGGAGGAAGTGATGTATTTTCCCCAAAGGGTTTACAGTATAAAACAACAGTGAATAAAGAGTGGGCATCAAAAAGAGTATTTTTCAATTGTTTTTTGCAGGTAAGAGAGACTGAACGGTTCATATAGAATCATGCTAAAAATTTTGAAATGCGTTGTTAAACTGAAATTTCAGACCAGTGTCTTAAAAGCAGGATGTGAACCACTTTGTTTCAATGTTGCTTTCTGCTTCTCATATGCATAAGTGTATCCATGTTTTGGTAACACTTCAATCACAAATATTCATGGTAGAAAAAGTGGATGTGGCAATATCAGATGTGACTGTATCCCTGGTTGCTTGTTACCACCTTTCTGAGCCAGGTGGTGGAATGGGATGCAAGAAAGTTCCTCATCTGCCTCCATGCAGAAGCCATCTGCGTCTGGTTTAGCAGGGACATGATTACCTAAGGGTGGCTGGCTGGTGTCGTGGTGGAGTAAGCCAAAAAGCACACACAGAGATCATTTCCATTATAATATATAATAGGACATTGTACAATGGGCTAGAAATGAATGTACTCATTAAATAACTCATCATTATATTCTTTATATCTTCATAAAAATCTTTGAGTTTTTAGACCTTTGATGCCTCTCTAGAGGTGGGTAGAAAGGTATGAAATTACACATCAGACTATACTCACAGTAAAAGATAATTTCTGCATGGATAATGTACCTTCTGGATCTGTAGCAGACTTTGTGTGTTACCTTTTCCCTCATCAGGTGCATATTCTTGGCACTGGGAAGCTGTAATGCAGTCAACAGTTTGTGTTGTACAATCAACTCACTATTCTTACAGTCCTAATAATGCCTAGAGTTGAACCTTTTTTTACTACAGCACAAAAAATTCATTGGTTCTTGTGGGATGCCGGAGGTGCCGCTGGAGGCTGCAATGAAAGAAAGTGAAATTAGGAGTTGGAGTAAGTTTTTGGTTCATGCAGTCCATCTGATGGAAGCAGAGAGATTGGAGTTCCATGTCACTTGTCAGCATTTTCTTTGACTGACACTCCTAGGGGTGATGTCAGCTGAAGTTTGCCCGAGTGCAGGAGGATTTATGATGATATGTGCTACATGCTGTGGACTTCCTGCAGATAAATAATGGGTATTCAGCCTGGGGTGGAGGCAGCTTCAAGGGGAGACCAACAGCAGCCTTTCAGTGCCTGGGAAAGTGCTGCCACTATGGACAGCTGGGCGCAGTGGGAAGGTGAGACCTCAGCAGGTATTTAATGAAACAAGAGAGAAGCAAACCATACACAGGAGGAAACCTGCTTGCCATGAGGGCAGTCAGGCAGTGAAGACAGTGCCCAAAGGGGCTGTGTGGTCTCTGTCCTTGGAGGTTTTTAAAACCCGTTTGGTCCAAGCCCTGAGTGTTCTGGTCTGACCACATGCCTGAGCCTGCCTTGAGCGGAGGGTTGATCTAAAGACATTCTGAGTTTCTTTCTAACCTGGAGTTTTCTCTGATCCTCTGGCACCTTGCACTAGAGAACTGTGTAATGTAATTTCTTGAGGAAGCCAATACATTTTGTTTTAGTAGAATCATACATCTCATAGAAACTCATACAGCCCTGATTAAAGAATTTTATCTTGCTACCACTGTTTTGTTAATTATGCTTATGAATTAAAAACCAGATGACATCTTAGCTCAAAGTTCTCCATTCCAAGACTCACGGTAAAACTAAAAACCTCCTAGCCCTTCTCTGCTTTTTTTCTCTTCCTAATTTCTCAGAGGAAAACATCCCCAAACAGAATTTAAAACTCCCCCAATTGCTTGGTGAAATGTCAACATAGAGAACAATATCAAGGGGTCTAGTCTTTGGTTCCATTTCAGTATTATTAATTTGTGTCCTTACATTAGGTGTAATGTCTTTTGTTCTCATTCAAAGAAGGTTCTGCTAAGTCATTGGGGCACATCTTATAGAGTATGGGTTAATTATGGGCCACATAGGGCACATTACCTTCCAGACATAGATTGGTCTGGCACCTGCAAGTTCCCATTATCTCATTGTAAGGATTAATACTAAAAAATAACCTTGCTTGTTGTAGAAGCAATTTTTAAAAATTATTCTTAGAAATGCTATATTGCAGGAATAAAGTTGCCAAAACTACAGGAAGAGAATAAATAGCATGATATAGTTGCAGGATATCTATTAGAAATTCTGTGAGTTAAATCCCTGGTAGAGATTCAAACACGCTTTTTGTTTTGATCTTGAAATGATCTAATGCACATGGCTCAGTTTTTATTCACCATGTACAGGATTGGGTATTTATTCTAGTCATGAGACAGAGGATGAGATTTTGAGATCTTGGGCTTGTTTTTGGCACTTAAGTGGAAGAAGAACATGATAGGAACCACATTCATATGGTATTTGAAAAAAAGACAGTGTTATATCATGCTGTCACCTCTTCCAGCTTTATTTACCTAACCCACTAGCTAATACCAGTGATACTTCAATAGGGCTATTCTTTTGGTAAAGGAGGATTTAGGCAAGTAATGGCAGCAGAAGTAACTTAAATTTAACTTGTTTGTCCCCACACAATGAAATAAATTCCACTCTAACAAAGACACATCTTCTGCCTCTTTTTCTCATTCTCAAGAGTACTTTTCTTCAACTATAGTAAGGTTCTTATCAGAGAAACAAAAACACCCGTAAGGAATGAATTAATTTCATATATTTTCACTGCCTAAAAGTTGCACCTATCTGAAGCAATTGCTTTGTCTCTATCAAAGCTGTTCACCCCTTCATAGAAACATCCAGTTGACCAAGTTTGTTAATTTTTTCTTTAAAGTGGTCATATTTTTTTATATATTGACCTGGCTAGGTGGATCTGATGTAACTTAAGATGGTATTTTAGTATTTAAAAAATGTTATGAGTCATTACAGTGTATTATGTAGTCCAAGAAGCATACATTCTCCCAGCTATTGAAAATAACAAGCTTTTTATTGTCTGAAGTGGCAATCATCTGTTGCAATTTGCGTATTATGTAGCAGGTTCTTTCCTGCTGAACAGCTTTCTGAGCAGTCATTTACTTTGCTGGGCCACAAAGTGGGATGCAAGCCAACAACATGAATAACATAAAATAACGATAGTGCATACAAATCTATCAGTAGCACACCTTCAGCTCAAATATTTACTGTATGTAGTGCTTTTGCTCCTGCAGTGCACAAAGAGCCTTTTGTCCAATAGAAAATGTGGAGAATCACTTTATATGTTTTGCAGAAAGCACTGAGATTAGCCAGAGCAGAAAAATACCTAAGTGTCAGTCCTGATTATGCAAACATTATTTAGAAACAAAGATTTTGCTGTTATAGCTGTATTTCTTTTTAACAAATGCACTGTTTCTCAGAAATAAGAGAAGATCTCTAGACCATTTACATTTCTAAACACACTTCTGCACCAATTGCTCCAATCTCTTGACCATATATTTAAGGTGAACCTGTTAGTAGGGGTTACTGAGCCCAGCAAAGACAAAGTGATGTTAAGGGTGGTAGAGCTATGCAGTCAGAATTGCAGCTGCAGAATACACCTGATGTGTTCTCTGTCTAAGATCTGAAAGAGTTAATTATAAAATGGTTTAGTGGTGAGTTATAAAATGGGTTATAAAGGGTTAGTTATAAAAACTGGCCATGCTGACTGTGATGGATATGCTGCTTCAGCGACACTAGCACTGAGGGAAGTATTTTTTCACCAGTTTCTATTTTCAGTGGGAAATATCTGGATCCCTCTCATGGTCAAGTGACTGAGACACCCAAATAACTTGCCCTATATGAAATAGACTAGTCTTATTAAGTTATTTTTTTCAACATGTCTCCAGCCAGCTTTGTGCTTGGAACAAGACAAGGTCCCCTCTTCTATAGGCCCCCTGCATCTGACAGATTAGGCAACCCTCAGCACTGCATTACTTGTGTTTGACTTATTTGCAGAACTTCAGTCCCCTGCTTTATGTTGCCACTAGGTCCAGCTTTCAGCAGACCCATGCTGGCTCTTCAGATGTTTTAAATAGAACAATGCATTATTCATATGCCATAGTAAGAATTCATGGCCCTTCTGAAAAGGAAATTACTTCTACCTACTTCTAAGACTTCTTCCATTGAAGAAAATTAAATGAAGCACTCAGAGATGGTTTTAATTGCTTACGACTCAGTTGAGAAACTTCTAAGAATGAGTTTCTTTTTGCAATGTAACTTGAGAGCTCATTCATTGAATGTAATTATGCTGTATGATGGATTGGGAAGTATGCATGGAGAGCTAAATAAGATGGAGATGACAAAATAATGGTAATAAAAATAATAGTTCTTGGGTCCTGTGATACTTCCTCACAGTACATCACCACACTGTCTTTTAAAACAGACTGATGTAATCTTACGGCCTCTTCCTGCAGCATATATTTAGCCAACAGCAAGCATTGTCCCTCTCCTGGACTTTGGTGTAGAAGTGGCTTGGCTGCATGCTTTGGAGCTCCCTGGAGCTTTCTGGCACCTCTGTGGAGTGAATGCAGACGTGCATTCTTGGGGTGGACGTGCCACTCCTCTCATCTGTGAGGCAGAATGTAATTTCACAGTTCCGGAGAGGCCGTGCCCTGCTCTTTCCCTGCCCGGGGGCTCAGCTGGAGTTCAAGATGAAGCTTCCAAAGAGCTGTAAAGGCCCCTGGGCACAGACCCATGTGTGCAACACCATAGTGACCCAGATAAGGCACTGGAGTTGTTTACCACTAATGAAACCTTCATGACTCTTTCAATACAGTGTTAGAAAAGGCTTTTATAGATTCTTTAACACAAAGCAAACATGTTTTATCAGTCACATGAATGAATGTGTTTGCCTGTCTAAATTGCTGTGTAGTACGAGGGCAGTTCCTGTTAAAGTGTAACTAGGAGGCTGGCTGGAGAGGAATCACTTTGATACCCCAGTTAAGTGTTCACTGGGGCCTACAGAGGAGGAAAATAGCCCAGATATTCATAGAAAGTGACTAACAGGGGTGGTGGAGGTACAGCTTCAAGGAGAAAACAGGAGCATTTTGCACTGAGTCGTGTGGGAAGGGAGGGCTTGTTGCTGAACATTTTATTTTCTGAATGCTAACTTTCGCTGTAACTTAAGAAACCAGACGACATGTGCTTTCCAGACTCCCTGGTTTTGTCTAGTGAGAAGAATCCCACTCTTCTGTTTCTCTTTTCCCACCCTATTCCAGATGTGCAGGCCTGCATAAACCAGCAGGATTCCAATTATAATGATACTTTCCCATTCACTATTCATCCAGTTTTTTCTTGATGTGAAAATGAAATGTGACCCAAAATAACCCATCTGGGGGGTGGGGATATGGTCTATCATTACGTACATGTGATTTATTTTTCCAGAGTGTTTTTAAATTTTTTTTTAAGTACTAAAACAAAACAAAACCCGCAAACAGGAAGAACAAAGAATTGGATGTATGCAGGAGTCTCCTATTCAAACGAATGGCATCTGAGGACAGAAATTATCTCCTAGATGGAACAAATGAGCAAGACTCTGATACATAGTGATTACCCATTAATAAAAACAGTATCAAGACCCATAGTGATGATACTCAGAAAAATGACTTCTGCAAACAATACCGGCGTCCTTGCCAGGAAGATACAGACGAATAACAAGAAATATAAAGACCAAAATTTCTGACACTAAGTCCTGGAGCAAAATTTTAATTTATTTCTATATCAGCTTTTCTAGAATCACAGAAATATGTATCGTGTAGAATAACTGAAAAGAAAATATTGTAGTATTTACCCCACTTTAATACTGACTAGTGGATTTTAATATGATACTGCTTTTACTTTCTGGGTAAGATGTCAGGCAAAATGATTGCATTGCTTTTTGTTGTGCCGTTTCTACATCAGAACTGGCATGTGTGGAATTTTACAAGCTTGCCAAACGATATCTAGAGAAAAGCTAAAGTATAAGTCAGGAATGTAAGATTATTTCAGCTCCTGTGCACTCTTCAGAACAAAAAGGACTGGTTTATAGAGAGTGAGATATTGTATTTTGAATCTGAGAGGAGGCTGAATAAAGGTATGAAGTCTTTGAAAGAAAGGCCAGAAAAGGCCTGAGACAAGAGAGTAAAGAGCCTGATAGAGCCAGTGATCACCCAGCTCCAGAAAAATGGAATTGATCATTTAACATCAATCTGAAGAAAGCATGGCTGCCTTTCTTTGCCTTTCTTTTGCTTTTATCTGAAAACCTTTCAACAGTGTTTTTCTACAACAGCCATTTGGGTCTTGTTTGAAGATCAAAATCTTTAGAAAACTTGTTATAAAAGAGTCAATAGAGAATCTGATTTGACATTTGTTGCCAAACAATCATTAGAGGGTTTTTCTTTTAAATTGAATTACTGCTCCGACAATTAAATGCACCGGGATAAATAACAATGTGCTGAACTATTATGAAGAAACTGTTTTCAAAATCAGCTGTTTCAAATGACTTTGGCTCTCGGGTGTGGTTAGCACCTGTCCTGTGTCAGAGCTAATTACTAACATTATGGTCAATGCAAAAGTTTCGAGAGATCCAGAGAGAAAATTGTATCCTGTTTTAAAGCCCAGTAGATCAGACTAGCCCCTAAAAATGAGGTACTTCAGACACTGAAGTTTGACTGTCCCATTTCTGTACCTGAGAAATATTGGTCTCCTTCTTCGTTCCATCACCTTAAGCTGCTGAGGTTTTTAATGGCTGCAGCTGGTCTCATTAAGGGATATTTAGTCCTTCTGAAAAATCCACTCCCTAATTACTGTGTCCTTCCAGGAACATGCAGGATGTAACTCTCCTTACAGTGGTGGAGGTGAGGGTGCATTTTCTTTTTTTATCCCTCTCTCTTGATATTTACTTAGTCGCATACTTATTACTTTCAAATCCTGCTCCTCATGCATTTGGAGCAAAAGACACTGTAATCTTATGATAGGCGAAATCCATGTAGTTGGCTGCACATCTTCAGACCTGTTCACAAGTAATCAAATGTTTTAATAGAAGTGTTATACTTTGTCCTAATTCTGAATACAGGAATGTAGGTTCTAAATAACTTTGTATTTTAAAAATTTTTATTGTACAATTAACTTTTTTTTCCTAGAATATTTTATGTATAAAACACTGATATGTAGTTGAAAATGTTTTTGTGTTCCCCTTGCAGGGCTAGTATCATTGTCTGAATTAACAATAATTTGTGCCTTTAGCAGTTTAAATGATAGGATTTATTGCAGAACCTGATGGTCTGACCTGAGCAGAGAAAAATCCAATCATGTACATTCTCATGGGCATGCTTGTTTGATTTTAACAGGTTGGTTTGAAATCTAGCTCTTTGCCATTAACACAAAAACTGGACTCAGACTTCATTCATATGAAAACTTTTGTTTACACTAAAGGAGATTTCCTAGCATAAGGCTAAATTGTAAACCTAGAAATAATTGATTTGTCTTGCAGTACTTATTCAAGGAACTGCATAGCAAAATACAACTTCTGAATTCACAGCAGCTAGGAGAGTTGCTTGTTGGTGTTATTGTTCACTTCTTCTCAAGGAAACCTGATATTCCAATTTTTTTTTTGTTTAATATATTGGGAAACTAATATAAAGGTGGCATAAGTGAGAATGGAAACTTTCAAAGGAAGTCTATTGGATATTTGTGACTGCAGTCTCCACCTCCTGGTACATACATTGAGATGGGATTTTTCTGTGCTGGCTGGTAGTACCAGCTCAGGAATTCTTTCTTTCACAGTGGTGCTGAGCTACATTGTGGAGTAAAAACTAGTACATGTCCTCTCTTTCTCTCATTCCACTGAAAATTTTCTTCCAAAATTAAATGGTGGAATTTCATCCATGTTTCCAGCTGTTAAAACTCTATTGAGTTCAGTTTTTTGATGGCTCACAACTGGTGGGATAGGAGAAGAATCAGGCAGAATATTCTGCTTTAGAAACCTGCTTCAAAACAAAAAGTCACATTTAAAAAGGCTGAGCAGGCACTTGCCTGTGCACTTGACAAGATTTTAAGCAATTGAGCAAGCAGCAATGGCTTCTGATCCCATGGAAACGGCTGTAGAAAAAAAAAAGGCCTTTCTCCATTGAAAAGTGATTAATTTAAAGCATTCTGTCTCATTTTTGGCAGTTTGATGGCAGTTTCCATGGGGATGGGAGTAGAGGATTGCTGAAGTGTTGTCATAACTCCTGCAAATGACACAGATGGAGGTTAAAAGGTGTAAATTATATTTCAACAGCACCTGCAAATGTATTAATTTTGGGAGAGAGAGAAGGGAAGGACAACAGCATGTTTTTCCTCTTTCTCCATATTCAATGCATTTCTGTTGAATGACAAAACTAGCCAGAGTAATATAAAGCAATCTTTTTTGGCTTCTTATTCATAGTTCTGCAATGTATTAATATTTACCACTTTGAGAACATGAGGATCAGGGGTGCCAAATTTCTTCAAAAGTAGATATTGTTCTGCTCACTTTATAAACTGATCAGCTGAGTCAGAGAAAAAGGTTAAGTTGCCAAAAGACCAGGAGTCAAAAATACAAACATGGTCTGCTTGTTTCTAAAGGCCTGGCTAGGTGATTGTACTGCTCAGATAATGACATTTTTTCTCAGGACTTGTATCCAGGGCCCTGGGGTCAGCAAGAAGTCCCTGTGTTGCCATCCAGACATGGATGCTGTAGCAAGACTCATCTCCATGGTCTTGCTGGCAATGGGTGTCCCTGTGCCATGCCCACCCACAGGCCTACATCCTTAAGCTGTGCCAGGGGAGGTTCAGGCTGGGCATCAGGAAGAATTTCTTCACAGAAAGGGAGATTAGACATTGAGATGGGCTGCCCAGGGAGGTGGTGGAGTCACCACCCCTGGAGATGTTTAAGGAAGTACTGGACATGGTAGCTAGTGCCATGGTCTAGTTGATAATGTGGTGTTTGGTCATGGGTTGGATTTGATGATCTCGGAGGTCTTTTCCAACCGAATTGATTCTGTAATTCTAGCCTGGCCTTGGCATCTCCACATCCCCTGGCTGGTGCCCCATGCCCAGGGCTGAAACTGCCCAGTCTGGGTGGGCAGAAGATGTTCATGTCACTCAAATCAAGTGCTGTGCCATTGTGGCTTTCTAACATCTCACCTGCCTGGGATATGGGGGAACTGTGACTCAAACCTGCTTCTTTCTCTGTGTCAGCTGATGGCTGAGCCTGGAACTGAAGGGTTTGAGTTGCTCATGCTTTGATAATTTTTGCAAGCAGATGCCTAAAGGGACCTTTTTGAGAGGAGGCGATCAGGAAGAAACTGCACAACTCTGACAGAGCCATGCTGAGAAAAGGTCTTACTGTGACCCGTCTCTGTGTCTTTAATTGGTGACACTAAGGACCTAGTTTGTGACTGTGAATTATGAAGTATCTGCAGGGAGATCAAAATCTCTTCAATAGAGCCATGACGTGAAAAAAATTGCTGTGTGGATTACTCATGGAAAATCTAATTTTAAACAGTGTTGGTTAGCTGTGATTTGTTGGAGAGCTGCATGGCATTGTTCCTGTGTCCTGATGTGATGAACATTGAGGTACTACATATTCCATACTAGCTCGTAATTTCCTATGAAGGACATAAGATGTAATGAAGAGTGTGCTGGCCTTTATTTGATGTTGTCTCAGTAATGTGTTGTGCAAACACAATGTTTTTTTTGCCTATGGGTATTTGTGACAAATACACAATTCAGCTATTATTAGTTCCAGTTTCTTTAAAAGAATATATTTGTCAATCTTAACACATTTCAGTTCGTCTTTACTCTTTCAAGTTGTGCTGTGGAACTGTACAGTTACAGCTGAATTTCATTTTAATTTCAAGCTAACTCCTAATCAATATTCAGGACATTTCTATGGTCTGCTTAAATCTATTTAAATGAGGAAAATATTCTTTCCACTGTTCTATTTGGATAGAAAAAGACATCAATCATTTCACAAGTGGCACAAAACTGAGAGAACAAAGATTTAAAGGTGAATGCTACATAATTGCTTAGTGAATGACTCTTGACAGGAGTGATTTGTGTATATTCACTTTCAAAACTCCATGTGTAGTTTTACAACTCCATGAAGAGTCAATTTTGAATCATACTGTGGGAGTCTAATTTACTGAAGTCCAAACCTGAGTTTTAAGATTTCTGATTTTATTTTTTTTTTGGATAGGTATTTAAATAATAGCAGGACTTTTAAAAAAATCAAGTAATTTCTGTAAATTGTTGAGATTTGGTTGGCAATAAGTGGCACAAACATTGATTTAATTAATACCTGATCTTGTAAAGTAATCCAGGAATCCTAAAAAATCTGTGGAAAGCATAATCACAGGATTGAAGTGCAGGGACTGTTACGGGAGAAAACATAAAGATCAGTGCGACTGGAATAATGATAATGCACCTTGGTGGCTGTCTAACCAAAAGCAAATATTTATCATCGTTTTTGGTTAATTTGCATGCTGAGTGGAGTTGCTAATGGTAACACCACTACCCATAAATGGTGCTACGTTATCAAAGTTGAAGTAAGTAGAATTTTAGTTTATGCCATATTATCAAATATTTTTAGGTATTTTCACGTTGGCTGAAAATGATCAAACTGAAAATGATTCCCAGGCCTTTCACATGCATCTCAATAAACAGCTTTCAAAGCTTCAGCAAGATCATCGTGACTCGACACCTCAGTCACAATAGAAGGCTCTGAGGCACTAAGTTCTTAGCTATATACTGCTAAAGGAAGAGCTAATGCAATGCTCAGGATAGTAAACTTTCTTTTAATAGGACATGTAATTTAAAATCTGGTGAAACTTGGAAAGTTATATTATTTAATTTACTACTGCAATCAAGTAGTTTGTATGAATTATGCAGGATTAAACCGTGGTACATTGCTTTTGTATCACTTAGGTTTGTATTTAACATTTTTGAAAGAAGGAGAAATTTTGTTCTGTCTTTTTTTCCTTTGCTCTGATACTTGTACCTGAGAGTTCACTCCTATGAACTAAGAAACTTCTGCATAACAATTTGCCACAGGGCTGCAGTTATCTTTATGGAGCTGTGTAAAACAATATTCTAACTCTGGAAAAGAGGAGTTGTCATTTTGGAGACTGGATGTTAGTGGGATGTAATCATTAGAATCACTAGCATGTCTATGACCTGTGAAAGGAATGCAGTAAGCTAAAATTTCCTAATTAAAACCAACCTTTGGGCCTGATGAATTTGCTCTGTATTTTTGCTACTTTCCACTTATCAATAGACTCTAGACACTATCCAAAATCTTTCCCAATGAAGAAAGCAGTCTAAATCTTCAAATAAGTGATTAAGCATACAGGAAAATCCTGCCTAAACTAATTTTAAGGCAGACTAAAAATTCTAGCCTAGAAATTTGTTTCAAACTCCCTCTGCTTTTCAGTGGCATTTCTAGAATTAGTTCATAAAGTAATTTAGGATACTTGGATTTGAGTTACTTTAAAAGTGTTAACTGTTGTGGAGCGAGTACATTTGAATGGATTTCAGACGAAAGTTTTTTTAAAGAAGTGGAAATAAAACTTTTCCAAAAGTTTTCTCTCTCTTTGCTATTTCTGTACCTGTATGTACAAAAACTGAAGTCTGGGGTAACATCAAGATATAAAGAGTAAATCCTGAATTATGAGAATAGACAATCTGGCTTTATTTTAGTTGCACAAACTACTGTATTAATGACATATTTCATTTTAAATATGTTTTATTTTTCTCTTCTAGTCTTTATTAATAAGATTCTGCCATGAAATTCCACACTGAAAATAAGATTGATTGATATTTATATTTTGTTTTTTACTCTTTAAAGACAGACAAGAAATTATTACAATAAGCAAATGTTCTTAGAATAAGAGGTGGAGATTTGTTCTGTCTGGTTTTGTTTTAAGCACTTTGTGACTTTTGAAAACTCAGCTGACTTTATTTGCCTACTGTAATTCTGTTTCTTGTGCCCTGATCTTCAGTCTATGATTGTCCTCTTTCCAAGCAAAAATGAAAATTTTCTGTAATCCTTAGATTTACATGTAAGCCAGACTCCACAGAGAGGTCTCAGGGTGGAAGCTGCTTGCAGATCTCCTGAGTCATATTTTGCATGTAAAGACTTTATTTGCAAACAGTTATTCTTCAGTATCATAATAAATAAAACTAGCTGAAAGTTTTAATGTTTAGAAATGGAGAAAGTACATCATCTGTGTATGCATATGGCTCTATCTAATCTGCACATGTATTAATTTCTTCTTTCCAAAATATCAGAAGTATCTTGGGTTTCAAGGCTTGCTGATTAAGGGCAGTGAGAAGCACAATGAAATGTTTTGATGGTGACTTGATATGATGAATCCTAGCAGTTGGTGCAAGCCATCACTTCTGGAAACAATGAATAGCTAAGTATGATTGTGGTGCAGAAAATTGTGTGTGCAGAGATTTCTAAATATAGATGTAGTGATTCAGAGTCAGTTACTGTCAGCCAAATCAATACAGATCTTAAAAATGTCTAAATCTATTTTGATGATGAGAAGAGCAGTTACTGAGACTTTAGCAACTGTGTGATATGCTTTTAAGAAACAGTGTGACTGTTTATCCATGCCTCAGTGGTCTGTGATAGAAATTGATGTGACTGTCTTGATATCTGCATCTCTATATTTAATATCTACCCATACACACAACACATTTTTCAGGTTTAAAAAAGAAAGGCCTCTAGTGGAAAGTGCTATCTATTGCCATGCCCTAAGCTGGCAGTGCACTTTGAGCAGCTGACATCTGCCTTCACATGTAGGAAGCTCCTTCTTTGATGTCCACAGCATCAGAGACCTCATGTGCATTAACACAAGTTTTATCCCTTTTACTTTACCTTGCTAGTTCCACAAGGACAGTAAGAGTTGGACATGACCAGGAGCATTCATTTGGTAAACTACTACAGTTGAGAGAAACATACTCAAAGAACTGGAATGACACTGCAAAACTAAAGTGAAAAAAATCCCTAAACATCCACAAGAAAACAGAAAAAGGGTTTAAAGTGGGTCTAAACCCAAGCTGAGTACCCAGAGAACAACTGGACTTTGTATTAAAGTCTGAAGTAAAGAAGGGCCATTTTCTCCCTGCATGGTATCCTTATCTTCTGCTCCAGGAACCTCCTGCAATGCTTCCTCTCTGCTGCAGGGCCTTTCCAGCAGACATCTAGTAAGTTGATGTCCTCCACAACAAAAAAGGCTAGTGATTGTGAGACCTGTCCTAGCTGCTTCTAGAACATTCTGTCTGCACCTCCATCCTGCTTGGATGGTCTCTAGCAGACTCCCACCACGACATCCGTTTTGTTGGCCGCCGCCCGGTTCTTACCCATAAACACTCAACCCTGTTGCCACCATCATTAAGACTTAGGCAACTAAACTGTCCCTAACACACAGGGCTACCTCCCTATCGGTTTTTCCTTCATAAACTCTTCCCATCAGAAGAGATTTTAGCCATCCAGCACAGCTTTCCAGTTGTGTGGGTCTTCCCACCATGTTTCCTTGATAGCAACTATGTCTAGCATTCCTGCTGCACAATTGCTTCCAACTCCTTCTGCATTGGTGAAAATGCACTTCAGCTGAACTATTGATCTTGCCATTTTTTTGGGAGGGACAAGTCCTAATTCCTATGTGACCATTCTCAGGAGCTTTTGGGCTTCTAACCTCTCAATAACCCTTGCGTCTTTGCTGCTGCATGGATCTCAGCATGGGAAATTGCCCATATTTCTTTTGAGGAGGCACTTAGATGAGAAGGAAGAAGGTAGCATTTTTGGTAGAAAACAGATACAAGGAAAAGGATTTTAGTAAATACAGTTCAAAGAAATGCAATCACACAATGGGGATTAATTTCTTAAAATATATCCATCTTAATGAAATACATATATTACTCTTGCTGTTTCTTCACATATAGAGGTGTAGTGCTGTGCAGTTAAAGTGTCTTTTGTGCAATTAATGATAAAACAGAGGCTCAGTTACTTTGTCTCATAAATTCATTTTATTCTGCAAGGACTCATCAGAGATCCATAAGAGTAGCATTAATTGTAATTTTCAGTGTGTAAAATGAAAATGTGGGTTCTAAAATGAATAAAAAATGAAAATCTGTATGCTAAGCAAATTCTCCAAAGAGTGACTATTGGGAATGAAAAAGTTTATGCTCTAAAAGCTGTTTAGCAGCTTGGGTATATCTGAACCCTCACTCCCCCTCCTTAGCAGGGGTTCACATAGCGCATTTGTTTTGTACCTCTGTGGTGTCTTCGAAGACAGGAGGAAATACAGCTCTGTAGGAGATGATGTCAGCATCTCTGTTATCAAAGGATACAGTGAGTGCATGTGTGTGTGTGTTTGGGAAAAAAAAAGGAAAATATACTGGCTTTGAACCCAAGTAAGACACCTGTGTCTGCCATGCCATTACTGTTGATGGATCAGTACTGGTAGAGGGAAAAAGAAATCATTTGGACTCTCACTTCTGCAGCAGACAAAGGTCTGAGCTCTCTGCAAACACTATGAAGGCATAATCTCTGAGTGTCTAGAGAAGCTTTATAGAAGCAAAGAGACGGAGGGGACACCTCTCCCTTCCTCCCTCCCGTATGCAGGGCACCCATCTACTGCTGTGCCAGAAATGATCTGGTTTCTGTCTGCTCTGCCTATTACACCCTGTTTTCCTGTGCACGCTTGGGCCCAAATCCTCAGTTAGTTTGGCACAGCTCTTCCCAAGCCCATGGAACTGCCCTGCTCAGGGGCTGGCAGCTGAGGATGCAGCCACCAGTGTTATTCTTGGGCTTTTGCCCAAGAGAGGAGCATCGTGCTGGTCTGGGCACCCTTGGACTAGGTGAGATGATCTTACAGCTATCAAGGTCAAGGGAGTTTTGTAGAGGGGATGCACTGTTTTCTGGAAACTAGCCGCAGTTGTTTTGTGTTTACTTCAGAGGTCGAAATATAGGTTACTGGGTCAGAGCCAAGTCCTTTGGGAAAATTCAGTTGTTGTAAGTCTGATAGTCTGAATTTATGCACTCCAATTTTGTTTTAGCAATTTTGTTTTTTCTTCTGACAGAAGCTAATCCAAAATCTGGAATTTTTTTTGTTTTTATTTGTATATTTCGTGCCTGAATTTCTGCCAGATTACAGCCAGGGGAGACTTGAACTATTAGCCATATAATGGGTGAGAGAACTTCAGAAAGTATATGTTTCCTACACCTTAATCATTCTAAGGACCACAAAACTACATCTCATGCATTTTTAAGCCAGTCACATGGGAAGGAAAGTCTGGAGATATTGAGCAAACTAAAATCACTTGCTAACTATTTTGAGCAATTCTTCCACTTTTTGGTGGAATGTGGCAACTGTTAAACAGTACATGGCAACCACAGAGGACAGGATGGGAAACAGGAATGCAAGGTTCTTGTGTGAACTTTGGAGGAAATAGAGAGACAGACTGTCATGCAACAAACTCCAAGATCTGTTTGTGCAGAGGAATGCACAATTGGAGGGGAATAGGAAAAATAGACTTCCCCTCGGTGAAATGGATGTTATTTAAAACAATAGCTGAGAGTTTCTCAAATTACCAAAAAAATATGATACTGAAAAATCCACAGACAAATACACAACTGAAGAAGAGGAAAGAGAGAGCAAGAGAAATCTCAAAATTAGCTGGATAGTGCTGGTAATTTTAAGACTGTAGGAGGAATACTTAATCTAATATGTGAGCCTTCTTGATATCAATTTACAAAGTAACAGAAGAGAATTTTACCAAAATTGTTTTGATAAAACATAAACCCATGGGGATTTCCAAGTGGGGACTTGCTAAATTAACCTTAAATAGGACTTTAAAAAAATATTTCCCTTTTTAAGGTTTTTGTTTTGTACTTGCAGTTAATTCAAGGGAAAGTGCTAATTCTGAACCTATAGCCACATTGCTAAAAGGCAAGTTTCAAAAGACTTTTATTCCCACTTTTATCCTAGGATACGTGACAAGCTTTCAAAATCTTTTAGTGTACCTTTTACAAAAGACAGAGCCCTGAGTGTCTGGCTGTAAGCTTTTGGGTACTGAACGCTTTCAAAAACCTGAGCCTTCTTTAGCTGCCTAATTGGGCACCACTTGTGAGTGGTGGAGCATATGAAAAATTGCTTTATGCCCCAAAGGTCAAAAAAGATGCCACTCAACCTCTCTTGGGCTCCCTAGACTCCACTTTGTTCAAGACTATACCTCACAGTTGTGGTTCATAGCTGCTCAATCTCCTGGTTTGCTGTGCTCCTGAGGCCTTGACCTGTGAGTTTCTGAGAACTGCTACTGAAATTCTTTTAGTTACCTGGAGAGCACTCCTCAACTCAACAGCCCAGGTCTGGTGGTCTTATCCTGTCATATGCTTCTGGAAGTGCCACAGCACTTTTTCTATCTCCTGGAGTGAATTTAAAATGTGATTTGACTCAAGATTTTTGCAACTGCTGCTCTTATGATGCTAGAAAGTGAGATAGCATAAGTAAGCCTACTGTATTTGAAGAATCTTGCTCTCTATGGCTGAATCTCTGAGCTTTTGTCAACTTCAGTGAGCACAGAGATCTGCTTGTACAGCTCAGGCCACGCTTTCGCAACCAGGACTGTTTCATTTTTCCATAATACAACATGTCAGCAGAAACATGAAGGGTAGAGCCAAGGGATCCTGGCTCCCGGGCTCCTGTGTATTCTCTGGACAATAGTTTTCCCTTAGAAACCAATAAGTTATGGACTAAGGACTGCACCATTTAAAACTATCTTGGCCTTTATGGCTAAAAGGATTTTATTAAATAGGAGTGATTACTAAAGTATGGTACTGTTGAGGGGGTGAGGATAGTTAAAACTTATGAAAAGGCTTTGCTTGCAGCAGGAAAGCTCTGTAACTACTTAAAAATATCTTCGCTTATGTTTTTATTTTAAAAATGGAAAAAGTGAGTCAGCACTGAAGGCTCTGTATTCACTGCTAAGTCCATACTCAGCTGCTCTGGAGAGTCTCCCCATTCCCTGCCCCCATCTGTGCTGTTGGTACAAGTGAACATAGCTGCTCCCAATTTAGCAACATGCAGTTGCCACCTTTGCATGGGCTGTAACAATCGTCCTGAGAGATCTGCTACTCTAAGATTCTTCTCCAAGTCTGTAGCCTCTGTACAAAAATACAAAGTAAATGATATGCAGGAGTCACCTCTGGGTGATGAGTGTGTTCTGTCTCTGGACTGCTGGAACAAGAAAGTGATGCTGGTGGAGCATAGCAAAAAACAAATGGATTGTCATGTACACTTAGGTTTATTTACACTTAGTCCAGAGGGTAATTAGCTCTGGGCAAACTTACAGAAATGGATCTTTCTAAATGCTAGGAGGTTTTATATTGGCACTCTGATTCTATACTGCATTTTGTGTTGTGATAAAAGGTGGAATAACTGTATTGGAGGGTCCTCAGCAGTTACTGGGTTCATAGGAAATGAGAAATATTTTTTGTTCTAAGAAATAGATACTGTAGTGCTATCACAGAGGTGTGCATGAAAATATGGAATGCATCATCTTTTGCCTCCTAATGCCAGAGGTCTTCCTGCCTAGCATGCAGCTTTTCTAACGAAAAGCTATATTCTATATTATTTTGATTCAGTTCCTCCTATGGGTCCCAGTCTGACAGGGTTTTCAATGCACGCTGCAAGCCTAAGCGAAATGCACACCATGCTGTGAAAGAGATACATTACATAAGAGACCTCTGAGGCTTACACAGAGCTGGACTGCAGTGTAAACTGTCTCCTGGACGGATAAAAACCACCTCGCAAACTAGGATTAGCACTGATTCTTGTCAGGGGCTCTTGATTTGAGAGAAGAGAAGGAAATTTGTGTGTGCTGTTTTAGTGAGTTTTAGCAGCTATATAAACCACAGTTTGAAATTCTGATGTGTATCTAACCATCAGCATGCCTGAACTGTGTTTGATAAAAGGGGCAATGAGCTCCAGTTATGCAGCCCTTACTCCCTCTGCTTCTCCTCTGCAACCAGAGAATAATCAGGACTATTTGCATATAAATCCTGAGCATTTGGCAACTTTGCTGCAGCAAGAGAGAAAGGGAAAGAAAGACAAATTCCCCGGAAGTTAGTGTTTCAGCCATGCTGTGGAAGATTTACTTTATCCACTGCTTGGCAAGCGATCCCAGCAAGGCAGCTGGGTGTCTGTGTGCCTGTCTGCAGATTCTCTACCATGGGCAGAGCATCTGAAAGACTGTCTGAAGTTCTGGGGTGACAGCAGTGCTTACAGTTTGACCTCTCATACTGTGAGTTTCACTTTGTGGAGGGACCTTTCCTGAAGGTCACTCCAAAGCTCCTGGCCAGACATCCACAGAGACTGCTTCCTGTGACAGTTCACTTCCAGTCTCAGTGCAGACAGGCTGCTTCCACTTTAAAGCCCAACAAACTGCTTTCTATCAGCATATACAGGATGGGAGATGTCCTCCCAGACCTCCAGGCAGGACAAACACATGCATGTTTTTAGTTCAGGGGAGACGAAAAAGGTTGTATGTTACTGAGATTTCCTAGTGAATTACTGGCAGATTGCATGAAAGAAGACAAACAAGTGTTTTTAAAAAGATAAAAACAGTGGTGCATGCCAGAAACAAATCCCTGTAACTAGTGACCTTTATCCTAAATATGGATTTGCATGGTGGAGAGGTGCAGAAATTGGATCATGTTAATTATTGAACACCTCAAGTCATGTCCACCACAATACCAAACATTTCACTGGAGATACTCAGTGCCATGCAGCCTTACAGGAGTCCTCCAGGTTTAGTTTCAAAGCATGAAGGTAAATTAAGGACTGGATTTACAAGGAGGAAGGTATAGTATCAAAGTATTAAACCTATGTTAGTCCTTCACACCGTTATATTTTCCTTCAACTTTCTTACCAAATTGTTGCAGAAAGCTATACGTGAAGGCTGTTACATGAAGCTGTTAGATAGGGATATATAATGTATCCTCCTGATACACAGAGCTTTCAGAAAGCCTAGAAGCAAACAATAAAATGCTGCAAAATGTGGCCTATGGCAGAGCACAGTGTTATCCTTCAAATCTTCTCGATAGTTTTAGACTGCTGTTTTTAATACATATTTATGTCTTAGGTAAAAAAGATTTTTAAAATTTTATCAGCTTTTTGTTCCTTTTTGCTTAGAGCTGCAGACAAAGTTGCCGAACTTTTATCAGCCAAACCATCTTCAAAACATATTTTGTTCCCAAGAGAAAGGCCTACACACAAGCCTTTTATGGCATTGTGTATTTATAGCTCTAGTCTGTACTGTGAATGAATGGCTCACTCCACAAAATACAATGCAGAGGCATTTGATGATGATCAGTGTGATCATCAGTCACAGAATCACAGGATCACAGAATGGGTCAGGTTGGAAGGGACCACAGTTGGTCATCTTGTCTGCCCTCCCTGCTCAAGCAGGGTCATCCCAGATGGATGGCACAGGTTCCTTGTATATTTCCAGTGAGGGAGACTCCACAGCCTCTCTGCACAATCTGTTCCAGTGCTCAGTCACCTGCACAGTAGAGAAGTTCTTCCTCATGCTCAGGTGGAACTTCCTGCGCATCAGTTTCTGCCCATTGCCTCCTGTCCTATTGCTCGGCAGCACCGAGCAGAGCCTGGTCCATCCTCCGACAGCTCCCTTCAGACACTGACAGACACTGGTGAGGTTCGCTCTCAGTCACGTCTCCTCGAGGCTGAACAGGCCCAGCTCCCTCAACCTTTCCTCCTAAGAGAGATGCTCCAGTCCCTTAATCATCTTTGTTTCTCTCTGTTAGACCTGCTCAGTCCAGTGGAGGTCACAAGGTGTCAAAAGTGCAAAGAACCTGCTTGGTTTTCCATTCTTGCACAAAGAGAGGAAGGGAAAGGCTTATCCAAGTTTGGGAATGATGAGTGTGTCACCTCAGGACTGGCTTTCTCTGAACTGCTGCAAAGCCAGAACCCCGCCCCCACTCCTGAGTCTTGCACGTCTTCCTGCAGAGAAATGGGGAGCAATGTCAGGACAGAGCCGAGTCATGATTCTGGCAACTGGTGATTCAAAACTTTCCAAAAGGTGTTGGCGGCCTGGGATCTGCTGGTGCTCTGAGACAAAACAGGCACAAGACTCACTGCTGCTCCACCAGCCAGCAGGTACACTGCCTGCAGTTCCTGCTAGTACTGGAAATAGCTTATATCCAGAAAGGTCTCGGTGTCAGTGCCTCATCCTGCCTCTCACCCAGTGATATGGTGCCATATTTTACACTTATTTACATATTTACATTTTTAATGCCCAACCTGCACACTGCTCACAACAGTATCTTTCTAACGTAGCAAACTTAGGGTGGTCTTTGTCATCAGCCATATTTTCTGAATCCATCTGCTTTATTGAATCCCAGGGCCTGGAGGAACATCTGGGCCCTAGAAATAAGGCTGTTTCCTTACGAAACTGAAAGATTAGGAAGGATGACATATTTGGCTAGTAAAAAGGGAGATTGAAGTAATTGCTAATGTGAAGTGTGAAATATATAAAATCTTGCAGTAAGTTAGTCACACTCAAAATACTGTTTTGTATGTAAAACTGTTATAAGAGAAATATTCAACATTTTGAAATGGATATTGCTTTTCATTGGAAATAATATTTGTCAGTAGTTAAATCCACGATATTAATTATTTCTGTACAGCTTTGTTATTTCATCTTTTAGAACTGGAAACATTTCTAATACTGCATGAATCTTATTTATTTGATGTGTGCAGAGCATATGGAAGGATGCTTGCAGAAGCTTGTTAGCAACTGAATGACAGTCCTGAGCTTTTTGGGAAAAATTGATTCAACTTAAATCTCTTCTCCACCATTAGGTATCTGCCTTTATCTACTCTGAAAGTGTGGGCACCAAAAAGAATTTAGGAATGCACTTTAGGTAATCAGTTTGTTGTTATAGGTGGATTTTATAGGAATGTGGATCTCAGTAGTTCCGACAGCAAATGTAAAATTTTCAGTCGTAGCTTCCATGTAACTGTGAAAATCTGGTATGTGGACACAGTATTAGTAAATAACTCCACTTCTCAGAAGCATCCTCCCTGTGAAATACTATGTAAAAGTGGCCCTGAAACTATTTTTGGAGGTGATTTCTGTATGCTCCCTCTGCCACTTTATTCATCTGGCAACTTCCTCTTAATTAATATTGCATACCACTAGGGATAAACAAGATTCAGGTCCCAGTCCCTGCCACAGTGAGCAGAAATCCTATCAATGTAGAAAGTAGAGCACATGTTCCCTCTCTAGCAGGTGTGTGTAGCAGGCATTAAGTAGTTTCAGATTTTTTTTCTATAAAGCCAGGCTTTACACGTTACATTTGTAATTTGTAAATTACAGTTGTGAAGTGCAATTTGTCCCAGAAAAGAAGAACTCCTGCTCCTCTCAGTAGAAAGAATGTTTTGAGCTGATGTCTCTTGGGAAAGCAAATGAGAGCAAAAAGGGAAAATTTTATGAAGTAAATGTACAGAAAAACCTGTGCAACATAAGGCCTCAAGTTGTCTAGACTTGGAATAAAGTTACAGATTTTTGTTTTGTTTTTCAGGTATTTTAGCAAATATTGCCAAAACAAGGCAGAATTTTAGGAACAAAATGTCTCTCAAAAGAACATTAGGATAACTGTGAAATCAAACACTTAAGAAAATTTTTATTTTGGCATTGTTTTGGTTTTTTTTTTTAAAAATCCCCAAGAAAGGATGCACCTCTAGATAAGGTGGTTTGGTTCTTTTGCAAATGCAGGCAGATTTGCAGGCCCTTGTTATTAGGGGGTATAAATGACGCAAAGTGCAAGTCATAAGTGTGTGCTGCTGTGAAAGATTGGGTGCAGTTTTGGGTGAGCTGTGGTGTGATATTTCCATCTGATATCTAGAGTCAGCCAATAGCAGCAGGTGGTGAGAGGCTGAGGAGCACAACATGTTCCAGCAGCACCTGAGGTTTGATCTCTGTGGCACGCTTGCTGTGTGCTGCACAGCCAGCCTCTGTCAGGGCTTCCTTGTTGTCTTTGAACTCTGTGCATGCAAATCTAAAGTACTTTTGTTTAGTTCAGATCTTCCATAATGAGTGACCATTTCCCTAGAGGGGTATGTCACTGAACCAAGAAATAGTTCTCAGATATTCTGGTGCAGGCACTGATGATTCTCTAGCAGATTTGTATGTAATCCTTTTCTTTCTGTTTGCATTCAGCAGTTGTGCCTTCTGCAGGATCTCACTCCCTACCATCCACAATAATTACAAGTGATGGAGTTTTAAATACTTTGCTGAGCTCTTGTGATTCTCTGCACAGTTTAGAAAATCACCACCTCCACGATCAGAAAATAGATTACATGTTTTGTACTACATGAGACCAGAAGAAGGATGGATGTTTCTATAATTCATTGTGGAAAAAGAGAAGGTGTGAGCAGCGTTATCTCAGGGACTGTAGATGTGCCTACTGTGATATTTTACTGCTTATAACAATATGTTCTCTGGAGTGAATGCATCACCCTGGGAATGTGTTTACATTTAGGAATGGGAATAATTTCATTTCACAAATTAAATGATGGTACCTAAAGGTCCATCTCTGCTTTGGTTTCTTCATCTCTAAAATGTAAATCTTTGACAAATTGGAATGAACAGTTCCAGCACAGGTGATGTTATAGTTTAACCTCAGGATATGTGGGGCTTGTAGTGCTCTCTTCACAGTGTCCCCAGGGCAGAAGATCACAGAGCTCATTTTGCATGTGTACCTGTAGATCCTGTGGAAGCCTTTTGTGACAGCTTTCTATAGATGAAGCAGTCTGGAAAAGGCTCATGTGCCACTGAAACCTAGCAGAGGTTGTTTAGGCCATTTAGGTGGTGAAAACTTATTTTAGATAAGAGTTTTGACCAGAACTGTCCTGCTTACCTACTCCTGCACTTGGATTTTGAATTCTTTTTTCAATATAAGTATGGGGGCAATTTCTGTCTTTCTTTTCTTGGTTGGTTCATTTTTTTTTTCTCTTCCTCACAAAAAATACAAGTATGCTTTTATGGCCCCAAGGAATATGACAGCCTCTAAATGGGACAACCATGAAAGTGGCCTACAAGGTTATATTTCAATTTTACAGAACAAGAAAAGGAATAAGGATCTAGGTGGGATCTGTACTTTCACTTATTTCAGGATGGTACGCAGGACTGGTCGCTGCCATATGGTTATTGCTGCCCACTGGATCTGTTGGTGAACTGCTCAGTCAGAAGCCCCCAGCTGCATGAGGTTGTACTAGTCCAGAGTGTAGTAGCAGAGGAGGGGACCTGTCTCTGCACCATTTTCTTCTGATGTCTTCTAAAGCTGGCTGTGACTTCCTCTGGATGTTGTGGGTTTCAATCTGCTTTCAGTTTTAGTGGTTACATTGGTTTGTTACAAAGCTCTTTTCCTAGTTAGGCTGAGTGGATTTGCAAGCTGTATGTGATAGGAGAATCTAGTATCTGTTTTTAATTTGCACTCCCTAAACCTGTGTGGTCATATGTACCTTTTAATTTTCACTTGTGTAAGTGAACAACTGAGTGAAAAAACCCCTGCAATTTTCTGGACTTCTGACACATTGGAGTAAAAAAGCTTGGTTTTTCTGACACAAAAGGCACCTAGACACATTTCTGCAGAATCTCCTGTTTTGGACTCTGAATTAAATCTGATTTAAACCCCAAATGCCCTGATGTAGGTCTTACTATAATTAAGATATCAGTTGAGAATTTTTCTTTTCAGTGAAAGTTCTTTGTTTTCTTTTCCATTTCTTTATGTACCAGAAGAATCTATATCTACACATTGTTTGCAGAATGCAAACAAATAATAAAGAAATAAAGACAATCTTCTAAGATTAATATAGAGATGGATGGCATACATAAGTATGTAAGGTGTATATACAATTAGATTTTAAAATGTTTTTCCCAGGTGAAAATTTGCAACTGCCAAAGAGAATATGAAAATTGATGATAGGTGAAAAAATATTATGATATACTTCCAATGCATGAAAATCATCTTGTTCCAGGAGAAATGAGTATATCTGGGTTATACTCAGTGGGTACAAAGCTGAAGTGAGATTTATATCTTAACTTACTCATATATCTATGCCATTTTCAGTTGTTTTCTGTACTACATTTTTCTCTTTTGGTTTTCTTTTGGCATATTAGTCCATTCCCTACAGAGAACCCTAATTAAAGAAAACATGTAACATTTTAAGTCAGACTGAGACTAGACTGTGCCTGATTAAGGAGAGAGTGGATTTGTACTTTGTGGTTGCTATATCCTTTTTTTTGAAATGTTCTGTATGTGTTCAATAGCTACATATAAAGTGAGACCTTTTCCGTAGGGTGTCAAGACTCTGCTGTGAGATGATGCCAGGGCCAGCACACCCTTTGGGAGAAGATCTGTTCCTTTAGGCCCAGAAGGAAAAAGGCCCAGTGCCTGTTCACAAGAGGCCCTGGGCAGTGAAAAGCTCTGTAATTCCTGCTAATCTAGTAACACAGTGAAACCACATGAAGGCCAGTCATTGCCCTGTCCTGGGCTGTTGTGACAGAGTGGTGTGACCATTTGTAAGGAGAATCAGTTTACACCAAACTCCAGCTCCTGAGGCACACAAATTTCAGATTTCTCTGGAAACCAACATTCTCACCTTACCCCTTAATGCTTAGCACAGATGTAAGTGTGAAAACACATTTGCTTAGACCAGAGAGGCCCCTAGCCAAAGGCAGCTCTCTGCAGTTTTACAGTGCATGTAGTTTGTGTTTATGATAACGCTGCAGGAGTAACTTGTTTGAGTTATGTGTCTTCACATAACATCACTGGTTTCAGAAAAGATATTTTTTTCTTCTTGTGGCAGAATTCAGGTGGAAAATACAGTTGTACGGTGTCAGTGTTGATAAATAGGACTTGTCTTCCTACACAACACCACTCTAAAATGATCTTGGTCTGATACTACTTTGTGAGTTCATTGTGGTTGTGCACTAATGACATTAAGCATTCTTGTTTTGAGGAGTTTTGTATCGTGGTTGACTGTAGTGCAGAGATATCTTCATCCTTCTAGGTAGTGGTGGAGTCATGCTAGCAGCCATCAGCTAAACATGGAATGATAAAGCCACTGGCATCTTGGTCATGTCTAAGGCAAAACTGCCCCAAATCTCAAAAAAAAAACCAAAAACTCTTGCCTCCTGAGTTACAACTTATCATATTACTTTGTGGACTTGCTATTGGCAGACCAAGTTGAAATTATCTCCTATTTAATCCTGTAGAATATTTAATATTCTAATAAATATTTAATCCCTTAGAAGTGTATTTAAGTGACTGTCTTTCATTTTCTACAAGGTGAGGAGGACTCCCATGACACAATAGTTTCAGTGGTAACTCAGAGCCCTTGACACTTTGCTACGCTGTGTCAATAAAGTGCTTTCGAGGCTACTCTGACTTAAAGTTTTGAATTGCTCCACACATTTATAGCACTATGTAAAAATAATCCTTAGTCTAGTATTAGTACCTTGTAATTAAAATAAATATATAATTGAAAAACAGCCTCAATAGAGAGGATTACCTTCAAAAGAGCTTTTCCACACCACCGGAAAAACCCAAGTTCATTTTCAATTAAAAGAAAGGCTCCCTGCAAACTTTGAAGTAGTTTCCTCAAGTTTAGAATGTAATTAGAGCTTGTAATTGCTTTTTGGGCTAACAGAATATTTCAATGGTTGAAATAGAAAGCCCTAGATTAATAATTGTACTAAATGCAGATTACATTATCCAGTATGATCAAAACCCAGTGCTGTGCTCCATGTCCCAGCATTATGACTGAGTCAGGGAAGGGGGTTGTGGTGAAGCCCAGTGTTTAGTGACATCAGCATGGCTCTCCTTACACTGCCCTCCTGAGGAGGGCCAGGTAGGGGTGTGTGATGGGTGAAGAAAGCTGTGCTCAGGCTGGACCTGCCTGGGGATGCTCTCAGGATGTGGTGAAAGGCCATGCCCTCCCCTGGGAACTGCGGTGCCCTCCTATGTCCTCCAGTCTAGATAGAGATTTTGAATTTGCTTTTCCAAATAGTACACAGTATGAATGCCAAGGGACTGATATATCAGAAGGTAAATTAAATATTATATAATTTTTGTTTGGTTATAGCCAAAAGCAAAAGAAAATATGCATTTACAGTGTGCAACATATTTACTAAGGCCTTAGGAAATGGGCTGATACTACTTCTCCCTTGGAGAAATAATACTGTGTATATTCTACTTTTAAATTTCTTTTACAGAATGATTGAGCCAATCATTAGAGTGAGTGGTTTTACTTCTACATAGCAGAGTATATCACAGAGCAGATATATTAAGTCCCAAAAGTTCCAGAAAGAAAGCCAGGATTTAATGCGGTTCTGCAGCAGAAGTACAAAACCTGAGTTTTGGCAAACCTTACTGTGAGTATTTAGGGAGCTCCAATGTAGTGACCCCAAACTTTTCATTGAAATTGCAGGGCCTGTTCCCACCTGACAATAATTCCATGCTGGGTGGCTGCACTGGTGCTGAGGAGAGCTGACTGACTTTGGTGTAGAACTGTCAGACACTGCAGCTTGTCCCTCAGCTGCAGTCTGGAGCCAAACAGGAATGTTCCTGGCATACTTCAGAGCATGATGATCATACATCCAAGGCACTTCATGCCTTGTAGTCATAACTAGGCCTTCCCTGATACAGAAGATTTTGTCCCCTTTTGTCCTCTTTACTGCTAGTTTGTTGAGGCTCCAAGTAAATTGTACAGCTTGCTGTAGAGTTTGTGGCTGAGTCTGGAACTGAACCAGCATCTTTGTGTCCCAGCCTATTGTCCTAGTCACTCCCTGTTCTTCAGAGTGACTCAGGACTCCTCAAACATCTCAACTTCCATTTCTCCATTTTTTTCTGGTTTTGTGTTTCCCCCCACCAAGCAAACTTCTGGCTCCACTTCTATTTTTCCTTCTTGCCATTCTTCGTTATTTAATCTTTAAATATTCAGAAAACTCAATGAATGGCAGTACAGCATTGTGGAAAAAAACTGTTACAATTGGATGATGTGACATAATCTCATTGCTTATTGTGTTAGTGATGATTTATTCTGTTTTATCAGTTTGTGAATAGGTTACCCCTTTCCAAATACTAGGATGTCTTTTTTTTTTCTTCATTAGCTCACAACTGATCCTGTAAGTTCAATAATTTTTTTTTCTTTTTTTTTTTTTTTTTTTTCATTTCTTCAAATTAGGCTCCTTTCCAGGAGGGAAAAAGAGGATACTGAGTTCTCTCTGGGTAAATTTATAGAATTTGCCACTGTGAGGCAAGTTTGAGCTGGCAAAAAATGTGGAAATGATAAAATGTCATCCAAGATAGAAAAGAAGTTGATGAATTCCTTTTAAGCACAGTCATAAGAGACAAAAATTAATCTTAAAGATGCACTACCCCCTACGATTTTGGGGGAGGTCACTATAATAAAAACTAGCAAGCTCCAGTTATAAACTATTGATGATACAGACACTAAAAGGAGAGTGTTTTGGAGGATGATTTTATGCTTGAAGGCATTGCTCTCAAAAGCACACAATGTTACTAGTAAGAGGAAATATAACACCTCACTTGACATCATTGCATTGTTTCATGAACTGTGCTTTTGTTTTATCTCCATGCTAGCCTGAGAATGTCTCTTCTTCACAGGTAAAAATGATAATGTGTTGGCATTTAGCTGGCATCTTCTTGTTTTCTTAGTTTAAAGCCATGGTCAGAGCAATTTACTTTGGAGTAACAATTTGATTTAATGATACCAGTTCTAATATTCTTCATAAATGCATTAGCAACTTTTATGATGTGTAGGCACCTTTCAGTTTGGTGAGAGTTGGCTCAGTTCATTTTCCCATTTAATCCCATTCAAATAAAACTACAGAGCCATATATATACAGTTCTGTATATACATTATGGATGGGAGAGAGAAGGATAGTCCTAACCTCTGTTTTCTGTAGTCTGTTTTATGGACAACATCCTGGGTTTATTATGGTGATAACAGTGTTCTATTTCTTCCTTGTCTTTCACCTCCTTTTTCTCTTCATGCAAACTGGATGTAAGAAACAGACTTTGTTTGTCATTTTTCTGGTAATTTTTTCCTGTCAATCGTTGATGGGAAGCTGCAATGTTATTGCTTGCAAGCAAGAGTCAAATCTTAATGAGGTATTTGAGAAGTCCCAATGGAGAACCTGCCACATGTAGAGAAATTATAGAATACATGCAGGAAATACGCAGGCCAATGCTTTGTTTTATGGATTGTCCTGTCACACATAACACAGAACTGTTCACATAATCATTTGTGTGACTGTTCTTGATGAATATCTTCCAATAGTAAATTTCTCATAAGAAACTAAGTAGTTGGTTTCATCCAGGCATCTGAAAAGGGCAGCCTTGTCTTCTGAGAAAATTCGTGTCCATTTTAGAGATTTCTGCCCAGTTCTAAACGTAACTGATTGTATACTAATTTCTGGTTCTACAGTTTTTTGGTAACCTTTTCTTTGTGAAGACTCCTGAAGCCTGTAGGAGTTTGGGTAGGGAAGGATCAGAAGTTGAAGCTTCTCTCTCTCTCTCTCTCTTTTNTCCCCCCCTTTTTTTTTTTTTTTTTTTTTTTTTTTTTTTTGTCGAGGTGCTTTTCCTACTGTTAATTTCTGGACTTTGACAGTGACTGAGCTTTCAGCAAGCCGCTGCACGTTAGCACCCTGGAAACCCCAAAACTAAAGCTAACTTGTGCAGCTGTAGTGCTTTAGGCAGTCTGAAGTGTGACTTGCTTTCTATATCAGGGATATGCTCACACTGCTCCCTGGCAAACTGTAAAGGTAAACGCCCAAAGAGAGGAAGGCAGTGGCTGTGGGGTGAGCTGTAAATACAGCAGTCTGTGAATCAAACCACTCTCCCTCTCCCACCCTTTCTAGAAATCTATCAAGCTGGCAGGCTGCCCTGCTTGAAATAAATGTGGAAAATATTATGTAACTTTGCCCTGTGTGCTGCGCTGACAGTGTAGGCACTAGTCAGGTTTTAGTTACACTATCTGTTGTGGCTATTTTTGGTGACCAAAGGCTTCTCTCTTTAAATTTATGTCTATATTTCCTTTGCCCCCACCCTCGCATTTATGCTTTTTTTTCTTTTCCATCAACAGCAGAATGCAACTCATCTTCTGCAAACAGAAGAAAAACCTGTTTAAGAGCTATTCTTTTTTAAAAATAATACACCCCCTCCCCTCCAACAACAACAAAAAGCAAACAAAAACCCCCTAACAAACTGCTGGAGGAGGGCTTTATCACCTCTGACTGTAGCCAAGCACTGAAACAGTCAGTCCCCTCCCCTAGAGTTATACACTGTGTCAATACCTCCCTCTGCTGAAAGCTCCACATTCTTCCTCTCCTGCCTGACTGCATTTTGCTGCGGCAGGACTTGCACAGAGCAGAAGGAATCTGTGACACATACTGGAGCAGCTCGCTTGCTGCAACACAGCCGCCCCACCGAGATTGCACCCTCTGGGGAGGGCATGAACTTAAACTATTCGTCCTTCCCCAGTGTGACTGTTTGCAGACTAAAATCTGAGATTAGGAAAAGATGATAATTTGGAGTCAGATGACTTTTAAAAATACTCTTTCAGGAACTCCTGTGATGGTATTCAGTCATTGTCAAGGGACAATCTGTTTGAAGGCAATTCTATGTGTGTGTGCCTTACAAATTATTTTCCTTCAGTTTTAGTCACTTAACTAGTTTTTGTTCTAGAAATAGTAAAATTACCATGTGGTTTGTGATCCATTGTGCTGCATAAACTACCATGTAAGACTTTAAGTGTTGTGTTACTCAAACAGATTGAATTATCTTAATGATTGGAAAATCTATGAATCATCTCAACTACAACTGGTGTGGTTATTAGGCAGCTCAGTTTTTCAGAGGCTGTGGGATTAGGGACTCATGCCAGTCATTTCTCATCTCAGACCATTATAGTATAAAGATTTTAAAGTGACCAACACATTTTATTTGTGTCTTTTTCAGGTACCCCAAACAGACATGTTAAAAAGGGTAGTGATTTTGTCAGGGGTGAATGATTGAACCTAGTGGATAACGAGCAACTTCCAGATGTCTCAAGTTAGGCCCCTAATTTTAGTAGAGGAATAGGAGCAAAAGACCCTAATTCAAACCCAATATTTTTCTGTATGTTTATCACTCCCTTGGAACTTTTGGGGTGTCTGCCTGTGTTGTGAGAAAGGCTAATGCACTGCAAAGCCATAGCTGAACTTCAGCAGTTCACAGCTTTTTTTAGTTAATAATTTTTAATATTTCCTCATTATCTTCAGTTGCTTCAGATCAGTTTTCCCTCTATTTGATGGCAGATGGCGAACAACCATTTTACATCAACTTCCTTCTACAAGAAGTAGAAACTAGGTTGCTTCTATTAACTTTTTAAACTGAACTTTTTAATGTGTTCAGGGGAGTTTGGTAACATTGGAGGTGAGAAGAGTAATAAGAAAAAAACCATAAATTCTGTGTACAGAAAATTGTTCTGATTGGATGGGGCTCAAAAAAAGCAAACAAGGCAGAGCAAGGGCAGAAAGCAGACAGGAGGGTGCAGGAAGGAGTGCAGCTGTAGGGAATAAAAACACTCAGGGGAAGGTCATATAAGGAGGAGAAGAAATCATCATTATGTGGTGAAGTTTTCAGGAAGGTGCTATTGTATGCAGACTTGTTAGGAGAACTGACCTTAAAAAGGGAGAAATGCAGGACTACTTGCTACAAAAATGATGGTAGGAATCAGGCTTTGAAGGAGGAGAGGAGGATTTGATTTAGTGTGCTGTGAGGCTGAGGTCTTATGGCTCTCTGGAAGGTGGTTTTTCCTTGAAGGATAAAGCTTGGTCAAGGAAGCATGGCTTGAGGAAGGGCACCCTGTAGAGAAACAGAGGTGTCAAAGATACCTGTGTGATTCATTAAACATATATCTTTTATGGAGGTTTGCTCATCCTTAATTATGGTGCAGAATATTCTATCATTTTTTGCTTCATACCTTGGATATTTATAACTGATAGGAAAATGCTGGCAAAATTATTTGGTTTACAGAAGGAAAAGCTTGTCATGTATTTGTACTTGACATTTTTCAAAATTACATGATCTGATATTAAGATTTTATTTGGATGTTAAGCCACTCATACACAGGTTTTATACAATGCTGGCTGTGACTTGCTGAGGCAAACCTAAGAAGCAGAGATGCAAAATTACTTAAATGGATATGGGAAAAAAGCATATTAACCATTTTTTCTGGACTTCACTGGCATATTGGATATGCCAAGGTTATAGCTTTGGGCTGGATGTTATTATTGCTAAAGAAAAAGACATGTTTCTTGCCTCTGACATTCCCCCAGCCCCCCAGGCTGTGGTGCACAAGGATGATTTAGAGAGAGACATGTAACTGATTGAACTTTTCAGTAATTAATATAAGAGCATTGCTGCACTTTGTATTAGCTTATTCTGTAGGAGAGTTTTAGATGGTTGTAGTTAAGTTACAAGGTACCATTCTGTGCTTTTGTGTTTGCTGAGATATTCTGAGCACTCAACTGAATGTCTCCTCTAAACAGAGCTAGATTTAGGTGGGGGCAGACAGGCTACAAAATGTGCATCCTGGCTGTGACAGGGCAGTCAGAAATGCATCTGTAATGCTGTGAGTATGTAGTTGGGAGTCAGCTGAGTGACAAAGTCTAAAGCAGTGACTCAAAGGGAATCTGCTGCTGGCTTTGGATCTCAGGTGCTAGGTTCAGTTCTGTGAGCGCTGTAAAGCTTCCCCACACTCCATAAGGATCTTAAGGGATCTGTATGGAAGACAGATGAAATGAAGAT
Source organism: Irena cyanogastra (assembly GCA_013397155.1). Taxonomy (NCBI): domain Eukaryota; kingdom Metazoa; phylum Chordata; class Aves; order Passeriformes; family Irenidae; genus Irena; species Irena cyanogastra. The sequence goes on from VWZV01006645.1 coordinate 547,999, forward strand.
ATTAAAAGCCCTGTACTTATAGCACAACTGAACTCAATTCTCTTTTATCACTCTTTCAGATAACAAGGTGTATATTTATGTAGGGCTTTTTACTCAACAGAGTGGCCATACAACAGGATGCTCCTAACGAAGCTATGGTATTAGCATCAAAAATGTCTGGACTAGCTGGGCCTACAATGCAAGAAACACATCAATCTCTAGGATATCCAGAGTAACTTGGTAGGGGAACACTTCTCTTGCTAAAGCAGTGCCATGTTTATACTGCTTAATTTGGAAAGTAAAACAAGAGACTCGAGCAGATGGAATGTGTTTGAGAAGGGCTTATTATCAGTTATGCTAAATACTCAGTGAAACCTGAGGCCGCACAAATCTCAACTGGTTTCAAGTTTTCTTACAGTCGAAACTCAGATCAGGTTCCTCGAGAGTTCAAGAATTTCTAAGCAAAACTAGACCTGCTGAATGCATAGAACTTGAATAGCAGCTTTACAGTACATGCTCAAAGCACTTGCTATAAATTAATAACTTTCCATGGCACCCATGTGATTTAGAGATGTTTGATTAACCTCCTCTTACAATTCAGCCCATAGGCAAACAAAAAAGTGGATTTGTTAAGGATTTTAGTATGGAATGATGCACTTAAACATTTCATTGGGTGACTAACCTCTATAGGTAGACCATCTAGGTTCCTGTCTGTCTCTTAGGCATGCACAAACTTTTACAAGTGTTGTACTGAACTTGTTATCTTGGCAAAGTCTGGTTGTGGTGACAGTGGGATGATCTATCTTCAATTAAAGCTTTGTGACATTACAGGTCCTCATTTTGGTTTGTAAATTATTTTTTTGTTTTAGTATACTTGATCATTATACAGACAGCTGAGCTATTAAAGGGAATATTTGCATATGATTGAAGATTTGCTCTATAAATTCTATGATTTTAATCCTGGTGTTCTCACTGTCCCTGAATCCAATGGCTGCAAAACCTGGTAATATGTGTGGGGTTTAGGTGAGAATATTTGGGTGAACACATTTTAATGTGCATTTTCTGCTAGCTGTTCATTTTTGGCAGGAGTCCTGTGGAAAAATGGGCAGCATTATCACATGGAGTGGTTCATTTGGATGTTCGTGTGTCTACACGCACATGCCCTGTCCCCTGGGTCCTCAGAGGAGTTATACAATGTACACGTGCAAGATCAACAGGATGGCCCCTTCATTAGGTGACTGAACAGGAAACCAGGAGAGTTAACTCCTGTTCCTGATTCTTTGAAACTTTCTGCTTGCAAATCTGGGAAATCCACTTCAGAAAACTGAGGCACGCGAAACCTATCAGTAAAACAGGAGACTAGGGTATCTTCGTGGCTGTATTTGAGTAATTCAAACTGGCAAGGGAAAATGTGGATGTGTCTTAAAAATACTGTTAAAATTGACTTTGAAACCTTGAAATACATGTCCAAGGATAGAAAATATTTTAAAGATACGCTTCAGGATTATTAAAAAAATGTTGCTTTGGCTGTTTTCCAATAACAAAAGCAGATTTGATGGTATTGAAAGGCAGGTTTGTATTATTTCTGTTAATCACTCTTAAAATGTTTACAGAACTCTTCACTTTTTTTTTTGCTTGAAATGTCCCTTTTTTGATATGGGGCGAAAGAAAAATGTTGCTGCTTCTCTGACATTCTTAATAATGTCTCAGTTTGTGTAGCCTTCGCATTCCACCAAAACAAAATAAGTCTTCCTTTCTAAAACCACCAGAGGACTGAAACTCCTCTTATTCTTTATTCCAGTTAATTACAGGAACATTTTTTTACCACCCCTAAATGATTTAGATGCTCTGTTTTGGTTTTAGTGTTAGTGATCTACCATGGATCTGCTAGTTTCATGGAGGAGGATTATATATAAGTCATGAAATCCTAGGAGTGCTAGGACTAATGAAGCCTGATAGCCTATGGTTTTGCCTTGTTAATATGGCTTGGGAAGTTTTTGTGCACTGTGTGTTCCTAAATTTTCTCTTTCCTTTCTGTGCAGATTCCTGGGTGTCTTACAATGTGTAAGCTCATTGTTGCTTTTTCGTTTAAATGTCTACCAGGAAGAGTCCCTGTTTCCTTCAGGAAAAGTTCCATGTATGCAAGAAAATACTACTGCTAAGTCACTACTCCTGGTTAACTGCCTCAAAAAAATAGATGGGATAGTTTATTCTTTGTGTCTTTGCTCTACTTAACTACCCACCTTAAATATAAACTTTGGAATCCCCTAGGCCACTTTTAAGCCATGGGAAACGTGCCTTAAAGCAGATGAGGTCAATACAGAACTGCTAAATCTTTGAACTTTTTTCCTCTTCCTGGGCCACAGACACGGCATATGTTGAAGTTTCTGCATAATTTTTTGAGTAATATTCAGGAATCCAATCTCATCTAAAGGAGAAATTCAGATGCTTAATGGATGGCAGATGCCTAATGGATGACATCGCTTACTAGCTACAGCATTTAAAGTCTGATTGCAACCTGATCTGCTTCTCCTCTCCAGATCTTCCTCCAGCTGAACAATCTGTCACCTTGCCAGTCCTTTAGCAACTAGTACTTCAGGCACCTATTTTTGTGCATCATCAGTTCCTCTGTCACTCCAGAATTCCAGCCCTGTGCTTCCCAGCAGCAGGTTCTAGGAGGTGAGGTGACTGGCACCTGCCTGTCCAAACAGCAGGGTGTCCGTTTTGTCTGTCTGCGCGGGAGGCGCTGGGCTGGCTTTGTGTTTATGAACTTTGATTGATAACTGCACCTGTGCGGCTGCCAAGGTCAGGCTGCCTTTGGGAGAATGTTTTATCACCACGGGCACCTGGCTCGGCGTAAGATTTAGGGACATGGCCTGTCTTTGATGGCATGGTTCTGGCAGTCTGAAAAGACTTTGTTGCAAGACATTGGCTTGCAAAGTTTAACCAAGTGACAGCTTTGCTTTCGCTGTCCGAAACTTAGAATGAAGAAGCAAGTCTAAACTCCATCTACTGCATCAGTGACTGATGTTAATATCTAATAAAATAGAATTAATTTTTCCCACTGATGAATATGGTGCTTCTGAGGACCTGGGGTTAAAGAGGTTAGAAATTCGTTGCACTGTTTGTGTTTTGTAAAGCAAGTACACGTACAGTTGTCGCAGATCAGTACCTTTTGACTTGGTGAGGCTGGGAAGTCAGACCGGGTTAATCGTGGCTATCCAGACAAATTATAAAAACCTTTTATACAGAGACTGCACAGACACTTTGGCCAACTCACTCTACTCTCCTCACGGGGAGGATAGTTTCTCCTAACATCTGGTGTGAACTTTTCTTGTTTCATTCTTTTGCCCATTGTCTCATCATTCCAACACGTATCACTGTAAAAAGCCGTGTTCCAGACCTTCAGCAACCTTGCCACAGGCATTGATGAGCTCCACAAGACCAACTCTTCTCCATATTGAGCAAGTTTGGGTTTCTCAGCCTCCTTGCTGAGCAAGTGTCCTAGCCACGGTGTCCCTTGCACTTTTATTAGTGGAGGAGAACTGGAGAACAGAGATATTGAGGGGGTAAAAGGTAGAGGGATTTTGCAAGAAAGACCAGGGTAGATGGAAAGAAAAAGGAGCCTTTGAGAGTAAGAAGTCATTCTCCTAGTATTGCCTCCCACCCTTGAAAGACATGGAGGGATTATTTGTAAAGAGGGGCTGAGACAGCCAGCGATAGAAGCCGGATGTGCTGATTGCAGGTGACACAGAGAGGAGCAAAAGATGATGCATCTGGGAAAATATATCTGGCACTTATTGGCAGGCTGACAGGAAAAGTGGGGAAAGCTATGGGCTGGACATTATTGTCCTGCTTCAGGACTTTGAGCCGAGACTGAGATGACGCAATGACTTAGTCACAGTGATAACTTTAAGAACTGGTATAAGTTCATTGAGGATGTTTAAGTATGCCATAATTCTTTGAGCTGAGTTTTCTATCCTTAGCTGTCACTTATTGAGACCAAAGCTGCAGAAATCTATATACTTTCTCCTTGTGTTGCTAAGTACTGAAAGCCTGAATATATGCTACCCTTTCTCCAAATCTTGCAAGTTGGCACTTCATACCACTGACGGAAATTTAAAATAAGAGAAGAAATTCTAGAGGTTGCCGCTCAACTCTTCCAGGGCCTTGACTGTAATGATAGTGCTATGTCGAACACACTTTTCTTTTTCCTGTCCTGCTAAGATCGTATTTTAGTTAGAATGTTCTGCTACAGAATAATTAGAAGTAAAATTAGTGAATGCGATGTTTAAATGTTATGTTACTATAATCTCTCCAGAAGTATTTTGAGTTGTACTTGCAGTAAGAGAACCATTTTGGAACAGAACACTTTACTGCAGGATCTGACTAATGTAGGGGTTACATATGTTGGGTTATGTGGTATGTTGAATATTTTGTGGTGGTTTGTGGTCCCTTGATATCCATAAAATCACTGCTTGTACTAGTGACAGGATTCCTAACATTCATAAATAACCTGTGCTCCTTCTTTTTCACTTCCTGATGGGTAATTGGTGTATTGCCTAAAACTCCAGATCCAGCAGAAGCAGTACACTGGAAAATATAATTCTTCCTAGTGATTTGGGTAATAAAAATGTCAGTCAGGCTTAGGCAAAGATGCTAAAGCTTTTCTATTGAAGTCTGTGTCACAGGATAAATATGTGCATGTGCTTTAACCCACAGGGTTTCAAAGAGTTCCTTTGGCTGGATCAGAGAGATAGTTTGGTCTCCTTGTATGGATTTGGGTAGAAAAATGATGCTGAGATACTTCTACTGTGTAAGTTTATAGATAGTATGTTTGAAGGGGAAATGCATAAAAAGGTTCTATGGATGTTCTAAACAACAGAGGAAAGGTCTAGGCTTCAGCAACTATTTAGAAGATGAAGGTGAAGACTTTCAATAATTTCTTATAATGACTGGCTTAGCATGTGGGCAAATAGATGTCCTTTTGGCACAGCTAACTGCAAGTAAAAAATGTACTGCTGTTTCTAGCTTTCCTCTATATGCTCTATATCACTAGCCCTTGTTCTCATGGGGCACTTAAACTTACTAAATATCTGCTAGAAATACAATACAGCAGAGAGGAAGCAGTGTAGGAGGTTCTTGGAGTATGTGGAAGATAACTGCCTGACACAGCTGATGAGTGAGCCAGCCAGGGAAGGTGCCCTGCTGGACCTGTTTGTGAACAGAGAACTTGGGGATGATGTCATGGCTGGATGCTGACTTGGTCATAACAATTCTTTGAGAAGTAAGCAGAGGAATCAGCAGAACAGTCACCCTGGACTTCTGGAGGGCAGAGTTAGGCCTGTTTGGGAGACTGGTTGACAGAGGCAGTCCTGAAAGGCTAAGGAGTCCAGGAAGGCTAGACATCCTTCAAGAAGGAAATATTAAAGGTACCTGGTTTTCTTTAAACTGTGCAATCTGTTTTCCCCCCTGCTGCTCAGTCTCCCACTTGGCTATTGTCTCTCTCTGAAAATGCATGTTGGCTCTGCAAATTTGCCTGCTCCCTTGAGTGTCTGCTTTTCTTGTGTGTTCTTGCATCATGATTATAGGTGTATCAGAATGCTCATGTATTTTCTCTGCTTATGGAGATAGTAGAGAAAGTTGCCCAAGGATTAATCTGACGAAAATAGTTCTCAAGATTTGACAGGAAACTTCATGATGTGCTAGAGGCCTAATTCTATCCAAATTGCTCATCTAAAGCACTAATTGGAAAGATATGAAGAAACATACTGGGCTTTGAAAAGGGCTTTTGAATCCTTAATTTTATGGATAATGTCTTTGAATTCAGTGTATCTACCCCTCCTCTGCCATGAAAAAGGAAAATGTGTGAATGTGACTGGTTGAATGTTCTTTGGAGTAAGAGTTCTGCTTCTTCAGTATATGGTTAGGTACTGTGCTGACTCTTTGCATAAAAATGTCAGTGTTTCATCCCCTTTCTAAACTGGGACACTGCAGAATGATAACCAAAAGAATTGTTATCCTGATAGTCTCCCAGTCCCTGTCCAAGCAGATCTTTGGGTATGGCCTCTGCTGTTGTCATCCATCTTTGCATGGGCTATAGCTAAGCCTATTGGTAGAGGCTTTGCAATCAGTAAGCACTCAGCTGCAAATTCATGGTCTGTTACTCTTAAACAAAATGAGGATGTCTCAACAGCTCAGCTGAAGTGAAATGGGAACAGGAAGTCAAAACTGAGCCCATATACCCTGGTGTCATCTTTAATCTGTTTACATCTAATAGACCTATTTCTACTGAAGCTAATGGAAGAATTTATTTGCTTAATGGAACATAGTTGTCTTAATTATATGCTTGTTTTAATTATATGTTCTGAATCTATTATCACCCACTTCTAGAAATCCCCAAGTGGGTGAGGTTTTGTTGTACTGTTCACTGTAAAAGTAAATACATGAAAGCAAAATTGTACCCCAGGCAGCTCAGATTTTCAGCGCTGTCATTTGAGAAGTGGATAAGTTGAGGGGAACAGGCTCCCTCAAGCTCCTCTCTCCCTGTCCAAATTTTTTTCTTTTTAAGATTTAAAGATTTAAAAGTCTGGAGGAACTGTTAATTTTGGATCACATTTGGTGGTTATATTTTTAAAAAGGAGTCTTTTGCAGTAGCATTGGATGAACTACAGTTTCACTGTTAAAGTTGAGCATGAAACATGCTTCTACCTTCTCATCGAGTCAGTGAGTTTATGTATTCATTTTAATTCCCACCACTTTCCATTTCTGCCCGTGTGTGAACATTTGTACGAAGCTTTTATCTTTCCTACATCCTCTCATTCGCACCACAGGGTCGAGTTTCATGGCTCTGTGGTGGGGGCCGTTCAGGTGCTGCCATTCCCCCTGCCCGGTGGGAGCACAGCTCCTCGAGGCTGGCTGTGCCGCGAGCACACGGCTTTTCCGCGCCGGCCCGTGACCTCACGCGCGTGAAACCGCGCGCGGAAACCACCAAATGGGGACCAGCTTCTCAATGTGCCTTCCTGTTTTTCTGCTCTTTTCTGACTTGGGCTCAGAGTGTAAACAGACCTTTGTTTTCGTTCCTTAGCATGTCTCTGTGGCAGCTTTCTCCATTCAACCAGCAGCAGAGAAGTGAGACTTTTGAGTACCACTGTAAACATGGTAATCTTCCGCCCTGAAAACCTCAAGCTCTTTGCCGAGCAAAAACTGCTTGGACTCAAGCAGTGGTTTTGCTTGACTAAAAGAATGTAGGTTTGGCTTTTTTTATTTCTAATGAATATTTAGGGCATACAATTTATTGTCCTGTTATGATACTGTAAAATTAATTTTAATTTTAATAAACTCTTAATTGTAGTATCTGAGAAATAATGCAACAAACCATAAATTATCCTAAAAAAACCTAAACAAACAAAAACCAAACCCAAAAACTTACTGTGTAGTTTACATTTCTGAAGTAGTTAAAAGTAGAATCAGGCAAGGTCAGTGGGCTCATCAAAGATCTGCTGGGACATATATAAACTGTGCCCCATAGGAACGATTTGTTAATAGAATAAAAAATACTTAAAATAATGCATGGTACATTGACCTACACTGTTTTTTACCATCTCTGGCTTTTTTGGTGAACTTCAGTATGAAAAAAACCCCGAATTGAATGAATTTATACTAAAATACTGAGTACAAAATTGTAATTTAAAAATTCTGTTTAAAAGCAATGTATATAATGATGTAGGAGATTTGCCATCAGCTGAAATCTTGACTGGATAACTTGCTGAAAAATAAGCTTGGCTTTGTCAGATGTTTTGGACTTGCTGGGTAAATTTCTTCGTTTTTGCCGGACATCAGCCCAAATGGTCATAGGTTTCTTTGTTTCTGCATCTTGTGTAACTGCCATTGACTTTCAGTCATGGAAAACAGGAGATTGTATGTATTCAGAAGTCATATGTATAAACTTGCTGCTAAATATTCAAGTAAAATTAGGGGCAATCAAGTTTGCTAAGGGAAGCATTCAGTGCCTGGTAAATGAGAGAATCCACAAAGGATGAATTATATGCATTCAAACCTATTATGAGCTAGTTCTTAAAACTAAAATGATCATTATTTTACATACAATATCCAGTCCCTGTTCTAGAGGCAGGTTGATGCAGGGTTTCTCTACAGGGCTGTTCTGTGTTGTTTGCTGTTGCTGTGCAGCCACCGATCTCTATTACCAACATGAACTGAAAGGGGAGGGTCATGTCTGCTCCACACACCAGATCTGTAGTGGATGGAGACTTCCCTGCACTTCTTAGCTGGTTTTTGTGTAATGCTCACATCCTTTTCCTGCAGACAATTTGAATGACTGACCAGCAGGACTTTGGAGCCAGCTTGGGCTGAGCAGTAGTCATGGCAGGTTGTTCTGTGTAGACAAGTGTGGAATGAAATCCAAACCTTGCAAGTGAGATTCACCAGTATTGATGGATATAGAAGCAAGGGAAAATGTGAATGCCCAGGATTCCATTTCTCCGGACCAAAACCTCGTTAACCTGGTTATGTTCCCCTCTCTTCCCTCAAGCAACCCCTTGTTTTCAGTTTAAAGGAATGTTTTTTAGACATATTGAAGCCCTTCAGGGATTCACTGGATTACCAAGAACAGACACCAGGGCCCAGCCATCAGCTTCCCAAGCAGAGAAAATAGAAAGAGATATTAAATTAAGAAATGAAAAAAATAAATCCAGATTAATCTGCTTCTTCTCAAGCTGGAATGAATTCAGATATCCTGTGGCTGTTGCAGGCAGAAATTGTGAATGTGTGGAACATGTTAAAATTTTCTTGTTTGAATAGTGTTCATGGCTTGACATGACGTGACATCATAGCTTGCTGAATGAAGAGGGGCTAGGAAATTTTATTGCAAAAATGTCTCCAGGTACAAATGGAGACTATTTTATTTTTCCTTTGCAAAAGCTTAGTGTGGCAGACTGGAGGTAATCCAGGTACTCAGGAACAACAAAGGCCTATCCTTGATGCAAAGGGTTTTTTTGTAAAATGTAATGCTCCTACTCCAAAGTCTAGAAGTGTTAGAGATGCACAAAGAAAGGAATTTGAGCTTTGGAAAACTAATTTACTTTTGAAACTCCTCGCTCTTGGGAACAGCTAAGCTGTTAACTGAACAACTTCTTCCCTTTTTCCCCCTCCAAATTTGCTTTAGTGAAACACAGCATGGAAAGACTTCAGACTTGTTAGTCTTGAAAAATTAGAAATTTGTTTCAATTCATTATACAGAAAAGTCTCTGGATATAATTAAAGGTAGGACTATGTTCTCCACTGCCGTAAATATATTTTCTGATCTTCCAATCTAAAACTAGAAAGAGGAAGAAAATCAAAGAACAAAACTTTGTTGTTTGTCATCCCAGTTTCCTACTTGCAGTTGCTGATTGAATGGATAGAGGTACATTTAAGTATGTTTACATACATAGATGTACATAAACTTTGATTAACAATTTGAGACCATGAGTTCTTAAAATTATCATGTATCCTGAGAGTCACATTCAAGTTCCTTGATTTATTTTTTTAACATAATGAAATGCTGAACTCCATGTGTCCCTAACCTCAGGTTGGGCACCCAGCACACTACTAATGACTTTAAAGGCTGTTTCTTTGGAAAACAACTAGATTAAAAAAAACCTGGGGAGTTTGTGACAGGTCCCTGATTTTTATTTTTTTTTTGTGATATCCATGCAACAGAATGTTGCTAATTTATTAGGGGTTTTTTTCTGCTGTACAAGATTTGACTAGTTACATCAGAAACAGCAACAGAAATGTCAAAACAAATTGGATGGATTTCTCTTCCCCATGCAACCCATATTGCATATGAGAAGTCCTGAAAATCTTAGAAGATTTAATTACACGCAGTTCTAGTTCAGCATTAATTTTTTTGTAAATGGCTCTCTCAGAAATGAAAGAAAAATTTATATTTCCTAATCTCTGCTGTTTCGGATTTTCTCATGCTGCTTCCTTTGTTGGTGTTGTTAACTTTTGTCAAATTTCTAGAAAGTTGAAAAAGTGAGTCCAGGAAACACTGAAGAAAATTTGTTAATAACTGTAACTGTCTACAAGCATAAATAACAGCAAGTTTAAATATTCCTCACTTTTAAGAGGTCATTCTTACACCTGGTTCTTTGGAGGCATATTATAAAGATGGGTTGGCTGTCAGTCATTTGGGACCTTCATTTTGGAGCAACTAATAGGAAAAGGAAATACATTATAGTTGAAGACTCTAGGAACATGGGTACAAAAGAAGATACTATTGCTGATGCCTTCAGGGAGTACAAGGTTTCTGTTGCTGTCTCTGCTCCGACGACAGTCAAGAAATGTCATGTGTTAATGTCAGAATCCATGTTTACATTGGTGTCTATATTCCCCCCCACCTTTATCCTAGATCTAAATTTTTTAGACATCCTTAAGGTCTGGGCTTATACTTTGCTAATCAGAGTACAGTCCATGAAACTGAGAAATGGTCTTGCTTCAATAACAAACCCTGGGGAAAGGGGCAATGTGATCTCATGGAGCAGAGGGTAGAATGCTGGTAACCCCTGGGGCGGAAACTCCAGTGTTGAGGGAAGTCAGCCCTTGCTGCCAAGGCTGTACTGGGAAACACTGCTGGTTTTTGTTTTATCAGCTCGTTTTCTGGCTTCCCTGCTTATTGAGATGTCTTCCTGAAAACTACTGCATTCAAATGGAATAATTTACAAGAATATTTGTAAAGATTCCCTCTGAGCCATCGCTCAGCGTGGGCAATAGCAGCTATTTCTATTAATACGGGGAGTTTCCCCAAGGCAGCTATTCATACTTTACAGAAATGTTTTTGCAAAGTCCTGCACAGTCCCTTTTTTATATTGCAGTAAAAGTTTGTGGTTTAAACTTCTTAGAGGATGCTTATATATAACAAGATGGAAGTTCCCCTTGTGTGAATGCTGTTAGTGGCCAGGCAGGTTCTTTGTATTTTTATTGTAAGGTCAAAGAAGTACAATGAGGTGCTATTTGGCAAAGGTGCTAGTTAAGAAAAAGGTTTATAAAGTGTTATGTAATCCATTCAGAAGCAGTGTTTCCTTAGCTGTCTCCTCTAGATATTGCAGTAACTTTGTTTAAAATCTTATGAAGCCTCATGCTACACAAGTATGACTGCTTAAGTTATTCATGAGCTGTTGAACCCAGGTACTACTCTATTTCAGTAGGCAGTCTAGAACACATCCCCCCATCCCGTTTTGTTTTAAATTAGTCCAACTAAGTTTTATCTCTACCAGATCAAAAATAATGCTCAGGTGTAAACTTTAGAAGATTGTCTGTTACTTAGTGGGATGACTCCTTAAGAGAAAAAAAAAACAACACTAAACCTGCTTTTCCTAACACTAGCTACCAATGGATGTCCCTCTGATTTCAGCAAATGTGATTCTTATTTCTCTTTGTGTTCTAGGGTAATCAGATTATCCTGTAAATGGAAGAAGTCTATTGTGATAGTAAATGTAAAGTCAAAAAGGCTCATTTAGGTACAGTGTGCCCCAGAAATACAATTGCAAAACCAAGATAGTGCAAACTTGAGTTCTAGTTGCAACTGTGATAGTGATCATCTCTGATCTTGGGTGATAAATTTCAACTCTTACCCCTTTGCTGTCTTCTAACTGATGTACCTAATGTACTAAATGTATCTAAGGAACAAAACAATTTTAAGAAAAAGTTGCAAACTATGTGAAAAAGCCTAAATGTCTTTTAATCCATCTGACTGTCATTTGTTTAATGTTTTCTGTCTTCTCCTATCTCCTCTCACTTTTTTCATGTATCAGCAAAAGAAGAGTAAAGCTGAGATGATGCCTGGCGATTTCCCCTTGCATTGCTACAACTTTCCTCTGAAGAAGGAAAGTTGTCTTGAGATTTCCACAGTTACTCTTCTGGGTATATATATCTGTCTGCCCTCTGAATTTAATATTGAGTGAACTGAGAAAGAGCTCAAAAAATCAGGAGCAGGACCACAGTGTCTGTTACGACTGACAACAATAATTTCACCCAAAAATCATCCAGTTCTTTTTCATTACACCTTGATCCCACCTATGCTTCCTTCTGTGGTTTCTACCTAGTTACCTTGAATCCTGCCTGCAGAAGAATAGCAGATGCAGTTTGGCCAGCACCACCAGACCCTACTGTAGCTGTGGATTGCCTGAGCAACTTGGCTGTGGAAACACTGGACTGAGAAACTAAAGGAACAGCAGAGTTCCATGTGCTAGTGGGGCTTGTGTCAGGGTTTAGAGGGGATGTATCTGTACTCTGGTCTCTGTGCATACCTAAGAAATAGGACTGCCTGAGATTTGACTGTAGAGCTGCCTATTGAGAAGTGCCAGCTGGTTAAAATGCCATTTTCTCAATATATTCTCAACAACTCTTTTTTTTTTTTTTTTGTCAGTTCTGGGAATATATTTACAGCATATTTCTCCTAGGATGAATAATAATCGGTTTTGAAACAACACATTATTACAACCAACTTATTTTCTGAAAATGGCTTTTTCTGAAGTTCCTACTACTGTGAAAAATTAACTTTTTAAGGTGGCCTAATTGGCCTCCTGTCACACTAGATTTTACTCTAGGACTGCTAATTTGGCATTTGGAGGTTCCTTTGGATTGTCATTTGTAAAAATGAGAGACAAATGAGGCCTTTGAGTCTATTCCAATTTTAATTTTTATATAAGTGCCTCAAAAGCCCATAGCAACCAACTCCCACTTCAGGTTTTCTACTCAACAAAATATTTCTAACATTGTATGTACCCACTTATCAGCTATATGCTGTGAAATCAGGCATAGTTTAACTGGTTTTGCAAGGTGAATAATTGCCATATCAGAATCTTAAGACATTGTATGGTGATAAAAAAGACAGTTAAAAAATTTATATAGATTTTCATTTAAAATGCCAAGACACAAGAGGTCTTGGCAGCTTCTGTCAGCCTCTCATAGCGACAGCAGTGAGAGAGAGCATTTGGCTCTAACAACAAGACGATCTCATTACATAGGACAGCAATATAGAGTGAAGAGACAAAACACTCTGTACTAATTTTAGGTTCCCCTTGAATCTGTGACATGTATTTAAACTTGTCTTCACAGCATCCTCATTTGGGTTGAATCTCTTCAACAACATTTGAGTTGAACAGATCCTCAGCGAACAGCGAAACTTCTTGGTGCTGCTCTCACTTCCTGTTTGCTAGTGGAAGGCTTTTACGTTTATTTTGGTACTTTTCTTTTGCAGATTTTTGCATCAGAGCAGTTTTGTCTGAAACCAGTATGTGAGAAGCCACAGTTCAAAGTGCCAGATGACATTTCAAGTGAACTTATCTTTAGTATTTTAGTCCTGTGTGTTTAAAAAAAACCACATTAGAAATCCACAAGAAGTACCTCCTCAAAATGCTACTCATTTATATCAGTAATTTGATTTTATCCTTTTTTTATCATATTAAGTCAGTCCTAGACAACACAGTCAGTGAAGTCTGTACACAGTTAGTGAAGTTATTAGAACTCTGTAGCATATTTTGCGTTAGTACTGGGTGGAAATTCTGGGACACCATACCCAAAGCTGATCTAGCACCCATGTGTTGCTCCAACAGCTCAGAGAACTCGAAGGTGACTGCTTTTCCTGGCTGGGGATTCCCCAGGCACAGGGAGATGTGCAGCTGGTGCTGGCTCTGCATAGCTGGCTTTCTGCATGAGCACAGCGCTGCAGCTGCCCCCAGTTTGAGCACCAGCACAGCTCTGGGGCTGCTCTGACACTCTGACACTCACTCGCTCATGTTGTGCTTCTCAGAGTCTGCTCCAATCCTAAAGGTACTGGAAATCCTGCTTTGAAAACCAGAAAAGGGGGGGAAAAAACCCCTCCCTCCATAAATTTTTGACTGCAGTGATCCACAGGTGGTTTGGATTACTTGAGTATAATCTGAACTGTTGGAGCTATATATGAAATATCTCCCTCTCATGCTCTACTGCATAAGCTTTACATAAAAGCTTAGGACTTAGGATGTTAGGCACATAAATCCTATCGAATTTTAGTGGAATTTAGGGTATTATTTGGTCTCTCTTGAAAAATTAATTCTAAATCAGTGCAGGATTAGAGGAAACTCCCACTGTGAACAAAACTTTTTCCCAATAATGCACACCTTTTCCTGAAACTTCTAGCCACTGTTACAATGTTCAAATATCACTTTGTGCCTGAGGAGTCTGGCAGAAATCTTTTAAAGTTCCCCTCAGTACAGTAGGCTGCAGACTGGTCTAATTTGCAGCAGCAATTTCTACTGCCCCATGAAACTTTGGATTTTCCTTTCATTTAAGTTAATAGAATTTATATAACTATATTAAGAGTTGCTTGAGGCAAAGAATATATTAGATAAAGGCTACAACAGAGCGTTTTCCTCCTTTTTTTTTTAATAGTGAATTAAGTGGTTTCTGGTGTTGTTTTAATTGAAATTCTGTAAAATGTATGTTTTTCTTAAAAAGTGAACTTCCCCTCTGTTTGTGACAGCCTTTCAGGCTTTAAAGATCATAGGAGTTACAATAGCCATCTTAAGCAATATTACCAATATTTCTTCATCTTAAGGCTCTGTTACCCCACTCCACATGACAGTTCTGCTATGCAGAATCTGCCTTTGGGCTCCTGCAACTGCCTGTGGTCTGCCCTGTCTTTTGCTTTCAAGCTAGGGCAGTTCACAGGTAGTGTTAAGCATCGTAAAAGTAGTTGCCAGGCACCTCTCAGGGGCAGAGGAGTTCTGTTTGAGGCAGTATGTTTGACGCAGCTTTATGTTGCTATTAGCTGTCAGCTATCAGCCCTGTTCCTCTCCTAGCTGAGCTAACTGCATTCCCATCTCCCAGAGGAGGAATCTCCCGGTGCTGTTTGGCTTCCACATTATTTACACTGAAACATCCTTGTAGGAATGGAAAGAAGCAAAGGTCGTGTTAACAGCCCCATGTTAAAGGTCAGCAATGCCATGGTAACAGTGGAAATCCATCCAGCTGCCTGCAGAAAAGTTTGAACCCCTTACGAAGAGGAAACAACCCAAATAAACAGGGAGATAGATAAAAAGCAATATCTTAGCCCTGAGCCACGTGTCGAGTGGAAACGTAACGTTTGTGAGCTCGTTGGGTATTTCCTACACCTAACTTTGAACTGCTGTGCTCAAAATAAAAGCCGTAGCAAATATTTGGAAAAATAAGTGCCTCACAAATGCTCTGCCTCTCAACCTGAGGCTTTCTTTTCACTGCAAGTGTGTAATGCAGCCAAGTGTTGTTTAGTATCCTTCCTGTGCCTTCAAGTGTGACTTTTATGGGTGACGTTATGTTTACGGGTCTTTGTTCATCCTCGGCCTCATGTAGCCCACTGCTGCTTCCTCTGAGGCTTTGCCGCCGCACCGCAGGGTGTTAATTTCCTGTTTTCAGTCTGTCACAGACAAATTCAGAGCCTCGATTAAAACACAACACACAGATACATGCTGCTGACAAAGGCACTAATAAAACTCTAAAGTTTAAAGGTGGCCCTGGTGTTTCCTCACCAAGCAGCACGAGGACCTTTCACCTCTTGAAGACACGCTGTTTGCAAGAGTTTCTTTTCTTTTTAATTAGGGCTCGCCTGAATGACTCCTAGCAAACTGTTCCAGCATTTGGTGTGTTTGGTTTATGGATGAATTGACTGTAAAACATGCACAGCTTACTTCAGCTTTTCTTTCAAAACAAGCCCCAAACCTCAACAAACCCCAAACAAGACTTATCAAACTTACAGGAACTGCAAAGAGGGGGGAAAAAAAAAGGCTTAAGCAGTAAGCGTGTTGATTAGGGTGATGGGTCCGGTATGTGGGTCCCTGCAAGACACATGCATGGGCATCTGTATTTCCTGACCTCTTATCTTGGTCACTGAGCAGAAGGGGCAGGGAAAAAAGCCAATTTTTTCTTGCTTTAGTGAAAATCCTTCCTTTTGCACTCAAATTCACAAGCAGGAAACTTTAAAATGTCATCACTTAGGCATGAATTTTTAGAGGGTTTTGCCTCACTTGTTTAGCAATATTTCAGCAAGCTTATTTTAGACTATCCTGTAGAGTCACAGATCTAAGAAAAAGAATTTTTCCTATTACCCAGCACATGGGTTTTTTTCCCCCTGCTCTTTAGTGTGATGTGTTGTTCCTAGCACCACTGTAAAAGCCCTTGCCCCCTGCATAAATTCTGCACACGTTTGCAAGACCGCATTTTAAATTTGGATTTGTTCTAATGGAGCCCTTGCTGCTTTTCTACAGCGTTGGGACCAATTTTTTTTTCTATTTCCAGTGTAATATTATTTATTTCTGTATCCTAATTAATTTTAAGCTTTACAAGTATATTTGTAAGCTGAAGTTTCTTAACTAATCATTCTGATGTATGACTGCTAGCTTGCATGTCTGCTACATCTACTCAGAAACCCAAATACCTCATCAGAGTTCCCTCACAATCAAGAGGGAAATTCTAGAGTTTCTCTAGCAGTCTTAGAGATGCCTCTTGCAATATACCTGATGTTTAACTAAACTTAGGTTAATTATATATGGAGAAAAAATTTTGTAGCCTGATTTCTCACAGATATGGCTGTGCCTCTCTCCCTCATATTAAAGGAAATACCAGCTCTTCATAGCCTTCAGACAGAAATGGCATTTCAAATCTTCAGATCTGCCTCTGACCATCTCTCAGTGGCTGTCTTTAAGACTGCCGTGTCTTCTTTCTTCCTTGTCCTCCACTGTCCTATGCCTGAGTTTACCTGAATGACTTCTCACCTGTCCTGTGTACTCCACTTCAGTGGTGCCCTGTGCTCACATCCAACTTCTTTTTCCCCACAAAATCAAGTCCCAGTGTGGCTGCAAAGATATCAGCAGACCTGTTGCATGGAGAGGGCACCTGGGGGAGTAAGCCTCACACATGCTGAAGGTGCTGTGTGTTACCCTGTGTGCTTTTTTCTGCTATTGGATGGACAAAGTCAGCTTCAAACCCCACATTTCCTCTGCTGTTCTGCTTCAGTATTTCCTACAGCTCAGGTTCATAGCCTTTTGCTGTGCCTAGGGGCTCCTGGACCATCTGTGTATGCTATGTGGTATTAGAAGGAAGAAACTGCAGCTGCAACTTAAATACTCCCTATGATCTGCCCAGTAAGGCCACAGTACTTAGGTGGGGGAGCAGGAAAGGTGGTCTGGGTCACACCCTCAGCAGCTCAGGAAGTGACACTGCCTGCCTATAAGGACACTTTGCCAGGCCCTGTGGGGCAACCCCAAACAAATTTTTTGTTGTTTTAAAGCAGCGTCCTGTAGTAAATAAACTGCTGCAGGCTTTTGTGTGGATCTGACTGAATCATATCTGATCTATTTGAGCTGGTTTATTTCATTTTCTCCTTCCTTTACTTTTCTATCAGCTGTGGTTTGTCCCCAAGATTTTATCTTCATCTTTGTCCAGTTTGCTTTTCTCTTCCACATGTCTCCATATAGCTTGTGCTATTCCATCTAAATCCTCGCCAAGGAGGGAGAAGAAAACCCAAACCAAAACATTACTAAGAGCTGCTGTGGTGTGTGCTGGTTCTGCAAACTGTTGTTGTCCTAGACTGTTGTTTCTGTGTTGCCTATTCAGATGTCAGTGTGGGCAACGCATGGATAGGAAACTACCCTTGTAAAAGGTGAATATGTCAGACTTCCTCAGAATAGGTGAATTTTTTGGGCAACAAATGTGATTATTAATTCCATGTAAGGAATTGGCGTATTTCTTAGTACAGACTATGCTCTGTATGTTCTACAAAAAAAAGGAGCTAAAACCACACTATTTCTTATAGGGTTTCAGGCTTCATTGTTGAAACAAGTTCTAATATTCGAATTCCAAGTAAGAAAATGTTGGCTTACAAGTAAGCCTAAAGCTTTGCTTGTGTGCAGACAGACCTTTTGTGCTACTGGTCCTTTACAAAAAAAAAAAAAAACCACTGAAAAAGATGGCATAATCAGATATGTAGGCATTCCCTTTGTACTGACAGTATGCCTGAGATGCAACGGGATGTGATGACTCTGTGCTCCTAAGGTGTAGCTGGAAAGGGTAGGGAATGAAAAACTACTACAAAACTTCCAGCTAAGTTAGAGCATTCATAAGGCATTCTTAACTCTCCCTGAGGCTGGGTTCAGTGCACTTTAAAACATTCTCATATCTTTAAAGAAGTCCATTTCTGCTTTCAGAATGTGTCATTGTTGCTTGCTGTGGCTGAGTTGACCTAAGGATTGGTAGGAGAATTAAGCTGTAAGTCTTCTGAGGCAGCAATTCTTTGTTTGAATCTGCACTATATAAACATCAATATGGGTGGCAGCCTATAAATGAGATCTAGGCACACTGCTATATATGTATGATACAAGTGTTAGATGACTGTTCTGCATTGTTCAGTCTTTTTCTGTTCTGAAATGATACATTCTTCATTGGTCATGCCTTCAAAGTTTCACCTATGGGGAACTGTACTTCGTAGTGATAAGCTCTTTATATTTTTATTTTTTTAAAGCTGGATGTTAACAGTGTGATAGCAGCCATTATATAGCTGAGATGAGCTGTGCAAGAATGAGAAATGTGATTCATGTTTTAAATTAGTTAAATGTGATGCTTTCCACATGCAGGATATATAGCCTTCTCTCTGAATAAGACACAGATCTCATGCGAGTCATGAGTTCTATGTTTTTTACAAAACATCTGTGAGTTCTGACCTTTCCAAGCTTGTGTGCATATGAGTGAGAGCACTGCTGTACTCACAAACTGTGGAACAAACTTCACAGAGCATAACAGAGTAAATCTTGGAATGCATGAGAAAAGCTAGTGGAGCTGGAGGCCAGTGGCATCATGGGGTGACACAAAAGGCCAGACCAACTTCCCAAGGCATTGAGTTGTTTTAACTAGTCCAACTGCAATGGAGGAGTTGTCAGAGTTTCTCAATTTTCTGAGTTATGCAGCTGCTGTTCCTAAAGTAATTGAAGTGCAAGAATGTCATGAAAGCAAAGCACTGGGGCTGTTCCAAACTATTTTATGTTAATGTCATACCTAGCACAAGCTGTGTCTGCAGTGCTTGCACTGTTGTCTAATCCATGAAATAGACTTGTGAGTGCTGACTGTCAGTGTGAGGGACACAGAATGAAGCAGCATCATCATAGCTGGACTTTGGCAAATTCCATAAGTGTCAAAGGTGTTTATCTGGTCTGACCCTGTTTTAAATTGGACTATTGCCTTGCTTGTCCCCTGGCTACGCAGGGCTGCATTTTTCCTCTTGTTGTCCAAGAGCGCACATTCTTTCTCTTTAATGCTTTCCCTGTATTACTAGTTTTTCTTTGTTAAAGCTCTCTCAAACTTTTTTCGCTTCTGTTTCTGCTCTCCTCTCACTTCTTTGTAATCAAGCCCAACCACCTCTTTCACAGCCAGCCTTCATGCTTCTATTTGTAGCCCTTTACCTGCTCCTGCATCTGGTGGTTGTGATTGCCTACTAAATTATTTCCTGATATTGTCCTCTCTCTCCTCCGCCCCCTTCTCCCCCCCACCCTGAAGCCTCCAGTATGGGCCTGTTGAAGGGAAACTGCTACCATTCTTCCAGTTTAAAAAGAATGAATGGAGAAAAACCACACTAAACAACTCAAATGTGTTGAGATGGCATCTCCCTTAGAACTGCAGCAAATTCCTTGGAAGCAGAAAGTGTCTTTTATAGTGTATAGAAAAAGTTGCTGATTGCTAAATGCTTCAGGCTGGATCACAGCTCCATCATAATTGCATTAAGATGGTCACAGTCCTGATTTGCTGTATCTGCAATGAGTTAGATGACAGAGCTTTTTCTGTCATTCTGAGAAGAATGGTTTTGGCATGTCTCTATCAAAGTTTGGCTAATGTGGTGGAGATGTAGCGCAGCTGCAGAATATTTTTGCTTGCATAATACAAGAATGTTCTTTCAATTTATTTGCACCTTGCAAGTTGAATTTAACAGAAATTCCATCATTCATTTTTTTTTTGTTGAAGTCCAAGTAGGTGACGCAAGATAAGAGCCTAGTGCCAGGAAAATCATGGAATTTATGGAATAAATCTGTTGAGCTGTAGGCTGCTGGGGGTTATCAGCTTGATCATGAACAGGCTGAAGAAGGGCTGTAACTACTCCTTTAGGAGCTAGTCAAAGACAGATCCAAAATGATTTGATTGTTACAACAAGCTATGATATGAAAGAGGTTGCAAAGTTACATGCTGTGGACCTTTAGATTGGTGAAAACCATATAGTTGCTGAGGATCCTTCTATAGTCCAATAAAAACCTTGCCAATATTGCAATGACAGGAGTCACTAGATGGCAATATTACCTGTACTCTTACAAATCCAAGTGTATGGGCATTGTCCAGCCCTTGGAAAAGGTGTGCCTTGCTCTGTAGAGGTTTTCCGTAGTGGGAACTCAGGAGAGCAATCAGGGCTTTCCAGCCCTTTCTGAATGGGGAGATTGCTTGAGTGCTGGTAACTGCATACAGAGTGTCCAACAAGCCACTCCAATGGTGTACCCACCAATTGCTTTCCACATAGCTGTGCCAGAAGCTCAGAGTGATTTAGGGTGTATGTGTCCTGCTCAGCTGTGCCTGCTGCCAGCGGGGAAGTTGTAGTGGGGGGCAGATGGGAGGTAGCAGTCAACTGGAGGTGTTTCTGTAGCCCCTCTCACCTCAATCTGCCAGCAAATATGAGTTAAGACCCCTTTTAATCTTTTGACTGGAGGCTGTACTGCCAGGGCTTCACATCTGCTACTACTCAGAGAAGCTGAGAGTATCCCTCTTCATTCAGGGCTTGGCAGGTTTTGCACATGGTTCTGATTTTGTGTGAAGTTGATTTTAGGTATGTGCCATAGAGGTTGTGCTAATCTACCAAGAAATTTTGTAGGATTTCAATTTAGGATTTTAGTACCTCTGTGAGAAATATGGTTAAGAATAATGCTCTAGATTTAGCTGTTCGCAGTTGATTGACAAACTGGCTAGATAAGGTATGTGATTATTAATAACTGTGGGTGCTGGACTTCGCTTATTTTGTTGGAATTTTTTTGTTAAAAATCTGCAGCCATGTTTTAGTTTTTTTTTTAAATTTTAACCAATATTTGGTTTCTTTTTTAATTTCAAATTTTCATTGACAAATTTATGCCTAGTTCACACAGGTTACCTGGAAATCTCAGAACTGTCAAAGTATGCAAAAACTGCCTTTCTGCCCTTTTTGCTGCAGATTAATTACTATATAGAATAAGAATATAATAGAATAGAATATATAAGAATAATTATTTCTTAATTTACATGTGAATGCAGAATAATAAGTAATAACATCATTGCTACAATAAAGAATTTTATTTGGACTAGATTAGTAGTTTTCCTTCTCTCCATATTGTTCAAAGCTTCCCACTGTGATGTGGACATCGTACTTTTTATTCTTGCAGCCACACATCCTATCAGTAAAGCCCATCCCAGGCTCACATGTGGGACATCCTTTTCTCAACTCCATAATCAGTAGAGTAAGTCTGAGAAACATTGTTTTTTCCTTACCTGCATCATAATTTCTATTTGTGAACTAATTATTGAAGAAAATTCAAAAGCCTATTGTAAATAACACACCCTTGGAATGGGAAATACTGTTAGGAACAGCTTCATCTTGCAAAGAAACAATAGAAATACAGACATTTATTTTTT
>VWZV01006645.1:569744-811349 GCA_013397155.1 Irena cyanogastra
TTTGTGGGAATTTTTTTTTTTTTCCAAAAAAAAAAAAAAAAAAAAAAAAAAAAAAAAAAAAAAGAAAAAAAAAAAAAGAGGCTTGTAGAAAATGAGCTGTTGAGCAATAGCATAGATTGGTAGCCAGACAGCTGTGCTATCAATCTATCCTCCCCTCATCAGTCCCATAACCTCCTACACTGGTGCTCATCTCCCTGGATGGCTTTCATACACAGACATTTAGGTACAACATCTTACAGGATTCAATGTAATATTCTGCTAGTAAATAGTCATCAAAGCAGGGCAACAGCTGACGGAGAAGGCATGTGTCTATCAATTGGAATTATTTCTCTAGCAAGTACTAACACAAACAAGAGGAGAAATCTGGTAAATATTTTTTCTGAAGTTCTGAACACTTACTTGAAATACTAAAATTGTATTCACTAGCAACAGCACCTATATGGGCTATTTGCCCTGTGCTTACTAAGCTGCTGGATCCAAGTGGTGTTACTGAAAGCCCAGGCTGAGAACTGTCAGGCCAACTCTGCTTTGCAGAGCACCAGGGTTTTTCCTGACTCTTATTTGCCCTTGGTGAGGGTCTCTGATGAACACTAGTGCTGCTGCTCCTTATACCTAGTGAGGAAATTGAAATGTACTTGAATTAGAAACAGATGACTGGAATTTAGAGATGAGTTAAAACTGCTATAAGCAAAGGGCAAGGGTGATATAATTAGTCTGTCTTGAGACTAGTTTGCTTATGTTACATATTAGAGTCCTTTCTTATGGCTTCAGAAAGTAACCAAAGAGAAACGAAACCAGTGCAGATACAAACAGAACTCTTGGAAATTAAACCAAAAATAAATGAAACCAGTGCAGATGCAAACAGAACAGCTCAGATCTGAGCTTTACAGTTCACTTTTAGATCCAAAATGCCCCAAAGCAAAATGCCAGAGCCTGATTCTCTGCTGGTCCAGATCTTGCACAGGTATGATTTCAGTGTAATCAGTAAGATGGTTTCAAACTGAGATAAGAATTAAAACATGACATTGGAATAATTTTCTCTCTACCTGCTGAAAATTTGGCTAGACCCCCTGATTAATAATGAGAAAATTAAAATGGAATCTGTTTCCTTAATTTTGTACAAGTTTGAGTCACTATTTAATCTATAGGACTTGGATCCATCTGTTTTACAACCTTGAATTTGATGATGAACTTCTTTGTCTCTGCAGTGACCGCTTAGCTGTCAGCATCCTTAAAGGGTATTAAGATGAAACCTTCCAAGGAGGAAAGTGGTCCCATTACTTTTTGGATGCTTTGTCCAGTGCTGGCTGTGCTCCAGGAGTGTGGTGATGTTGACATCCACAGCACCGATGTGTTGGTTGATGTAACACTGCTGAATGACTCGGAGAGCCTTGGTTTTCCAAAGACATGCAGCAACTGAAAACAAAAAAGTGAAACAAATCCAGTAACAGATTAGTTCAGATGCAAAAGACAAATGAGGCTTTCTGTATGTAACGCTTGGTTCTCGCCTTGTCCTTCAGAGCCCTTAGCTGTTAGCTGAGGCTCTCTGTGTTTTAAGTGCTATGAATGGGTGCACTAAAGCCTCTGATCAAATGAACACAGAACTGCAGATAATTAATTCCTGTTACAGCTGCAGGAGTTGAAGAATAACTCATGCCAAAGTACAGCAGAAGGGCAGAACGGTGTTGTTGCTGCCAACAGCAGAATGTTCGGCACGTTCATGCTGCTTGTCTCAGAAAAGCCTAGGTGAAAGGGGTGATGGAAACACCCCCTTTAGTGCCACAGACTCATCTTGTTTGGCCAAGATCAGTCTAAGGTCATGGAGAGAGCTCTGACCTCAGAAGTAGTTATGATGGAAGCAGTCAAATTGTTTTGCGTGCAAGATGTGAGATTATCAGAGAATTTTGACAAAATTCACGGAAACTTGTATTTTCAGGACCAGCACCTTTTTTGCTGTACAGTGATCTGTGCAGAGGACCTGTGGAGAGGAGCTCCATAATCATCTATAATTGTAATGGATTATTGGAACTAGAAATATAAAATTATTCATTTCAAGTATCCTTTTTTTCCTGCAATGTGATTTTGTAGAATTTCCTGTGTTTCATAGGAGCATAAAGGTCGTAAGGATTTGGGTTTTTTTCTCCACTAAGGGAAACGTATTCTTTTCCATTCTTTGAGATGTCTTAATTTAAACCTTAAAATGCTAGAGAATATCTTAAATGCCTTACTGTTTTAATGAACAATACACGCATTTAGCAGTGTAATTTAGTTTTATGTCTATAAGTTAACTTTATTCAGATCTTTCCAGAAAGTTTCGAACTCTAGCCTATCACTTGGGATGTCTTTCTTTTGTTTCTCCTCTTAGGAAACCAATTCTGATTTCTGACCCACCTTCCATATAACAAAGGACCGTAAGCATCCAGTCAGCTGCTTTTGATGTTTCTTTGCTCTATAGGAGGGGTGTGTGGCTACATGGGGAAGAAAAGAAGAGTTGCTTTTCCCATTAGAGGTATAGGTGTTTTTGGTAGCAAGTTTAAGGCTTGTTGCCACTAATGCACAGTGAACAGCCACAGTATCAACCTGCCCAGAGAAAAGGCGTTTGGCCAGGTGTTGTGCAGCGCTGCTCAGTGGGATCTCTTGTTCTCCTGCCTTTGTCTGCTTTCCACCCCATCCAGTCGCAGAAGCTGCCAGGTTATCCTGACCCAAGTGCAGCTTAGACTCCCTGTTGGTGAAGGCTGTGGGTCACTGCATTTTTCCTTTATTTTGCTCCGTGCCCAGAGTGGTGTGCCAGGCAGCTGGTGTGGACTGACACAGCTGAACTCGCACTGCCCTCTCTTAAGGAAATGCTTGAGGCATTGTCAGCTTCAGGGCAGATTTAAGTGTCTGTTGTGCTAATTAAGTTGTGCAAAGGAAAAACGCTGAAGATCTGCGTGTCTGGCTATTATGACTTTTCCAAGTAATTACTAATATTTGGCATGCAGGAACTGCCAGTTTTTGAATTGCTATTTTGTTATTGTTAAATTATAGTAAGAAATTACTTTGTCTCCATAACATTCTCTAAAATTGAAAGTACAATTAAAAAAAATATCAAATTTTCCAGTTTGTTGCAAAGAAGCATGTGCAAAAATACTCTAGAAGACATGATGATAACCACAGTCTGCAGCTGTTGTGTTTGAGAGCTGATCTCAGATCTGTGGTCAACGCTGATTTCAGTTTTGTACTTCATGCAGGAATTCAACTTGTATTTTTAAAGTCTTACTCAAAATGCTGTATCCACTCTTTGAATAGGGGATGGATTTGACAGCCTAGAAATAACCTTGTTATAAATTAGGTCATTTATTGAACATTTCTTAATCGGAAATTTCATCACCGTGCACTACTTTTTTGGAGAGCACAGGCTCTCTAAAGCAGAATAGCAATTAAAATAATATTTTACATGGTTAAAATAAATTTAAGAACTCAGGGGCAGGCAGTGTTTGAAGAAACATTTTTAGAAGAAAGGATGACTTGTTACCATTACTTCTCAGACTGGAACGTGTCGGCAGGGTGCTTTCCACCTGAGAAATTACCCTCTTCAGAGTTTCATGAGGCGTTTTGTAATGGTGGAGCTCAGACTTAAGGATCCTAGAACAAAGACAGCTTCAACTCAAGATCGTACAATTAGGACTCTGGGTTTTGTAGCTTTACTAATGATGATTACAGTGTTACAGTTTATTATGGAAGGGCACCCAGTGATTATTTGGCTCCTTCTGAGAATCTCAATCCTCATGCATAGCTTTCCACTAGGAAACATCTGTTCCTGAGTGGTTTGACTTTGAACCTCAACTTCCTATCACGTCCAATGCAAAGATGTCTCCTGCTGGTGCTTATTAAAGAAGAAAAAAAGAGAAAAGTATGCTTGGTTAATAGTGCCATGCTTTGGGGATTTCACTTGTCATCTATGGGGTCACGAAAGAAAAACTTCCCCACAGTAAGTCATAATTTGATGTGTGTGTTTTGGGTTCTCTGGTCTTTCTCCAGAGCACAGGAGACTAAATACCTTCTTTTTCTGTGGTTAGGCAGGGTACATTCTTTGAGCAGCATTACATTCTCAGGGATCTGGTTCATGTTTTCTTGTAGACATGTTTGGGGCTAAGACTGCTGGCTTTTAGGTCAAATCTCTTTTGACTGTCAGAGTCTATTGGATTTTTTTTTCTTCTATGTAGATTCACTGGACTATTAATTCCTTGAATAGGCAGAAGGACGCTTCGGTTCAGACTGAGATGAATTAGGTGTCTTTGCAATTAAACTACAAATCTAATCTGATGTTGCAAACTAATAAAATACTTTGTGACAATATGTGTCTACTGGAAGCTCCTATGTCTGATGTGCTCTTCTTCTTTCTGCAATAATATTATGAAAACGTCCTTGCTATTTCTAATCTGACTGGCAACCATATGCAATCTTGCTTCAAGCTTCCAAGCATCTCCCTTAACATGTGCCAAAAAGTCCAAAAGCTGCATTTAAAGCTGTCATTACAATCTTTCATTAGACTTTAAAAAAACTTCTTCCCCAAAGAAATTGCATTATGATTTTATGGAACCATCAGCTGCAACATAGTAGATAACACAGAATTCCAGTGCAAAGGTGGTGTTGTAGCACAGTTTAGAGGACCTGATAGCAAGAAGCTAGATTTGATTATTTTGTGAGTCTTTGTTATAAATCTGTTCCTCTATAAGAAGCCTATCCTGCCAGAAATCCAGTGGACTTTGCTACACTCTCTTAGACTACAGCTATGTGACAGGCTACACAACATCTATTTGAGCTCCTCTGAGTTGGAAGGTATCTTCAGTACAAAGCTTAAAAGTGGTCTAATTTAAATGGACACTAAAATGAAGCTGGGGCCTAAAGTCTAATCAAAGTTACTGTAATGAATTCTTTAGAGGGAACTGATTTTACTACTGATTTATTTGTATGGGGATATTTGAAAGGGATTTTGAAAGACATAAGAGAAATAACTTCATTGAAGTACAATTAAATTTGTATCATGGAGCCTGATGCATAAAATTTGAAGATTGGAGGCAAAAATGGATTCTTTGAACTTTGTGATTAGAAGTGGAGTCCTTATTTTTTTCTCTTTAATACAAGCAGTAAAGAACAGCTGCTGCTCCAATAAATCAGAGCTCCATCAAGAATTGAGAAGGTGAATATACTGTACTAGAGGAATGCAGGACAAGAAAACAAGAACAGGAATTGTTTGCCTTTTACTCAGAACCACAGTGGTGGTGGGAATGGAGCAGAATAAAGGAGGGGTGGAGCAGAAGAGATGCAGAGAAGAAAAACCCTGAAATTGGAGTGCAAAGCCTTTGCAATATTCAGTGTAGACAGACTGCAGAAAAACAAAAGCTGTGTAGTATTCTTGCTTTTATTCTTGCTTCTTTCCTGAGTGAGGGATGTCAGGGCCTTTTTTCCACCAGCCCAGCTTCTGTGCCGTCTTCACACCTGAGGGAATTTGGCCTCCTGCTACCTGCAAATGGAAGTAGCTGATAAGGGCTGTGTGAGCATGAGCATGTAGCAAGCAGCTGTGACAGACCCCAGTGGTCATTGCATTATTTCAAAGCTCAGAGTAACAAAATTTCCCTCTGTGTGTAATTGTTACTGAAACTCACAACTTTTTTTGCTGGTGACATGGAGTGTAGAGGAGGGTGAGTTCCTCATACTGCCACCCTGTTCTCTGAGCATGTTTAACCTGGGGATCACTCCAGGTGTGTGAATTGAGTAGGGATAAAGTTTGCTGCTTTGAATGCAATTGCTAGTATTCAGTTTCCTAACACTTTGCTGGAGGCCTTCAGAGATTAATGGCTAAACACAAACCTACTTATGCTTGTACAACAATCAATGCTCTCTAAATTCTATGTAATGTCAACCTTGGAAGGCAGAAGAACTGAAAATAGCCAATTCTCCAGTCAGTAATAGTATTTTTTAAATAATTTCTTTACAGGCTCTATGAACAATACTTGAATATTACTTTCTTTACACATCATTCTTGATTTAAGGTGGCTGCTCATGTATCTGCAGGGGGTTGTATAAAGTGTATATTGGAAGAGAGATTGGCTCTGTAATTTTACTGTCTAGGAGCTTCTGTGTAAGTCCTTACATGAGAAACAGCACTATCTCCTGTTTTCTAAGCATAATAAATAAAACAATGGATGAGAATTTCTCATTTTATGCCTCTTTTTGTCTGGAGACAGGAAGAATCTCTGAGATTTATTCAAAATTTGTCTTCTGTGTAGTTAGGAGGTTAGATTTTAATGTAGTTGTAGCATTGGCTCCCTTATGTTTTGAAGTTTGTAAAACATTTGCTGTGAAAACATTTGTTTTCAAACAACCACAATTCATGTTTTGTGCTTCTTCAGTACAAATTTTGTTCTGCTATCAGCCTGTCATTGTTGCTACAGTAATATCTCATGGATTGCTATGAGTGCTTCAAGAGTCTGTCAGCTAGGAGATCAAAGTCTGTTTTGAAAGCCACTACTCTCAGCCCTCCAGACTGGTGAGTAATCTGTACAATTGTTATAGAAAAAGGGCAACTATAATAGAGGAAGTGTAAGACATACATAGCTCATTGGGCTATGGTCAACACCAGAGTTGCTTGCAATGTATGTTTGAGTTGACTGTCTGCTATGTGGTATAGTAGAGCTCAAAGATTTTTCCCCAAGATACGGTTCTTGATGTGTGTGCACCTGGTACATTGCTCTGCTCTGCTTTGTGCTCAAAGCAATGTCCTACCACATTGCTTGGGACCTTATGGTGAAGTAGGGAAAGACAAAGATTGTGAGTAACTTTCATTCTTGTTGACTATGTTAGTCTCAAATGGCTAAACCTCTTTTTCTTTGCAGTAGAGATCAAATCCAGGAGGTGCCCTCACTTAAGGAAAATAAGTAATTTTAAGTCATTGAGCTGGGCCCCGAATTTCGTGAGAGACAACTCTTGTTTTGGTTTGTAGGACTGTGCTGGAATTGAAAAGACTCTTGGCGCAACATTGAACTAAATAACAGCTTTGAGATTTGGCCCCTAGGAATTTCCTGTTTAAAAAATGCTGGGCTTGGCCATGAACTCCGTATATGCAGTGCACACAACACCAGATGCATGTTCTCTCTTTTGCAAAGCTGAGGGAACTGAAGGCACTCCTGGATTTTAGCAGGATCTGCAGAAGCTCTGGCAGCTAGCTGATAGATACCAATGTTGTATCCATAACTCATGAGTTGCCATAATAACATATATAGTAATGCACAGCAATCAAGTATGATCTGTGGCTTTACTTAAGATATCTAGAACTTAAATAGAATGCAGTGTACAAAACTATTTTTTCTTTTCTGCTTTATTTCATACTTCCATAACTTTGAGTGTATGGAACAGCAAAGCATGATTTAAAATTTTAATTTGGAGATAAGTATGTAAGGTTTCTTTAGTTCTTTGAAATAAAGTAAAACGAATACTTGATTGCAGAGTAATCTCCCTAAAACTGGTTCACCCTAAGTTGTTGCAGAAGCTGCTTCAGGATCATCACCTGAGTATCTCTTCTTAAAACAAAGCTTTGATTTGATTATAAACAATGCCTCAGACATTTAAAAGCACATCTGGTATAGTCCTGAATCCAATAAATATTTAAGGAGACTTAAAAAAAAAAACAACAGCAAAACACAAAAATCAACAAAACCACCAAGGAGAAACTGTAACTGAGCTGGATGATTCAGCCCTGAGACAGGAGGAGCTAATGACCGAAGAGCCAGCACAGAGATTTTGTGCAGGATTTGGAATGCTTCTCTTTTGAGGTCCTTGCAAATGCCCAAGTGTAGAACCTCACAAGCCTTCCATTCAACTTGGAGATATCACATAGATAAAGTGCTGTACAAATATATGGCAGATGCTGTTTTGCACCAGCACAGTACAGCCTAGGACAGGACAGCTGCTCCTGTTGAATTAGTCCAGGTTCCTTGGTAAGGGGGTGTTAAGGCTTCAGCTGAGCAGTTTCTCTCTTGACCTGGTTCACATTTTTAGTGGTAGTGGTTTTCTTTATTCCTAATCACTTTTGTGTCTGTCTCATAATTATTTCCTCAATCTCTTTAGGAGAATATTAGCAGGCTCAAGTAAGATTTCACAAAACCCAGTGTTTGTCTGTGGGTACAGAAGGTGCACATGCTATAATTTTCTTAGAGATGTATCCTGTTTGTCAGCAGAAGAATTCAGATTAACATTTCTTTGTTTCTTCTTGGCAAGTCTGTGCCAGTATTTCTCATCCCATCACACACTTTTGGGTTGTGGTACCTCCTGGTGTTTTGAGCAGCAGTTTCCAAGTGGTCCACAGCTGGACTCCTACCTGAGCAAATGAAAATATAACATTTGGAAACGATCTGATATGTATAGTTATATTACTTAGAGGGTTCCTCATGGCCTTTTTAGTTCAAGATTTGAGACATGACTCTTGTATATACGCTTACAAATTGTTTCATGACCTACATGTTACACAGATCCTAACATCTGCTTACAAATTGTTTCATGTCCTAAAGGATACACAGATTCTAACAGGCCATAGTTCCTCATGTCATTCAATGCTGTTATATTTCTACTTCCTGGATCCCCTTTCTTACCTGGAGGCTTTGTGCTCCGTGTTCTCTTTTGAAGAAATTGCTGAAACTTTCTCAATAAAACCCCATCAGTCCCTGCTGACTATAATTAATCTTGTCTAGATAGTTTTAAGGTGTTCTGTTTGATATTTCTTCTCTCCTTAAGTATCAGAAACATTTTAAATATATTTTCCCTGTTAACCCTTTGTGGTAGGAGGAAGAAAGCTCCATCTTTGTTGGGCTGTAGCAGTATTGGGATCAGTTGTAGTTGTGATAGAGAGCAGGTGTAGTTTGCTATTGGCTAGAGGTGTTTCAGGACTGTAAATCCCCTTTACAGGTGATCATCTTGTTCAGCATCTCTTCTTTCTCGGCATTTCTTCCTGACTAACTTGGATGGGTTTTTGCCTTATTTTTTGGCTCAATTGCCATCTTTGACACAAATTTATTCTGATGTGCTCTATAGTGGACATTGGGATCTAACTGAGGATTTTGGATTTCACTAGACACCGATCAATATTTAAGCAGAGGGCTGAGGATGAGCTCTCTTACTTTTGAGTCAGATAGCCTGGACAGCTACATAACTATTGAATTAAAAATTCTTCATACTATGTTAGTGCTTAAACTGGCAAAATCTCATGACTATTTAAAAAAAAAGGAAAAAAAAATCTTACCCTACTAGAGGATGATCAAGCACTCTATTTACTTAACAAATAATCACTTTGGGCTAGACTTGGTATACTTTTCCTGACAGTATATACTCCCAGAGTTTTACTGAGGCCCTGTCCATGTTTTCAAGCTTTGCCAACACTGCCTAACGCCTGTAAAAAAAATAACAAAAACAACAATAAAAAGAGAAAAATAATCCAGGAAGTGTTTTGGGTAAATTTAGATTTAGAGATGGTGGCTAAAAAGTCCTTCTGCCACTACTGTTTACTTGTTCAAGCAGTGATATATGTACAGAAAGGACCAATTTAACAGATTTACCTCCACTAAAGGTATTTGGTAGCAGCCATATAGGAGATTTGCTTAAACCATCTGCATGTGAATTATGCATTATGCAGGGCTTCAAAATGGGTCCACTAAATTGGTTAAAACAGCTCTTCCTTCCATCTGTGGATGCACATTCTGAGTCTGATTATGAAGTGACAGAGCTGCATGGGATCCAGTGTCCTGCAGGACAAGCTTGTACGCTCCACAAGCAAATCCAACTGAAAGTAGGAGGATTTTAAAGGAGAAAAGGGAAAAAAAAAATCAATTCCTTGGCTTTTATTGCACTTTCAGGTGATTTTGGAGGTAGACTAATGTTGTCATCAGGCTTCCTTGTTCCTCTACTTATCATCAAATACATTGGTGTGTATTGAAAACATAAGAAGTGAGAAACTTTTTAAAGTGTGTCTGAATGGGTCAGTTTCCCAATCCTCTTGAAATATGATAAATAAAGGAGGATTAGGGAATTAAAGAAGGAAAATGAGGAAAAAACAGAAAATGGCAGAAAAAATGGAGGATAAATGACAATGGAGGTGAAATAATATTAAAGGTTGAAAAAATTGATGGCTGGGAAAGGTCCACATAAGTATTTTATACATCCTTCACAGTGGATGAAGGTATTCATTGAGTACTGCATCCTCCTCCAGAGCTGCTTGCTAGTTAGTTATTATAATTTCTCTCAGCTTTCTCCTCCTTCATCTCACAAGAAAAAAGCAGTAAACCACAGCTTTAGTGTGATTGTGAAAATATCGGCTTTTGTTCTTTTTCTCCTGTCCAAATTTTAGCAATGTGAGACCTCTGTGCTGTGAATGTCAGACATGGGCAGCTGAGCCATACAGAATAAAATGGAAATGCAGTTCACCTGCCATTGTTAATGTGTCCTATCACAGCTGGTTCTGTTGCCCATACAAAAGTTTTTCTTGGCACAACTATTCCTCTCTATGTCTGACCACTTGATTGTGTAGAAAATTGGTCCTTTCTGTAAACCACCTGAAATTCATAGTAGAGAAAACTACATGTAGACTAAAAGCATACTTGCAGATCATAAAAGGTACCACACATCCAACTTCTACTTATGTAAATTTCACTGAGGCTGGAGAAGCAGCACCAGTGAATGCTGAACTGACATGATTCTACAACTGAATAATCATGAGAGGCTGTGATGTGATGCCAATATATGTAATTTATGTGCAGCTGGCAGGGAGGAGTCGAGGAAGACCGCAGGTAGGCAACCTGAATCCAAATGTTGCTTTTTCCTGTGTGCTGTTCATCATGAGGCAGTGCCTGTAAAATATTGGGTAGGGAGAAAACTGCCACCCTGAAAGAAACAGAAGATTCTAGAGAAAGATGAGTCATGCTATTGCTAGGCAAAATTATTTGGTTTGTATTTCCTCACACTAACAAGTTGGAGATTTGGTTCAAAATGCAAAAAGTGCTGTGAGGGATTAGGATGTGATGTTATGTAAGAAAATGATTATTTGAATGATACTTGCAAGCTAACAATCTTACTTTTGAGGTGCAGCATTGCAGGTGCTTTGCAACAAAAGGATCTAAACCGTTGACTAAGTTTTTAGAACCTTTTGTTGCTGTTGTTGTTCACTCTGTGTAAACGATTTAATTCCCTTTCACCTGCCTTTTCCTAAGACCTCATGGGTGCAATGGAGTAAAATTAGCTGCTGAAGCTTTGGAAGGAAGCTCCAGGAAACAGATGATGTGCTTTCAGGCTACACTGTCAAAACACTTCCCCAGCAGATCAGATTTATTCTGTATTGGATATTCAAAAGGGAAATAGTAAATTATGTTGCTGTGTCCCTTGGCTGAGGAACAAGCCAATTTGAATTGAATGCATGACGCTGGAACAGGGAATACAGTATTTCTCTGGGGTGGGCTGTGGCTGAAGTTGCTCACTTTGTCCTAGATTCTGGAGTGAGTGTCCAGAGAGATGATTTCATGCAGCTCTATAATGAATGACATTTGGAAGAAGCTCCTTCAGGAATGCTAAAAATATCTTGCTCTATTTAGTCTTTTTTCCCCCTGTTCTAATCAGGTCAGATGGCTTGACAGGAAGAATTTTTGAAAATAAGGAAAAAAAATAAAAATGGAGGTGTGTGTATCCTGGCATCTATATTAGGGGTATAGGAAATTGCTGTCAAGAAAAATTCCTAGACTTTTTACCTGTAATGGTATCTTCAGGACTTGATTTACAGGAGCCTTTGTCCTTTCCTCAAGTAGGCATATTAAGAACAAGGTTCTCCTGTCTCATGTTTTTCCAGGCATCACTAACATCCATACTAATTCACCATGTATTTCCCTCCCATGTACAGCAGCAGCGTGTGGATACACTGAACTATGGCACCTTTATCAGGAAAAGGGTGGGGGTCGTGCTCTCCCTGACCTTACACCCCTCAGTGCAAGAGGCTGCTCTAACTGCATGTTCTGGTCAGATTTCAGAGCTCATATGGAAAGAAAGAATTTATTCCTCCTCTGAAAGAACAGACAGTGTGTGAATACTGACATTCAGGTCACATGGACCCTCTTAGGCCCCGCACAAGAGGTCACACTGTATGTGAACATTGTCATAGAGTTCACTGCAAGGGACGGGTACAGGTGTGGGGGGGTATGTTGGCTTAAGGGAGTGGTAGCCTGGTTTGAAGCAAGGATAACCAAGCAGATTATTGGAAAAAATTGGAGGCCTATACATCTATCCTCTCAGAATATGAATTTATCTTTAAATATTGATTTCCTAAATTGAAATCTCTCAGTTGTTTCCTATTTACACTTTATTTTTATGTATGTGCTTTGACTTAGAAATATGCAAACCAGTTTTCCTTTGATAAGAATCCTCAAGATATTTTTAGGAGACTCAGTTTCTTGATTTTTATGCCATGTCTGAAAAGAGATTCATAGGTTTTGAAGACAGAGGAGACTGTTGGGATCACCTAATCAGATCACTTACATAAGACTTCCTTGAATTATTTCTGTTTGGGACTAGAGGAAGTCTTTCAAAAACAATAAAGGCAAAAATAGTCCAGTCTTGATTTTAAGTAGAGATTTCCTTTATTAAAAATAAAAATAGGTTACTTTGATTTGTTGTGTTTCATTCAGTCCATAGCATTTTAAGGCAGTTTGAGTTCATCTTATTTTCATATTTTTAAATTATAAACTTGCAAACAAATTTGATTAATGAGAAATAGGGTTAGGAGAGCCAACATTTGCTATGTCTGTGTAACCTTTCACCACCTTTGGTTCTTCTCTCCTCCCTAGGTACTTCTAGTTAGCCCAGCTGAGCAAGGCACTACTGTGCCATGCTAATTCAGAAGGATGCGTGTGTTGACTGCCCCCATGTCAAGTGGACTTGCTGCTGCTGCTTTCTGCCTGCTTTTCCACAAGTAAAGAGCAGTAAATGAAATCTCTTAGCCAAAGTTTTTTTAAAAAAACTTTGAGATTTCTATCCAGTGTCTAAACTTGAAAATGCTCAGCCAATTCCAAGCTGACTGGGGAGGGGTGCAGGCAGTAGGGGAACAGCTACATTGGTGATGGTCATGGCTAAGCCTCCTTCCCTTCCATGCCTAAGTGACACCTGGTAAAATCTTGAGAGCTGGAAGAGTGAAAGAGGTAATATTTCTAATTATGGCTTTGAATTCACCCCACAGATTCAGATCTTCTCTGTTTCTACTTCATGAGGGCTGTAAACTTTGCAGCTGGCTCGCATTCATGGAGGTTGTAATCCATGATTGTCTTTGGGAAGTTTGAAGTTGGATTATGCATATTGTGCTCTCTGTAATCATGCTGTCTGTATCTTTCTCTGCCAATACAGCACGATTTTTCTCTCTGGGCTTTTTCATGGCAACTGGAATATTCCATCTCCCAAATTTTGTTTTCAAAAGCCAAATCTGTTGTATCATTTAATTTAGTAAATCTAATATTAATTGAGAATTCAGTACCACATGGTCATGGTGGACACAGAATTTCATAGATGTTAAGGTGTTCTATGACTTTTGGATTTGCTGAGAACTATAATTGTAAGAGACACCAGACACTAAGGAGCATGGGAACTGAGCTGCTGCTATGTTGGCAAAGGAGAAATTATTCCTCCAGGTCATGGATGAAGTGATGAAGCAACAAACTGAAGGGAATCAACAGCACACTGCCCATGAGTAATTACTTTTGGACTGTGGCTATAATGACTTTCCATATGTTACTGAAAAGACCTTCCATCTTTATTATAGACAGAACTGGCAATAACAGTAAGATTTAATCTCATTACTGAAGGTAGAGTCTATTTGGGCAGTTATCAACATTCATTTAAATTCCTCTGTTGGAGATTTTAACTGGCAGAGGCAACTATTGCTGAGGTCATAAGAGCTGCATTTCCCTTGTCCTAAGATGGCCAGCTGGTCTGTTGTGCTGCATGTGTACCTGCTATTTTTACAGCACTGTCTATTGTTGCCAGTGGTGATGATCCAGAGCACCCCTGCCCAATGGCAACAGGCTTCAGGAATGTAAGCTATTTCATGATTCTTTGCCTTTTCTCACACAGAAATAAAAGTAATAATAGCCTTGGCTGGCTTATATAAGGGACCATTAAAATAATCAAATAGAGAACATTAAACTCACATGTTGGAAGCCTGATTATGAATGAAAATGTAATTAAAAATAGTGGCTGTCATGTCCAAAATAGCAGAAGGCAAATTAATGTTTCTGTCTCTGCTGCTTGATGTGACAGCATGTTTAAAGATCTACCATTTAATCCAGTGACAGGGAGGACAGTCACATTAACACAAAACAAGTACTGTCATCCTCTTTCTGGCATTGACTTTAAATTCGGTTGTGAAATTGTCCCATGGCTTGAAAGGGAAGGTGCTTGCATTGACCGTGAAGATGGCATTCTGGATTGGATCCTATATACATGCTATATGAGAAATAAGATATGTGGAAGGATGCATTATGTTGTGAAGCATGTATGCAAACTTATTGCACTTTTCAGAAATTTACATTAACGTACGGAGGAATTATTTATATGTTATAAATTTTGGATTCCAGCTTTCTTTAGAATTGAAGTAATTTATGAATTTCCTATCTTGGTATAAGGTCAAATTCAGGAGAATCTCAAAAACTATAAAAAGGCTGGCTTTTTCCAGTCTAGGATCTAACTATGTTGACTGAAGATAGGTCCCTAATGCTTCAGCATGGCCCACTGGTTGCAGCTTGCAGTGTGCATAGCTCTTCACTGGTACATGGAAAGAAATTGTCTGAATTTCCTTTCACCTCTGCTCTCGTGAGTCTTTGGTTAGTGACTGCTAACATGCAGATCGTGAGGAGCACCACAAGATGCTTCCACTTTTATCGTGCCTGGTTCTTGACAAAATTAATACCTTTATACAGCTTAAGCAGCTCTGGATTTCTCTTTGAAACCTGTAACTAGTTAGTTCATGAGAAATTCAGTCTCAGAAGCTTAGGTTTGACTTTCATGTTCTAATTAAAATACTGATGTAGTTTAGGAAACTTTTCTTTTTCAGCACTAACCATAATGTTGCCTCTTTCCTGTCATGCACAGGCATTTGGGTTGTTTGATTTTCAGATTGTGTTTGCCACACAGAAGCATGGTGCAAGCAGTTAGTTCTAAGCAGTACAAAGGTGTGAATGAGCAGCTGAGAGCAGAGAGGAATTAAGATTACTTGCGCAGTATTGTTGCTGAAAGTGCAACCACAAGCTCAAATTCTTGCTGCTTCTGGTAACAAGTCCAGTTTCAGTGTCTCTGGTTTCTCCTTGGGTGGCGACTGTGGGAGGGAAGGCTAAAAACAGCTAAAAGGCATTACATAACTTAAAATGCTTTAGGCCTTGAGTTTGCTGGAATTATGACTCTGGTTTATATGACACCTTCAAAATGAAGTGAGGGAAACAGAAGATGAGGTTCTCGCAGGCAGTGACAAACTCATTGAAAAGGATGTTATCAACGATCCTTTGTTATAATAGTGTGGCCCTGTGCAGGGCTCT
Source organism: Irena cyanogastra (assembly GCA_013397155.1). Taxonomy (NCBI): domain Eukaryota; kingdom Metazoa; phylum Chordata; class Aves; order Passeriformes; family Irenidae; genus Irena; species Irena cyanogastra. The sequence continues at coordinate 585,335 of VWZV01006645.1, forward strand.
GGGGAGGCTTCTCTGGACCTTGGTTTTGTTGAAAATTTACACAATCTTGATGATTACACATTTCAAGTCTGTAGGTAACACCCAAACTTAGGAACATCTAAAATTTGAAGATAAATTGGAAGAAACATTCTGAAGAAATGGCATGTACTTCTACAGGTGTAAGTGCAGAGGAGGCAGAGGAGGATGATGTGAATAGGCATCAGTACAGATGCAGGACAGAGAACAGTGAAAGTAGTTGTTTAATATAAAAAAATTTCGTACAGTCATGGCTAAGCAGCTGAACAGGCATCAACAGGGTTGTGTGATTGCAAGGAGAATGAAGGCAGGTGCTTTGGAAGGTTCTAAAAGGTCACAGCTTTTCAAGCTGCATAAAGTGAACTTTCTGATCTCCCATTACTCTCCTGGGTTTAAGTTTTTGTTGCAGGTATAATCAGTTGCATAGAAGAACTAAAATAGAGGTTTAAGAGATTGAAGAAACCTGTGCATGGCATATTGAAATCAGATTTTCTCAACCTACATCAGAAAGGAAATAATAGATTTTGAAGCATGTACCAAACAGCTGCAAAGAATTCAATTTGGTAACTATGACCCTGGCAGGTAGGAGAGGAAGTTAATGGCATAAACTAGCACAAGAAAGGCTTAGGTTGGTTCTACTTGTAAAGACAGATACATGGTAAAGAACTTGTAAAAATTGTCTGGGGAAGCTGTAAAGGACCTCCAGTAATAGAAATTCCAGTAGATTAGACAACCATCAGGCAGGAAAGACATAGGCAGAGTTTGTCTTGCCCTGGGGCAACAGCAAGTTGGTTGAATAATCTCAACAACCTTTTGAAGACTTTTGCAGAATACTTTTTCTATTAATCTCTAATCAGTTGCCCATTCTTTTTAAGCAGTAGTGTACCATGGCCAAACTCTAGAAGAAGTGCTTCTTTATATGCATTTTGCTCTGGACATGGTCTACTACTGATGCCTCCCAGGTATACTGACTCACTGGCCATGGCCAGGAGCTGTGCCCACTGGCACCGTATTTTCAGTTGAGAAAATCAATGGTATTACATAGAGGAAGAGGCAAGCAAAATGCTAGTACAATGCTTTCTTTCAAGGCCAAATGAACAAAAAATTAGTTTGTTACTTAAATTGCTAATAAAAACATCATTTGGCTTTGGGTGTCAACTTGAGAAAAATATCTGTATCCATGAATACCTGTTTACTTCGTAATTTACATGTTGCCTCTTTATAAAGCTAATAAGATGTCAAGCCAACTTTAATCCTATTTAAATTTGAGATAAGAGGTGTTAAACAGACTAAGAATTGTCACAAATATTTGCTTTCTGACATGGTCCAAACAAATTTAATTTGTAGGACTGTCTGATCAATTTTCTTTCATTATATATTACATTATGCCTTTGCTAAACATGTATTTGTGGGAGCTATCTGTGATTACCTCTGTGTGAAGACCTGATGCTGATTTGAATAAAAATGGGATGCAAAATGACATACAGTATTTGTTGTTGAACCTGGAGCTTTATTGATGCCAAGGCTGGTGTTCTCTGTGGTATTGTTTCCAGGAAAATGTGGGGAATGATGGAATGGCTAGACATGATAAAAATCAGTGCATATGTCCTGATTCTGTCTTGAAATAAAGAGGCAGAAAATATCAGAAAGATTTGGGAATGAACTCCAAATAAAGCACCTGAACCTTTCACAAACCAAACTATGTCTCTTGAGCTTCTTCTATATTCCCCGCATTTTCTATCTACACAGAGCAAAGTTGTCTAGTTATAGTGCTTGCAGCAAAATTCTGTCACTTTTTTCTGCAAAGCTTTGTATCAGGATAGAGTTGCTATACCAAACCACGAGTACAGCTGCCTGCAGTGTTCCAGCTCAGGAAGGCATCAAGTGCTGGAAAGGAAAAGGGTTTGTACTTAAACCTGGTGTTTGTGGTGGTGCCTGTGCTGTGAGAGATAGTTTTCTGGAACATAGTTCCTCATTCATGAACTCTCACATAATGCTTTTAGGGAAACTGACCTTCTCATCTCTTGATGTCTTTTAAATATCTGCAGATTTAGGGGAAGAATGAAGGATACTTTATTCTTTTCAGATATGCTGTTTTTTCTTCCCTGTATCTAAAGTATTTACATATAAGAGGAAAGACAGAATTGTATAGGCTCATTAAATAGCTTAGTATGTGTATCCTGAGCTTGCAGGCTGTATATCACTGATCTCCACAGCCTTTCACTCGGAACCACATGGTCTTTTTCAGAGTACAAATTTTCAGATTTGTGGAAAACCGATGCTCATTTTTCTTGCGGCTGCCTAATAATCATAGGGTATTTTCTAAGGCAAAGCCAACATTTAGCTGGTTTAGTAAGTCTGAATGAGTAAACAAATCCATCTTTTGGAGCTGGCAGAATAGGACTACTTAGGAAATTGTTTGTGCTGATGCTGTTGAAATAGCAAAGATGCCTGATATGGCTGGTGCAAGAGTCTGAAAACATTACACGAGAAAGATGCTATCACTAGTCCTCAAAAGAAAATGATAGTTACCATGCTGACTTTTTGAGGCATGTCAATGATTACAATGACAGCTGCAGGAAACTAGTGAGGCTTTCCTCATCTCTTCAGATAGTCTTCTTACCCCTGAGTTGGAGTCTCTTTGCTCCTGTCTGTTGCAAGTTGGTGAAAAGAACTTTTCCTGGCAGGGAACTGCGGTTTTGAGTACTCAGTGTTAGTGTAGGAAGTGCTAGCGAGCACACTGTGTGCTCGGTGCAGTCTGAAGCCACGTGCTTTCTCCTGCCTTGCACTCAGCCAAAGCATATAGTGTATGATCCTGGAACTGGGGATGGGAAATGGGCCTTGCAAATAGCCATAAAGTAGCACTGTAGTTCCATCCACACCAAAGCCATTAGAGCTGATGAATCTCTTCTAGAGGACAGCAATAAAAGGACTGGATCCTTGGCCATCATAAGCAACCGAGAAGCTCCAAACAGAAGAAGGGTCAGGTCTTGTAATACAGTTTTTTTTTTTTCTTCATCATTAAGTATCATAAAATCTGCTGTTGAACACAAATTCCATGGAGAACTGTAAGAGGCTCTGCCTCAGAGGTGACCCACCTGTCTGACCCTGTGAACAGTGTATTTTTATATGATGAAAGACGCAAGACCTGTACCATCACTAGGGAACCAGCAGCATTTGAAAAGTGAAAGACAACAGGGTCTAAAGTCGCTACAGAGTGTGCTCAGGTGCCCTGGAGTCATAGCATGGCTGGGGAGTGGTGGCTGGGTCTCCTAAAGCCAGGTACTGAGGTTGTTCTGCAGCCTCTGCCTCAGGACGGTGTTAGCTCTACACAGAGACCCTGCTTGAACTGCTTGGAAACTACAGGCTGTGCCTGCCTGTGTCATGATTTGCTGAAGTCTTAGTGAGCAGCCTTTTCCACTGACCTGGATCCATGGATGTCTCCAACAGTTCTGTTCTTCCTTCGCTTACAGCCTTCATCATACAAGAAATCTTATTTTCTCTTCTCATGCATGTGGATGAACTCTGTGGGAACTCCTTTTCAAACAGAGCAGTGTGTTTTGATCTAGTTATTTAGATGATCTGGTAATGAATGGAAGATCTTATGGCTGTTGATCCTAGGTAGGGGTTTGCAAATCTGTTCTTCAGAGGTTTGGGATCCAGTTAATTTCCATCTTCAGCTGTAATTACCACAGTTGTAGGGCAGTTACCAAGAAAGTTTGAAATTCAGGGGGAAATCCCCTGTGGTTCTTATGCTATCATTGTACTCTAATATCAGCCTTTATTGTCTTCCTCTGAATTTTGCTTACTTGATGGACTGTACGATTAGGTCTGTGTGAGCGTATCATATTTCATAATGAAACACAGAAATGGAGTGCTATTATTCATTAATTTAGCAATAGCAAATAGAGCTGAGCAAGGTTTTGAATGCACAGCACATGTTTTCTGATTTAAAGACCTGTGTAATTCTGAGTCTTTTGGCAGATGCCGCAGAAACCAATGCAAGTTTGTGTACCCTGCTGTGAAATGGGGACATAGACTGGGAACATGCTTCTAATGATACCCATGCAGCAGGGCATAGCTGATATATGCATCTAATATTGAACTTTAAAAGAGAAAAACAGTTTTGTCACTTGTTTAGAAGGTGCTTGATGCAAAGTGCTCTTGATATCTAAATGGAGATCAGATTTTGAGATGTACCTGACCATACCACAAAAAACTTATGCAAATTGTGGTTTTTAAAAGATGTTTCCAAGCTGCAGATTAGTTAGGGAGTTTTATTTCTTCTGTATATAGTTTTTCTGGGAAATTGAAGAATTTGACATGTATCTAAAGCCTCATTAACAAAGCATGGTTATATTATTATTTTGTTATTTTATTATTTATTTTTTGTTAGATCCCAACAGTCAGGGACAACTAATAACTATTTGAAAACAACCAAATCCAAGTCATGGATGTGCTTTAACCTCCTGCTGTGGGTCCTGGAAGTTCAGTGGGACAAAATTAAAAGCATCTCCTTGCATACAGACTATCCTTCTTTCTTTTGTCCTCAGCTCCCTGAAAAGCAAAGAATTAGGGGCATTTTCTGTGGAAAGGAGATGTGTCCATTAAGACCTTGTGAGAATTCTAGTTGATCCACGTGAAGACAAATGAATATTCATATGGCACCATTCCTGCTAAATTTAAAGCATTTGGGTATTCCACTGATCTCCATGGGACTATTCCTGCGCTATATTTTTGGTCCAGTCCTTACCAGTTTGTTCATTTGGAAAGCTATTATAATTGTTATTGGAGAATCAGAAGGGCTGAGACACCATCTGAAGCCGTGAAATTTGCCAACATCAAGCTTTAAAATGGCTTTTTAGAATAAATGTAGAAGCCTGGAGCACCTATGACTGTGCATCTGCAATGGTGAGTGATGTTTTTCAAGCTTTTATTACTAGCAATAGTCATGAGTGGATGTTGCTGCGGTTTGACACAGGAAACAGACAGTACCAGAGTCATCCCGGCTGTCAAGGCACTGTAAGGCTGTACAGCTTCATTGCACCATTGTTACAACTTGCATCCTGGAATTCGGCAAGCTGGAGCAGTTCTGAGATTGCACAGTTCACCCTGTATGTTCTGAGCATGCAAAAAGATATTTGAGTACATATAATGATAATTCTATGCAATCTGTCATCTAGGCTTTTCTATTTATTAAAAGGAGAGTGCAAGAAATAAATCCTTCTCTTGCTGGTAGTAATTCTCTCCAAATTTGGAGAAGCACAAAGAAAAATCTAAGCAAGATTTTTGCTTTATTTAAACTTAAGTTACTCTTCTCTGCACTGCTGGTGGTTTATCTAAAACGATACCACTTACTGAATTCTTGTGGCTGAAAATAAAGTCTAAAAACTTGTTGATAAGTGATTTTATACATGTATGCATGCACATGTAAATATATAAAGACACCATTGAGACAAGTTTCATGCAGCTGGTTCTGCAAACGATCTACATGGAGATTTCATTTCTTATTTTTTCATAGTTACCAGACTAGTCTGTCAGATTTGTCAGGTTGCTGTTTACAGAGGAACCCTTTGTTGTGATATCCAGATTTATTGTTCTGATTCTTTCACTTTCAAATGTTGTCCAAAGGCAGACTAAAGACTAAGAAACTACACAGCTGCTTAAATTCAAATATCTTACTGGAGTGCAAAGCCAACCTTTCCTATCCTTTTTTAGAAAGATCTTGATATGTGACAATGATGGCACTCAGTCACTGTCATGCTAGGAAAAGTATGCCATACTGTGGTGTATGTTGTTAACATTACACTATTAAAATAATTTTGGTAAGTCTCTGCCTCTTCCATGATTACTTCCCCGTGAAAATGTTGATTTGCTGGGCTTATATTAGCTCCCTGTCCTGGAGGTGGTGATGTGTGCCTCTGCCATGGGCTGTGGTGGCAGCTACCCCACTGCTCCAGTCAAACACGGGCTGCATTTGCTCCTACATAATACACAGTATGGTAATGTGGGTTTTGTGCACATCTCTCAAATCTCAACCCTGTAGCAGAAATTGAAAACAAGCTCTGCACAAGCTCTGATTTCTTCTTCCTAATACATGTACGCTGACAGTGCAGTGGAAAATTAGGAACAGGAGAGCTTTTGGCATATTGAGAGGAGAACCAGGAGTACTGGAGACCAAAAGATCTTGGGGATACATTTCCCTTGTGTGCCTCTGGGCACATGAAAAACGCTGTGCTCCTGCAGAAATGTGCTTTGCTTTTTATATGTTTTTCACATGTATAACCTATGGGTTATACATAGGAAATTTCTCCCTGGAGTATTTGTAAATTGTGTGTTTTTAGGAAAGCTGCAAAAGATGAGGGTGTTAATAATGTTTGTGAAACACATTTATTTGAACTTGACATCATCAAGATGCCTACAGGACTCCGTTAATGACAGGTGACTGACTTTTCTGGATACCAGGGATTCAGCCCACTTGTGCTTTCTGCTGGGAATTTTTACGATAGGGATTACAGCTGATAAAGGTTATGAGGCTTTCTATAATACAGGCCCTTTCCCTGTTAGGGTGGTGTGGAGAGGGCTTCATTTGGCAAGACCTTTCTTGTACTTTTTCTTTAATTCAGTTCTTGAATGTGAAGTCAGTCTGTCCCCCTGCATTTAACTCATGGACATGATCAATGCAACACTGAAAACTTTTGTGTCTGCATGATTCTTTACAAGATCAGAACTCCAAAGTTTTGGTTGCCTGTCTTCCAAAAGTGTTTTTTTTTTTTTTTCAAAACAAGATAAATGAGTAGGGCCACAGATGCAGACCTGAATGATGCTAGACAAACATTTGCCACAAAAAAGGTTGACAGGATCAAAACAACAAAAGGCTAAATTTAGATCTGCATTACTTTATTTAAATTGGTTTTGAAACATTTACCAGCAGCTTTGAAATCATGCCATGGTCTGTTAAAAAAATAGTGAAAAAGAATTTCTCATTTAATATTTATATAAATAATAGCAAAAAAAACCCCACATTTTTTTGCTGAAATGTTTTTCAGCATTTATGTTTTCCCCATCCTGGCAGCAGCAAACCTGCTGTCTTCTTTCTCACCAATAACTGCATTTTCCCCTTTTATTCATTGTGCTTCCTGGTTGAAGTCTTCTATTTTGAGAAAACAAAGAGCTTTGAAGATAATTGTTTTATTAAATGTATGTAAAAATGTGGTGGGTCAGCTCTGTGGTACACCACCCTTGACAGTGTCTCTTGACACTTCCTTCTGTGCTAAAAATAGAATTACTTGGTACTGTGGTGAGGAATTGAGTGGGGGGGTGAGAAAAGGCTTTTTATGAGGTAAAGTCAGGAACTTGTCTGTTCAACGTGGCAGAAAAGATTCATTCTAGATGCTTCTTGTAATAGAAACAGTGGTCAAGGCTGCAAGGTGACTTAGCTATGGCAGCCAGGGGACTTAAAAACATTTCCAAAGTACCTTGAAGCCATTCCTTGAAAAAAAAAAGGAAAAAAGCTGGTGACAGATTTCGATGGGCTTTTTTGGTACCTGTTTGCTGCCAAATGAGTTATGTAGCTCTTGGCTGATGGTCTGCAGCTCTGAGAGACTCAGAGTGCATAATTATGAAGCTCACACCAAGTGCATAGTTTAAGCTTGCATATTCATCTTTCTTTTGACGTGTCATATAGCCTGTTCTTCTGGAGTCTATCAACTGTAATTACAATAATATAAAATGGTCCTCTGTGTTTTGCTTCTCATGATCATTTATGTACATAAAACATATGTAGCTCTGGTTGTGGTGCTTTGGACTTATTCCCTTCCAAAAAAAAAAAAAAGTGAGGAAAAAATGGGCAGGCCAAGAAGACCTAAGGCTTTTTTACAATGGCTCCGTCAGTTAATGGACATCTGGGGAACAAAGTCTGAGTTTATTGGGTGAATCCTGAATTTCCAAGATTTGCTGATCGAACTAGTTCATTAAAATTTGGATGCACTCCCTGTGTCAGTGTTTTGGCTCCCTTTGGCCACTTTACATTTTTGTCTAGCTTATGACTCTCAGTCTGTTTAGCCTGTCTGCTCTTGAATTTGCCTTGAGAAACTCTAGCTGTTGTTGCCAAGTGCCCATCATCTCAAGGAAGAGTTATTTATTTTTGATTGTCTCTATGACATGCCGTGCATGTACAAAAAGAAAATTGCACAGGGGTTTTGAGAGGCTTAGAAGTTTAAGGAAACACTCTGCAGATTTATTGAAACAGTTTAAAAAAGCAGCGGCTGCTGACAGCGCCCCTTTACTTGATACCTCACTTGACAGAATCACGTGCCTTCAATTCAGGGTGTGATATAAATGGGTTTACAGTAGGTCACTCTGACACTTTGCTTTATTCCAGAACCAGAATGTCTGTTCTTTGGGTATTAACAATGTCCTGGCCAGTTCAGGTAATATCTGTGAGGCTCACCTAATATCCTGCACAGAATAAAGCAAGGGGAAGAATTAAAGCAATTCCTCATACAAGGACAGAGAGTTTTCCACTAGGTGCCAAGAGACAAGCCGCTCGGAGCATATCTACCAGCTGCTGCTGGGTGATACAATAGAGAAGTGAATCAGGACAGGCGGTGACCCTGGCTCAGGTTTAAAATGAAATTTAGGCATCATTTAAAGTGGTGATGCCCAAGTGACTCCAGGGTCTGTCTGTCTGCTTTTTGAGCTGATTTATACCGAGTGCAAAGCACATGTCCACACCACGCTAAAGGGGACAGGCTGGGGGGCTACAAGATGCTCATGTTAGCAGAGATAGGACTGGAAATGGAAAATACGTTGCTGGATTAGAATGGTGCTATAGAGGAGCTCACAGGACCTTCTAAGTAGCTGAAGAGATGCAGCTGTGCTGGTTCATGGTGTGACTCTGCAGAACCAGGATGTGGGGAAGGCCCACTTTGAGCTCATGCTACTTCAGAGTTTTGAGCTGCAATGTGGCTATTGCTCTGGTTTTCCAAAATGCTTCTGAATAATAATGTCCCTCTCTTAAGTGGTTTAGACCTTTGTGCTGGTTTAAATAGTTTCAGAAGAAACTGTTGTGTATTTTATAATCTGGGCCAAGTGATCTTTCCATTTGGGGAATTCAACCTTTTAACATTTTTTAACTTGGGGACTAAAATTAGTCAGAAAATACTTTTTAGCTGTGTAATTTTCTAAATAGCCCTTGTCATTGGGATTTTCTAATACTGTTCACTTTTGAATGTAATCTTGCTGGCGGAGCCTACTCTATTCCAGGAATAAATTACTCTTAAAGGAGAGTGACTGTTAATGTTTCCATTGTTACCTTCACATGGAGGAGGCTAAAAGCTGTGTTTTCACCATAAAATGGGGATTTTTTTTCTGACATAAGAATATGGATCTTGAGATAGCTAGCTGACTGTAAAAGCAAAGTAAACCAGAAAACCATTCCTTCTGCCAGAAAAATTCCCCTTCTACTCTCCCCCTCCTCCCCAGCAGTATGCTGACAGTTTATATGTCTGACTGTAATTATGCATACTGAGATAAAAATAAGCCATGCTTCTTCTGTTACTTATCTCAATGTAAAATCCTACTCTGACATACAAAGAATACATTTTACTGTTATTTTTCTCTTCGCTTAAGGGGAACCTCTGGTTGTGCAGTGTGTGGGAGGGTGTTTTAGTGACTCTGTATAAAGGAACACAATGCAATTTTTTTTGGGCAGCTATAGGGTTGCCAACTATTTTGTAGGCCAGTCTGATTGCGCATTAGAGTTTCCATTACTGAATATCCCTGGCAGGCTGAATTAAACTGCAGTGATGTCAAAGCCCAGAATGACTCAATAAGGCAGAAGCAGAAACATGGAAGCACAGTGCTTTAGAAAGTACTGCATGCAAATAGATGGCACCAGATGCTGATAGGAAGATGTGAGGATATCCAAATGACTAACTAAATGCATGTGGAGCCTATCTGAGTGATATGCTCAGAGTATGTGCAAAGTGAGACTGGTGAAACTCCATTTGGCTTTGGAGTTAATGGGCTGCTTGAAACAGGTGTGTGTATATGTGATTGGCTTTGCATGCAGAAGCAAATCCAAGTGAGAGGAAGGATGCTTAGATGAGAATTAAGTTCACAGTCAAGCTTTATTGCTCACATGTAACCATTGTGCCTCAATTTCTTACCTATAACGTGGAACTGGGGGTGCCCCCTGCCCTGTCCCCCAAGGTGTGCTGTGAGTGTGAGAACAGCTTTTATTCTGACAAGCCTTGTTAGAGCAAGATTAAACTTTTTTAAATTGTTATGATTATTTTAGGCAGCACATCATCATCAGTCTTCACCTGTGCTCATGCAGTCTGTGTTATTATTACATTTGCCTGTGAAGTTTTATTTAAAATCTCATCATAATTCAAAATGAAACTGTCATTTTTTCCCTCATTTCACCTAGTTTTGATGTGAAACTCTACATTTCTTATAGTTCTTTAGATCATAAAGCTTTGCTTGAGGCTGGGCCCCAGTTGACTGAATAGTTATGCAAACATTAGCAAATTTTCCCTTGAGCTAAGTTTCATGTTTGCAATGAAATCTGAACTCAGGCAAATTTTGTGTGGTTTTCATTGCAAACATGTAGGCAATGCACGAAAGCTGTGCATTTTCCTGTCTGCTCTCCAGAATGATCTAATTTTTCATTTTTCTGAAGTCTCCTTTGTTAATGTCATAGCAGAGTTGTCATTAATTTGTAATTTAATATCTTCATGTTAGCCATTAGGTAGAGTGTTTGCCGTAATTTTGCAAGGCATTTTTAGTAATTTAGGCAATTAGAGTTTGACTGATGGTTTGCATACTAAGATTTTAGCCCATGCATTAAAAAAGTCTCCTTTTTCCTCTTGTCATAGCCTGAAACCCCAAATGTACTTTTGTTTGTTTGTTTACAAGCACGTGCTATTTGAAACAGAAGGCCGGCAGATGAGTGTGAATGTCTAGTCCCCCTCTGCCAGATTTTATATTTGGGCTGGAGTGGTGGATGGCTGTTGTTTGTGCAGGCTGGCGAGAAGTGTAATTACACAGAGCCCTTCCACCCCCTTATGGCACACGTGGAGTGTCTAGCGCCGCGCTTTGCAGTGCACGGAAATCTGCCCTCAGAGCAGGAGCCCTGCCAGCTCTGAGCAGCGTTAATCCAACTTCTGCCATCAGCAATAATTATCCACAGTTGTACCTAAAATCCCCCAGTTGTACCATGCACTTAACATGCAAGGTCTAGGTGCTTTATGCTTTTTGTTTGTTTTTAATAGATTTTAGTTTTCTGCTCCATTTCAGTTCATTTTTCAGCCAGTTAGGAAAAATTAATTGCTTATGCATATTAACAGCCTACGGGAAATCTTGCACCTTTCCCCCCTATTCCCTCCCTCCTTTCCTCCTTCCCTCCCTTCATAATCACAAAAAGGAATACTTTTAAGCTAGTGCCTGAGTCATCTTGATTTATTGTGCTGAGATACCTTTGCCTGTATGTGATTAGAGACAAATTAGAAATTCTTGTTGGTGCTAGTTTGCAACCCCAGATGTCACAGCTTTGAACAGAAAAGAGAGCAGAAAAGTTTGCATCAGTCCTGAAGCTGCAGAAGCTGTGACTGTTCTTGCCTTATGCTTTTCCCTCTCAGCAGGGTTTGAGGAAAGCAGTGTGTGCCCCCAGTGATTTCCAGACTTAGATCTGCTAGCTTAAATTTCCAGTGGAAGTGGTCCATTTGCAGCCAACACTGGCATTTGCAATGAAATAGGAGAGGTGTAGACAGTTTTCTTTTATAGATCTTGCTGTGGTAAGGGAGTAATGTTGTGCAGGGAGGTATGCTGGGAGGCTGGGGTTTCTTTCTGGACCCTGTTAAAAAGAGTTAACTGAAATTACTGGTATAGTACTACTTATCTAACATGATAGTTAATTGGACAGTAGACTCTGAATTATTTTATCCTTTGCTAGCTAAGGACATATCAGAGAAATACCAGAGCTGTGGCTTTCCAAATCTGGCAATTTGTGTCCTAATACCCAAGTGGCAACGAATATCTAGTGCTTTCCAGCAAGAAAGGCATTTATGAGCAACTGGTCATTGCATAATGTGGTATAGAGGATATAAATCAGATTGACTACTGAAGAGAATCTGTTTGTGTCCTGAAACATAGTGTTTAGAGACTTTTTTAGGCACAAACCTGTCCTATTCTTTTCATTTATAATGTACATAATGTTACTAACTCTTAAATGCATTAAAGAGTTCTCATTCATTCAAGCATGTGCACAGTAGCCCTCAGCAGGGATTTTGTTGGTTACCCTTATGCTCTTGGAGGCAGAAAGAGGGCTGTTTGGACTGGGAGCAAAACAAAGCTCACAGGGCATTGTCCTTTACAAATGTAGGGACATTAGTATTGTTTTCCAAACAACCAAATCCTCTTGTTTTGCTAATATTATTTTGTTACCTCATCCCTCTTCCTCAGTTGTCTTTACAGCTGAATGACCTTTCATGTGCATAAGGTCAGTCTTTGAGATAAATGTCCATCTGAAGAAAGAGAAACAGAAGGTGGTAAAGCTACAAGTTTGAAGTTCCTTTTGAACATGCAACAAATGTTTAAAAGCATTCAAATGAATAATTTATGCTTACTACAGCTTGATATGATTATATGATTTTGTACACTAGCTTCTGGCCACACATTTTATGATGAGCAGTACACTAGTTCAAAGAACAACAGCCTCCCTCCCTTCTCTCCCTGTATGTTTGTGCAAGTGTTTGGGTGAATTAAATGGCATGCAATGTTAAAAGAAGAAAGAAATGTAAGAAAATGGTGTAAAATATTAACAGAAAAGCTTGTTTATTGGTAGCCATGATGAAAAGCACAGCAGCCACAGTATGACAACTAAATACATCTAGAGCATGTAGGTACTTGGACTTGAGCTGTTTAATGAAAATTGATCATGCCTTTTAACCATTTGCCCTCCAGCTTGGCCATGCAGGCGCAGTATGGGAGAACTGTAACATGCAGTGGATGCTACTGCAGGCACATTGTCTCCTAAACTTCCCTTCAATATAGAGCCTTGCTCTCTTTGTAAGGTTGCAGCTAGTGACAGCTGGTTATATTGGGAAAACAGGGCTCTGGTATTTTTCAGCTCTCTTTGGTTTGTTGCTCAGCTAATATTGGCATCTTTTCACATGTGTGTTTTGGGTTGGTATAGTCTTTTAGCAGGTCTTTCCCCATTCCCTTTCTTTGACTCAGAACTCTGAACCCTGTTCCTGCTGCCTCACCTCCAAAACTCACACCTCCACTATTTTTATGGCAATGGAAAATTCAGGAGTGACACAGAGCAATTCTGGATGATTGCTGAACCACCCCTGGATTGTCTGCATACCATGGCAGTGTTCACCACTCTGTAACAGAGAAAGAAGCAGCCTCTTATTGCTATCACTTTAGGTATGTTTTCATGAAGAAGCTAGAGATCTAATAGCATGAGAGAGTTCTTCTGTTAGGCTACATAATGCTTTCCTGCTTTTATTCATCATAGTTTGCATTTTGCTATGAGTTCTTAGGCTTGTAATTTTTAAATTTTTATGTACTCCCACAGCTGTGTACACAGAATTTAGCTGAAGTTTGTGTACTTCCACTGTATGACACAAGCTGCAGGCAATTGCGGTCTGTAATTTTTCTCTTTTTCCTTCTAGGCTTTCCTTCTAGCTGCTCAAGTACCAGGGGAACCTCAGTTTTGACTAGTTTGTTAATGAATAATAAGAGTTCAAATATCTCTGGTACAAACATGTTTGTTCACAGTGTACAGCTTTGTTTCTATTAGAATTACAGATGAAAGAGATTTTAACACAAGATATTTAATGTTTCAGATGAATATTATTAGCTCAACTTAATTCAGACTCATCAAATCACTTGCTTTCTCTGAATCTTTTCCCCCCTTTCTACACCCACCTATTGATTCCTATGTTTTTATAATCTATATTTTTTCTTTCATCTACATACATTTTTGCTACTTCTTTGTTGCTTAAACCAGAATTTTGCCTGATTCAACATAGCAAACAAAACCAAGGACAACATGGAAAACATCTGAAAAGATTAGTGCCAGCTGCAATCATGTCAGCAGTGCGATTTATATTTAGAGGGGAAGCGTGCTGGAGAGGAGGTGAAGAGTTCAGGATGGCTGCTTGGATCTGAGTGAGGAAGGACTGGCTGCTGCTAGGGTCGGGCTGGCCTTCCCAGCTCTTGCACATGGTGCTGATTTCAGTCGATTGTCAGGGCTTTTTCCACTGGAGCCTTAGAAAAGCTCTTTGGAAGGAGAAAGGTACAGCCACACCCACCCTTCTGCTAAGAAGCCACAAGCAGCTCTCATTGTTCTCTATTCTTGCGAGTTATCTGGCATAAACCTGATTTAATTCTGTATCCTTCTCAGTGGACCACAAGTCTTGATACTTGCTGTGAGTTTTTCTGTCTTGATAATTGCATGTAATCTTTCAGTGCTTGTTTTGCACTTATCCCAAAATTCATGGCTCTATTCCTCTAGTTCTCTTGTCAGTATTTATGGATCCCCATGTTACACATGAGGCAGTGATGCTGACAGAGTGGTCACAAAATGAAATTCTGGAAGAGCAAGAATGCAGCAAGCCTCTGTTGATAAAAACATAGCTGAAAGTTGACCCATTGATATGTTTTGGACCTGATTACTGTATTGGTAGGCTTTGTTGCAATATTTCCTCTATTTCTTGTGATCAATTTCAGGAGAAAAAAGAATACAAGTTTTTTTTTTTCAAATATTACACTGTATCTGCTTCTTGTACAACAAATACAAAATGGAATTTTTTAAAACCCACAGTCAAGCACACAATAAAACATTTATTGAGAGGTCTTCTTTAATGTCTTTTTAAAATAAGAAATTTAATGAAATGTCTTGGTGATGGAATGTTCTTTCCTCCATATTGTCTTCACTGATGTACTGTTGAAAGCAAAGATTAGGGGTTCCAGCTAGCATAGAACTGAAAAATTTGAAATAATTGTTTTGTAATATTATAATTTAGAAAGATAAGGAAATAGTAGCTGCTGCCTGTTAACACTGTCGATAGCAGGGCATTTGGAAACTGAAAAAGAAAGCCATTACCTGAAATGATGTACTTTATTAGTTGAAGGAAGTGAAATCTTTAAAAAAATGGCCTGGAAGAAATATAAACAAACATTTTAAAAATTATTTTAATTTTTCATTTGTGGAGACGGGGATACGCAGGTCTTATGCGTCAGTATGTGAGGAAAACAATTGACTTAATCACATCAGTATGGTTTAATGGCAAAGTGCTTTATAACCACAGCAATGTCTATTGCCTCTTAAATAAGACTTTAAATTTCTAGAAAGATTAAACCTGAGTGATAGCAGATGTATCACTGTCAGCTAGAAGAAACAGCCCTTCCTGAGGTCCCCTAGAATTCACTCTCTGCACTCCCCCCACTGCCACGTGTGAAGGCATCCTGCAATGAAAGGGTTAAGAATGCATAAGGGTGAGACTTGTAGCTGAATTTATCTTGGTAACCCAAGATCCTCATGAATGTGGAACACTGTTACTACTGCAGCTATTCTTGTATTGGCTTCCCCACCAAGCCCTGACATGCTTTTGTCCATGTATGCTTCTTGAGTTTCACTCCAGGGGGAAGCTTGGGCAGATCTGGTGACAAACAGGCCTCAATCCCTTGCATGCTTACTGAATCAAGTTGTTTATATTTTCCACACGTCCTGCTTTTTTTATGCTGGAATTTTTATTTCCCTGTACTTTACTATACTCTTGTATACTAATTAAGATTGCAAATTATTTAAGAATTTTCCTTTGAGAGGAGAAAACAAGTGTAAGTCTGGAATTTTTTTTTTTAATTTTTATAATCTAGAATTTAAATAAGCAAGTAGATAAAGGAAAACTGTTCATTGTGCTCACAAAAGTCAAGTGGACTGATGCATTTAGATGTGGAGCCCTTGCAGATGGCAAGTATAGATCTGTATTTTTGGAGGACCATGATGGAAGGCTGAACTTTTTCCCAAGATGTGGCAGCTCCTATTCTTTCTGGTCTTCCAAGGGGCAATAAATGCTTCTGTGAAGACAGCAATTTCTGATCTTTATCATGTGAAAAAATATTAATTTGTTCTATTTGCTGTGGGTAGTGGCTCATATCAAAAACTGAATTTGATATTGTTGGGGCCTTGGGAGAAAATTGATTTTAATTTTTGCAAACAATTTCCCTATCCTGTTCATTTTGCTGTATTTTGAGCTGGGTTCTAGATCCAGATGTGTCTACCAAGACAGTGTTAAACTACCGGATCCAGCTGGTCTGGCATGGGCTATAACTCTGCCTGGTCATGGTGCTAGGAGATACATGTTTTAATATCACTGCTAGAGTGATTATTACATATGAGAACGTTTCACTGCATTTGCCTTACCCCTGAGTATTGCATTCAAATGCAGTTCAAGTGATATCTAGGAGCACAGTGTTCATGAGGTAAAATGAAGAACATTGCATATGCTCAGGCTGGGTTTCAGCTCTTTAATTCTTCCAAGCCTGGAAGCTCAAGAAGCAGCCAAACTGGATCAAGCTTTATTTGAACAATAAGATGAAAAGTTGGGTTTATAGATTAAACTGATATTTATAATTTGTGGGATTGGGTTTGTAACAGTGCTGTTACTACTCTGATACCTGAAGCAGAATTTTGATAAATCATTCGTAATCTTCTCTGGTAAGGGAATTTTAAGCCAGACTTCATTTAGATGAAATTCCTATTATTCAGAATAAGAACATACCTGGAATGATTATTATTTTGTATTTTCTTTTAAGTCTTTGCAATTTACTAGTTTCATTAAGAGGCTTTGGTAGGGAGAGAAATCTTTGGAATTAGCTGCATGGGGGTAGCTATGGAGGCAGGTACCACTGTCCTTGGTGCCTCTCCTAAAAATGTGTGTGCACAAGTGTGTGTTTGTGTCTGTAGATCATCTTGCTTCTTTTGGAGTACCTTTGTTTACATAGATTTAAGATCCAGTTGTAGAGAGTGATAATTAGTCTCCCTATTATCAGTGCAAATCACTACATCTGTATTTGCAGACATGAATAAATACTTAGTTAATGTTTATGCTTAAATAAATAACTTGTACCAGAAATTATCTTTTAATTTTGCTGGATGACTCTCTGAAAAAGATATGTATTAATATTTTTAAAATAAACCTTAATACTTAAAAAAGTGCTGAAATTCAGAGATGTTGAATATCCATTTTTGAAAATGCATAATGGAAGTTTTCTATCTCTGGAAAAGCAAACAATAAGCCTAGAAATCTCACTCTGTGCTACCAGTTTTAAAAACAATTGGTACATACTTCCTCACTTCCAAAACTGGTTGTCTATTCAGAAGGGAAGTTGTGAAGTTGCATATTCTCTCATTCTGAGAGTGAGGTCCTTTGAGATTGGTGAGTGTGAAGGGCTGAAGAGCTGTAACATATACTTGTTCCAAATGAGCAGAACATTTTTTTGAGTAGGAGACTGTATTTTTAACCTGCTCCCTCAAAGCTGGAATGATGTTTGCTCAGCTGCTAATATGATTGTGGTGAAAGATACAAATAACATAAAAAGGAAAAGCAAGTGCCTTGGTGATCTTGATAGTAAATACATCCAACAATGCTACTATTATGAGGACACTTCCTTTTTTGGGAAAAAAATATGCTACTCAGCACAACATCAGCAGAAGTTCCTTTCCTTCCCAATTCTGTGTGACACTAAACTTCACAATTTACAAGCCTGTGGTCTTTACAGTAAGTTGATATAAGCAATGCTGACTACATGCCTTGCCCAGCAGTGTATGGTCAAGTGCATGCTAGTAAAGATGAAAACTCTTAGTGGTTTGGCCCAAATTCTTTTGGCTCCATAGGCATTCTTGTGCTACATGTTGGAATGGAAATCGAAATACTCTGAAATCCTACTACAGCTGAGATTATAACACCATGAGTGAGAAAGGAAGCTCTCACTCTGTAGGCAGACATCTCTACTGATTCTCAAATTTCTCAGCAACTTGATGTTACTTGGGATCTCCCATCAATAATAGTTCCTTTTTAGGGTAAAATGTGGCAGACTGATTTGAAAAAAGTCCACCAGAGGACAGCAAGATGGGGGGAATGCCTAAACTCCAGTGCCTTTCTCAAGATCAGTCTTGGAGGGTGTCACTGATCTCACTCTTCTGCCTGTGTAAATTTCTGCCACCTGAGAACTCTGGTGGGGTGTTGCTGAGACAAGAGACGCAGCTTTGATTTAACTGCTTGCAGAGCTGTGATGGATTGCTGAGGCGCCAAGCTCATGGATGATAATATGGGCCTCAGTGGTATAAATGCCAGCTGAAAATATCAACAAGACTGAAAATTACACAAAATTTATTCCACCTTCTTTTCCCCAGGAGCAAAAGACCTGAGATTTGTTATTTATCTTAAAATTTAAAAACAAAGTTTAATGCAGACAAGATTCCTTACTCGGTATGATCCTTGTGGTTAATGAATGGAAGCGGAAGCTCCTCAAAGGACTTTAGGCTTTTTATCTTTGGTGAATCTGTTAGGCATGGAGGTCACAAGAACTTCAATGAACCTGTTTGTCTAGATGGGCTTAACTCATGCTAAAGTCTGAGGGCAAAATCACAGTGAACTTGAGTGGAGTTATCAAAAGATGAGGACACCTCTGAGGGGCTGGGCTAACCTCAGTGAACAGCTGTGGAGGTTTCAGTGTCTCTTTCAGCTCCCTTTGAAAAAGAAATGCTAGAGAGAGTAATGCCCTATGGGCTGATCTTTCCCAGGTTAGAGAAACCTGACAACTGCTGTTGTAGAATTGTAAAGATTGGCTTAAATTTTGAATCTTCACCACTCTGGAACAGCACTTTCTTGTGTTCCTTGGAAGGGGACAGAGGCTTCCCAGTTCTGGAGACCATTAGCAGCCTTGTCCTCCATCATCCTGTGCCTAAGTACTGGAGTGAATGTGAAACACTGGCCTTCAGGAACACAAAATCAAAGGATGAACTGAAGTGGGGAATGCAAGTGAAGCATGGGGAGAGAAAGCTGCTCTGGGAGGATGGTGCACAGGCTGTAAAAGACACTTGTGAAGTTAGGGAGGCTTGTGTATAAATCCCTGGGACAACTAGCATGCATTTAGTACATTCAGTTGGGTAGTTTAAGTCATTTGTGGAATCCTAGTAGTTGCTGCACAGTATATTTGAAGACCTTTGTAAGACAAAAAATTAACTTGTGTTTTAAGCAAATTTGAGAGTACATGGTATGGTGCCTGATAGACTCTGCATCTACAGGGAGTGCTTTTCAGTCAGCCCATGTCATCCACTCTCCATGTGCCAACTCCTTTAGAAAATTTTCTCTATTAAAAAAAACCCCAAAAAACCAAAGCCAAACAGCAACAGCCCACATTCCTAAACAGATAACTCTTTAAAATACAAAAACTGTTTTGAAAAAGTTGACTACTGATCTGTTTTTTCAACAGCATTTAAAAACGTATCTGGTTCATCCTAGCTCTACAGACTCAGGCCCCAAAGAGCCTGACCTTAAGAGTAATTGGAAAAGATCTTTGGGTACTGTGATTCAAAGTGGCTCCCCTGATAGAAACGTAGCAGAACTAGCCTGTGCTATCGTGGAATTTGTGTAAAGCAGGTCCCTTTAATAGAAGTCAAAATCATGTTCAAATCGAGTAATTGCCTTTTGAAACTCAGCTAATGTTTGTGATTTTTTTTTCCATTTGTTAGTTGTTTTGACTTCTTATGTGAACTTGAGTAATGGTGCTGTGGAGGGGGGAAAAACCTTTGAAAAGAGGAAAGTAACCCAAACCCATCTATTTTGAAATGATATGAAACAGCTGACTTAGTATTGCCAAATTCTTGTTTTAGGGCTGATAAACAATTTGTCCGTCCCTAATTCCTTTTTTTTTTTTATTATTTCTTTCAAAATGTTCTTTTACTATTGCAGCTTATGAGAATATGTCAATTCCTATAAGCCTGTCCTTTTCTGGATATGCTGTGCTGGTCCTTCAAGAGATAGACACTGATGCAGGACTTCTCTGAGCATGTACCCCTCTGCTGTTCTCCCCCTGCCTCCCAGCCAACACTTTTTATTCTATTCTGACCCTTTTGCTATTGTAAAGAAGCGGAATTGGGTTACAGTTGGCCAGTTAAGACCTCCTTAGGTGTAAAGTAGTGGAGTAAGCGCTACAATCTCTCTCTTTCCTCACAGCCAAGGAAGCAGGAGGGTCTGGTTTGGAAATGTTTCAGAGACAACAGCAGTTATATAGTTTTCTACCAGCTGTCAGCTGGTGTCCAGTTCTGAAGATGCACAAGTTCTTTCATGGCAGGAGCTTAAACAGCTGAAAGAGTAATGCAGCAGTCCCTTTTCTCCCCTCAGAATAAACAAATCTTGTGTCACACCCTTACAGCACTGATGGCAATACCAAAAGAGTGTGTGATGAGTTTTGCCATACTGCTGTGTATAGCAAGGTAGAACTACAAATACCCTAGACTACGTCCTCTCATTTTGTTCCTAGGATCTCAAATCCTGGCATTGCTGCTCTGCTTCCCAGAGAAAAGACAAAATAATTCCCCCCCCCTTTCCTCCTTGTCACTCATTTTGGATGATGTTGTAAAAACCCTCTCTTTCACCTGCCTCCATTCCCCCTCAGGAACGAAACTGCACTTAAAGCTTGCTTGCTTTTCTGAACTGGCTTTTCTCTCTCTTCCTTTCATTTGTTAGCTGATAGTTAACTTTTCTTAGTAGTGAGCCGTTGCTTCAGGAGTATTCTCCTAGAAGCATAAGGGACTGTATCTAACACTTCTCTGGCTCTACCAAAAGAATTTACAGTTTGAGCCTCTTAAAATGCTTACATCACTTGCTTTTGTGTATTGCAGAGAACTACTGAAACAATAAAAATAATCTGGGCACTCTAATTTGCCATTCACTACTTGACATTTGCATTTCTGTTTCTGTTATAAACCCTGGCCAACTAGGCTTTAATCATATTCATGTTTGATTGCTACATCTCACAGATCCAGTAGCTGTTCCACAGATGTTAATGGTAGACTTTCTGCAGCAGGCCTTAGCACAGGCAGAGGAAAATTATCAGAGTTTGGCCTGTTGATTCCTTCTGTTGGTAACAGCTTCCTGGATTTTTCTTCAAAACTTCCAACCTTGTTTTCCATTTCTTTAAATAAGAATTAAATCACTAAAGTCTGCACGCATTTTTGAGTAGAGTTAATTACACTGATAGTGTTTTTGGCATAATTTTTGCACAGATTAATCTGTTCTCACTTGCTTGGGCTAGCATGGGGTAGTGCTGTGCAGGTTGGGATAAGTGGATGCAGATTGTACTCACCTGGCTCAGCTTCCCTGTCCTGGAATGCCTCTTCACTGCAGCCAGTCTGAACAAGATCCCATCCCCTGTGGGGAACCAAGGTGTGAGCACAGCTACTGTGAGCTGTTCTTGACACCAATGGCTGGGTCCTCTGCAGTCCAGGGGGAGCACACAGGACTGAACAAAAGTTTTTGATCTTGTTTGTTTCTAAATTTAAAACAGCAACAAGCAAAACATGGTTGGACTGTCAGAATTTTGGTTTTGATCTTGTTCCTTAAAACCTCTAGTAGAGACATCCTCATTTCAAGTGAAATGAATTAAAATATTGTCACACCCATAGCACTCGCATTTTTGGGGGCTACAAATAGAATTGGAAGGGTGTCTCCATATGTCTGAAGGAATCACATGATTCTCCCCAGGGCAGCCTACAGCCTGAAAATCTTTAGTGTGTAGGACACAACAGCTAGACATAGACTTATACCTATGGTACATTTTACAGTGTGTTTAGAAGTTGATAGCAGTTAATTTTAAAATTCTTTCAGGCTTTCTCAGAAAATGTACCTTGTTAACGAAATGTCTTTTAAGTAAGTTTTACTGGTGTCGCTATTAAACATAGCTATACAGTCAGGAATTGGAGGGAAAACCAGGATGATGGTTCCTTAGCTGAAATAGCAGATGTATTGTGCATATCAGCTCCAAGAAGGATAAACAAGTGTCCAAGGTCATGGTTTCACCCTTGGCTGACTGAGGTCCTTAGGGGAATTTTGGTTTTGCCAGAGTGTATTTAGTCTCTGAGAGTTGCACATCATTTCCCAGGTGCCTCTTGTTTTCTAAAGTCCAGCTTTAGAAAGTTCCAAGTTCCAAATTGCCTCTTTCATAATCAGCTTTGGCAGACTGTGCTGCAGAAGTATTTTGTATTTTAGTGGACCCTCCACACAGGAAAAACCCAACTTGAATTCCTGAAAAGTGACCATAATTGGAGAGGGGTGCTGCAGCATGTACAGATGTGAATTATCAAGTATTGACACATTTCTACTAATTTCTGTTTAGATGGGGAGATAATGCAGATCTAAAAGGTCAATCAAAGGAAAAACTGTCACATTTTTAGAAGAGAATCAGCTGTTGCACAATTTCAGCTTGTCCTGATTAAGGGTGAGAAGAATCTCACTATAGTTTCAGAAACTGCCTTGAAGCATTGCAATGTGGGCTTTTTTTCCACCTTTGTCACTTCCTATCTTTCTGAATAAACTGCTTCCTGCTACCCCAGAACGGTCAGTGCCACTCCTTAATTTACAGTTAGGAATGCAGACACGAGGGAAGGCGAGGGGATGAAATATGGTGTCAAGTTTGTATCAGCTCACATTTCACACACTAAGGAGACAAGCCCCTTTGGCCAGTTGCCATGGGGAATTTTCTTGCAGAAGTAAATAAGTCAGAACAGAAAGAACTCAGATTCATACTAGCCCAGCTGCAGAATGTCATTAAGTCTCAAAGGGTGCTATGTGCATCGTGTGAAAGGAATTTTGTAATCTGGCTGTAACTGTAGTTGCAAAACTATGTTTGAGTTTAAACCTTTATTTTGAACTTTTAATTATTGGCTTGTTCCTTGCATTCTGATTAAAGCATGGATTGTCTTATAAATAGTTTCTATTTTTAAACCAGAAGAAGGTTTAGATTAAAGATTTCAATAGCAGATGAGTGGTTGATTTTGTTTTGTTTTCTTGTTTCTTCCCATGCCAACTTTGATCTAACCTCCATTTCCCAATTCACTTTTTAAAGGTGCTTGAAAAGGGAATTAATTCTACCAGGGCACAAAAAATATAATGTAGACGGCTTTTCATTTTAAAGTGTCATTCATTATCCAACTTTGTGATCCCAGTAATCTTCAGAAACTTGGGCATAGGAGGGGGTGTTTTCTTTCTGCCCCCTACTATTTTTCCCCTTTTTTATTGGTTTGGGTTTTTTTTTTTTTAAATTTTTTTTCCCCTTAAAACATCTAAGAGTTCCACTAGTAGGTTTTTTTTCTTCAGTTCTTTTTCAGTGTGAATTACATGAGTATGACATCCGTGAAATTGGTCCTGGTATACACGGGACAAGTCCCATGCTATGGCTTCACAGTTCCAGAGGACAAAATAGGTTCTGTTTTTGTGAGGTGTCTTCTGGTGCTAGTACTTCCTCTCTGATTTGGTGAAGGACTGGGGAACATGTATGCCTATACCACTGATTTTTGAAATAAAACCCATTATCTGGATGAAACAAATACCTACTAGAAAAAGGCACTTTTAAAGTTGCCATTTAATCAGTTTCTATGTATCTGGAATAATACACAATGGCACAACTTACACTAC
Source organism: Irena cyanogastra (assembly GCA_013397155.1). Taxonomy (NCBI): domain Eukaryota; kingdom Metazoa; phylum Chordata; class Aves; order Passeriformes; family Irenidae; genus Irena; species Irena cyanogastra. The sequence continues at coordinate 609,067 of VWZV01006645.1, forward strand.
AGCTTTTCTTAAATGTTTTGGATGTTGTAGGCACCATGAATTGCCTGGAGAAAGGTTGATGCCCACAGAGCTGCAGTTATTAAACTACAGGTTCATACAGAGCTTTAGTGCATCAAGCAGCCCACACAACACTGTTTGAACTAGGGTGGTCTTTGAACCAACCGATCACTAAGACTGTTGTACTGACTGCAGGGTGCTTGCTTGGCAGTAGGGCAGGGGACGTGTCTGCTGACCAAAGCCCTGGGACCTGGGCTCACACGGCTCCCTCAAACTTTCCTCTTGCAGAGTGTTACTGCTGGCAGGTCTTAGATTCATCACGTCAGAGGAACCAAGGCTCTGCTCCATCACATGCTCCCAGTCTCATGTCCCCCATCTGTAATGACATCTCGTTAACAAAAACTTCAACCTAAGCTTTAAACTGCTTTGTGGTCAGTGGGTAAAATTCAGGCCAGAGCCTGCCAGCTCCTAAGGATCCCATGTGACGCTCGCTGGCTCCGTCAAACTTCACTGCAACCCAGGGAAAGGGAGGTTAGAAATAAAAATACCACCTGGGTGGGAGGGAGAGCACATGAGTGAGTTTGTGTCACCGCCCATTAGCTCCCCGAGCTGCAGTTTGGTGGAACGTGTACCGAGCGCTACGCCAGGAGACAGTACATCCTGCTCCCAGCTCTTTCTCCTGACTATTTTTGTGCTCTCCACAACTGTTATTAAGCAAGACCACAGAGTATTTTTACAGCATAAGCAGAAGAGGTCTATGCTGCATTTTAGGGCTGTGAACCGTCAATAACCCATGCTGAAATATAGGGATATGTAATGCCTTTATGCAATCTGAAGAACATGTCCTGGGATAAAAGGAATTTGGATGTTGATAATATTTTGCAATGTTTGATCAAACAGATTAGTTTGCCTTTGGACCCACCTCTTTGCCTTGTTTCATTTAAAATGCTGCCTATAAAGTTTTTAAAGGGTATATTATCCACATTTCTGATAGCAGAGCTTTCATTTCACTTTGGTTTTGGTGCAGCAAGAGTTGCATGGGACATCCTAGACTGGGCACAAAGCAGTAACACAGCAGATTGTTCTACCTAGGCTAATAGAGCCAAGCAAATGGAAATCTTCTGACCTAAGCATGGTGCGTCTGAGACTGGGCTTTGATCTCTGCTCTCCTGAGAGTCTCTGCAATGTCCTCCTTATTATGACTAACAAGCCAGAATATTTATTCTGGATTTAATTGTTCTTACTGTAATACTGAACACTTGTAAAATGGACAAATTTTAAGAATGCTTTTGCCCAAAATTTGAGCCAGCGTTACATTTACACCACTGTCTTCCTGGTTTGTTTTCTAAAGAGCTTTTTTTTATGCTTAAAATGCATGGCTCTATATATTGCATATTTCAGCAGGATCTGTTGAACTTTAAAGTTAGAAATTTCTATCCTGAGTTATTTCCGATGCACAACTAATTGTTATAGCTGAGAAACTTTTTTTTTCATTTTTGTATTCTATTTAAGCACTATTTTGAAGTTTTGATGCCCAGTTTAAACCCTTTAGATGACATTTAGTAACTGCATTTACTAGACTCAAACTTTTGAAGGATTACATTTCAACAGGGAGATTAGGACAAGGTGGTATAGGTGGGTCACTGCACTTTGTAAATTATGAAGGAGGCAGCTGAAAAGAAGAGGGGTTACACAGAGTGCATGCTCAGTACTGTGCTCCTAAGGATGGACATGGGATTGTAACCAGGTGTGCTCTGGAGTATTTCTGTTCATCATGCTGTGGCAGTCCCTCTGTGGAAATTTCTAGGGCTATTTAGATCCGGAATTCATATAGAAAACAGACTGCTGCCTTCTTTTGAGGATGTAATAGTAAAATTTCTCAAATTTCTTTCTTTTTCTTTTTTTTTTTTTTTTTAACCCAAGGTGATATCAGAGTAAGTGATGGGAAAATTTGGCCTAATTTTTCTTAGTCTCAGGCCCTTTCGAGCTGTGCTCTTATTTTGTACTGGAGATTACTGTCAATTAAAGCCCAAGGTTTGGAAGAAGAGGGGTGGAGGGAAAGAAGGAACTAAATTATTTGAGTACACTTTTAAAACATGGAGTAAGCACTAAGAGAAAGGAAGTTAATGACCTATTTTTGTGAGATGAGGCAGACAGTAGATTTTGAGGAGTGGAGCTGAAGTGCCCCACAGCAGACAAAGTTACTGCTGAAGAGCCCTGCTTCCTCTTTTGCTATTAGCTTATCCCATTTTAAGAGATTTTTTTTGGTGGAATTTCAATGTGTCAGCTGATGCAGAGTTAACAAAACCGAGCTAAAACTTCCCCTCACGTTTACGGCGGGTGAAAGCGCAGCGCGTCAGGCCTGTGGGGGCAGAGGAGGCTGGACGGGAAGGGGCAGCCGGCGCTGTGAGGGCCACCACTGGGCCCGCGGCAGCGCAGGCCCTGCGGGGCGGGGCTGGGCCCGGCCCTGCCCGACCCGGCCCGGCTGTTTCACTCTCCTTGCTCAAAGTGACTCAGATTGCTGCGGTGCGATTTGGCTGATCTATTTCAGCTGCTGGCTTGGGTTTTATACACAGATGAGTCTGTGTGAGTGAGTGGAGCGAGTTAGGGAGAACTGCAGAGAGAGGCAGGGGCTGCACTGAGCATCACCTACGTGTGGGAGCAGGGTGAGCAGCAGGATGTCTGTTTAGCTTCCTAGGATTGTGCAAATGCATAGGGATGAAGATGTATTGACCAAAACTTTCAGGTTCCTCTTTGACCCCTTCTGTAAGATGCAGGATTCTGAAATCCTGCTCCTTGTCATGCCTTGATTTTCTTCTCTAAGAAAGAAATGCTCTTGGAGGTGCAGGAATGAAAGTCTTGACCCATGCCCCACTCCTTCTCTGTGAAGCGGGCTGGCTGGGGGCAAGGACCTTCTTCCTCAGGAGGCAGACAAGCTCTGCTGTATGCCCTCCCCACCTTTAGCACAGGATTAGCAACAGCAAATCCCAGTCTCTTCTGCTTTCCTTTCCAGCCACACCCTTTCCCCTTCCTTGCAGGAGATGCCAGCCTCAGCCCCCTTGCAGAAATCTGTAGCCTTGCCAGACTCCCCTTTTCCCCTCCATCACCTGCCAACAGGTTGCTGCCAAACTTCTGTCATCCTTGCAGAGAGAACAAGTTATTTTTTTTCACTGAAGCAGCAGATTTGGATTTTGCCTGCACACCCATAATGGTTGCTCTGGCTCTGCTCCTGTCCTGGGTGCACTTCAGAATTTCTGCAGGCTCCCCATGTAGTCCCAGCTCCATGTGTGGCCTGGAGAAGATGGGTCAGTGTGGGGGTGAGGTGAGCTGCCTGTGCATTGCTAGGAAAGGTCCTGACCGTGGTGGGTAAGCCCTGTGGAGAATCTGCCAGCAGATGCTCAGAGCAGTGCAGTGCAGAGTCCAGAGTGTGGGGATGGGATTCAACACCGACTTTTTTTGCCCTGCCTTGGACTGTCCTTTGCTCCTTGCAGTCTTCACTGCCAATTTTGAGACCTTGAGATTTTTTGTCAGTTGAGAAAAGTCAGAGCTAATTGAGGTAGATCTTTAAGTAGTGTTAGCACTACTCAGGTTGTGTTTAGCTGAATGATGCTTTTTTTTTTTTTTTTTAACCTCCACCAGGCTTTCTCCTTCACAGATGTGAAACCTTTCATTGTCCCTTTCAAGAAATGCCACAGTGTTATTCAGAGTTCTTAGATTAATGTTGGGAGTAAAGATTTTTGATGTGATGCCTCGATATGGATTTGATAACATTCAACAACTTGTGATAACAGTTGCTCACAATCCAAAGTGGCTCATTATGTTGGCTGGGAAAGAAAGAGTGGCGATGTTGTCTTGCTTTTCCTGCACCCTAGGAAATAAAGAAACTGGAATGGGGCTGTATGGATTTTATATAACAACTTAATGTTTTAAACATTTCTCTGTTTGTCTGGAATATGAACTACCAGTATTTTTGTTGCTGCTGTTGCTAAGTTACATACAAGTGTTTCTTTATAAAGTGACACCCTTAAAAAAAGCCTCCACTGTTTTGAAAGATTTTGCTGAATCTTGTTTTCTCCTTTTCAAAAAATTTATTTAATCCTGCTCCCTTCTTTCCTCCCTGCACTTCCTCACCAGGGCAAAGGGAGATCATAGAAAATTATTCTGTGACAATAAGTCTAGAAATAGAAAATGATGGTAATGAAAAAACACAAATGTTTGGTTTTGGTTAGGACTGACTAGGATTGCTCTGATGTTTTGTAATTTTTGTGCACCCATCTTTACACAGATGCATCATCCAGCAGGGTGCATTTTTCATTGTGCATACTAATCTCTTCAGTGCATGCCAGACGCCTGAAAAGTACCACAGTTTTTACTCTATAACAACATGTGAGTTCTAAGTAGATCAACTTTTAGAATATTTTTGTTCCTTTTGGCCATGGAGAAGTCAGTCACTGCTGTTGTAAGAGCGAGCTGCCTGTTTTAATATGGGAACTGTTGGTTGGCTAAAACCAACTGTTGGGGTGTTTTTTTTTTTTGTCTTCTGCAAATATTTCTGAAGGTAGTGAGTCAAGTTTTGTTCTGGCTAAACCCAAAAAACTTCACAGCATTAGTGCTGCAGGAGCAGGGAGCCTGCAAGCAGCCAGTGCCTGTCAGGGGGGACAACAGAGCCAGCCAGAGGAGACAGCTCAAAGCATCTTTTCTTCCAGGCACCCACTCTCCCAGCAGGGCTGTGAGCTTTTTCCACCTTGTCTTCCAAAAGGTCTGCTGGGAAATGGGGAAATATTCTTGAGTATGTGCCTGCTAAAAATATTGTGAAAAGTGTGAGAGATGGCCAGGTGATCTGGGCAGAGTCACTGACACACTTTGGAGGATGAGTTTGGGGGGGAATGAAAGCAGGCTGCTGGCTCTCTAAACAAGACTGAATTTGTTTTTCCATAGCCCTTTGAAATCCTTCTAGGCAGAGGCTTTTAATTGCGACGTGCTTTGGAGGAAACTTAAAACAGCTTATGGTTAGGTTACATTATAGGTTCAAACAGGATATGTATCAAATACCTGGAAGGAAAATATGACTATTTTGGATTGCAGAGAAGCCCAGATTTTGCATAAAAATGCCATTTTAAAGCTCCAAGGCAGACACAACAGTTTTCCTGAAATAATACCAGCAGTAATCCCTTCAAATATCCCCAAGTGTATTGGCTCACGCATGTTTTAAAATTCTTTCTCAGTTTTGTTATAAAAACTTGCATATTTCTCTCCCCTTCACCATATGAAAATCTTCTAAGAATTTTTTATGAGCTTTTGTAGACTTCAGAATAAGCCCTCCTTCCCCTCCCCTTCCTTACTTTCTAATCCAATTTAGTCAGATAGTTACTTCAAATCCCTTGGAGGCCTGTAGTTTGTTCATTCTCCCACAGTGCTGAGATTTCCCTCCAGCCCAGCTGGCAGGAGTTTTTAGAAATAACAATATCTCAGGGGGAAGGAGCTGAAGATTGAATGGGGTCTTTTGTCCAGGTCTCTATGAAGCCAGATTAATTATGCATTGCAGAACACAGTTTAAAGCTCTGAATTAGGTCCTCATTGCAATGAAAGGAGAGCACAGGCTTGAAAACTGAAAGAATTCCCATTTCTATCAGAGGGACAGACATATAATGACTGAAAGCAGGAAGAATTTTTGAAAATTGCAATTAAACAGTATTTTGTATTTACCACTCAGTAGCAGTTGTCTTAAGTGTTTACAAAAGTGATTCTTTGACATTTTTTCACATGATCACTCCATAGGTGGCTGGACTTTGAGGATTTTCAAGTCTTTTCTGTGTTACTAGGCTACTCTTGAAAGTACTTGTGCTTTGATGAATGAGAGAGGTTTTTTTTGGCCAGCACTTACCTGAATAGAGGTCTTTAAAACCTCAGCAGTACAATTAGCAGTTGGTCAGATGATACTGATGGTACAGGAAAAAAAGCGAATGGTTTTCTCCTTCTGTGGATTTTCTAAAGCTGCCTGACCCAGTGTGATGTGCAATAACAACATTTTTCTTGGTTTTCTAATGCACTTTAATTCCCGTTTGAGGAAAGTAAAACTCTTTCGTGGATAATAAGTCCATAATGCTATACAGCTGCCAAATAAAAAGTGGTCCACAGGCATTTGTATTCATAAGGGCTGTTTCTGTCAGTGTGGGATATTGTGTTTTGATAGGGGACTGGGGCCAAAGAGGGATAAGGAAAAGGTTAGCTATGAAACCTCTTACTCTAGAAATCTTAGTACTTTTAGAGACGAACAAAATGGGATGGATGGAGTGCGAGCAAAATAAACTGGTTATTTTCCTTTTCATCCTCTCCTTGAAATCTCATGTATGGAATAATATGCTGCAAAATAACTACCATAATGAACTCTGCAGTTCAAAGATTACAAACTGTAAACATCCAAAAAGATAGCCAAATGCATACTTAGAAAGATAGTAGTGTTTTGGGGCTGAGTAAATAATTTACTGAATCACACTAGATAATCTATAAGTAGAAGCTTAGTGTGGAAATAACTTGATCCCGATATAATGCAGGAGAAAATTTTTAAAGAGCAAGCACACATTAATGAAAATTAATAATGTGTTTGGTCAGTATCTGAGGCACACGGTTCATCCTAGATTGTCCCCATGTTGCTTCTCTAGATGTGCAAGGAGTTAATTGAGAGCTGTGCTGACCCAAAGCAATTGCTGCTGGCAGGGAGTGGAGGAATGGGCACCTCTGGCAGTGGCCTCCTACAGTTTGCCTTGCAGAGGGCAGAGTGAACGTGGCTGTGTAAGAACAGCTCCCAGCTGGTGTGCAGTTATGGAGAAGCTGCCTGCAATTGGCCTAATCCCATTGGCAACCTCAAGTTGCTCTACTTCATGGTGTCAGGACGGGGCTGGTAGAGAGAGAGTGAAAAGTGTGCTCTAATATTTGGCAAAGGCACATCCAAGGAGTTTGCCTTGCACCTCTGCTTCTCTTTGCTTCTGCTTTGGGTCTGCTTTGTTCTTTGGCAACAAGAGCTGAAGAGCCTTGTTTTTCTCTTCTCTTTGCTTGTCCTGGAATGAACCAGCTGGAGTAATTAGTACTTCCCAAGTTTTTTCCAAAATTCTGATTGAAATAAGGTTTCTGTGATTTGAAAGAAATGCAAATGTTTCCTATAATTTCATTTGCAAGCATCTATACCAAGGAAGGATGAGAATAGCTCCCATGGACTTGAAGTGCTTGGTGAAGAAATGCTCCAGAGAAGGTAGTGGCAAGGCTGGAAATATGCAGGTCTCCAGGTCTGCAGAAGTGTTCTAGCTCTTAATATCCGCTATTTGAACTTTATCATCCCAGGTTTTGGATCACACACCAACTCTGTCTAGGTGGTCTCTAGAAAATAAGAACAAAAGTCAGGTTTGCCCAGTAACTTGCAGAGTAACAGTAGGGCTCACCACACTAATTACAATGCTATGTGCAAGAAGTCCTTTCCATGTCACTGATCTTGCAACAAAACCCAAAAGTTCTTTCAAAGGCAAGAGTATATGGACAGCTACAGCTGTCCAGAACCTTTCCCAACAAAACACCTTCTGCTATAAAGCTGAACAGAATGAAACAAAATGTAGGACAAAGGGTCAGCTTTGATTTGCCAATAGAGGTGAGAAAGGCTTGCTGAGGAAATGGGCTGCTTTTTAAGGAAACCTTTCTAATGTCTGCAATGCACCGTGCCTGTCTGTTTGGGAGCTGCTGTAGTTAAGAGCCTGGGAGCCTCACTTGGAGCCAGAAGGTCTCAGGGCTTCCATGTCTCTACTGGTGAGTCTGCAGGCTTGGTCTTCACTTCTTGGGGCCACAAGATAGTTGGGCTGCCAGCTGCTGGGCTGAGAGCGAAAGACAGCATTTCACAGTCTTCCAGAAGAGTGCGTTGTTTGGTGAATCTCAGTTTGAAAGTCTGTGCATGAGAGAAGTATTTTCATTAAAATAAAATGAAAATAAATGTATTAATCCTTCCATTTTGAACTTAGCATTAATAAAAACTGGAAAGATTAAGAAGTTAATGCAAGGGCTAGGAGTACAGTGTCAGATTTTCACTTTTGGATGCTCATTATCCAAACATTCTGAACAATCCTGTCAAAAACACTGAAGTGGTTGTGTTTAATTTATTTAATTCTTTTCCTCCTCAGACTTCAGCTCTTACTCATTTGGAGAAATTCTGAGTTTTTCCAACAGAAGATCAGACCTGTTTTAGGGTTCATAAAAACATTACTTAAAAAAATAAACTGTTTCCTTTGAAAACCCTTTTTATCTAGTTTGAACTTCTGTTCAGATGTTTTTCTGTCATTCTTCTTGTTGTCCAATGAAAAGGAAATCTAAGTAGAAAAACCCTTTTAATGTCTGAAAGTGACCAATGTAAATCCTTAATATCAATAATGTTAAAGACAAGAATTCTGTACATTAAAGTTACACGTGCATAAAAGCAGAAGACTAGCATTGTCATGCTGACTGATACACAGTTGTCTCTGTTAGTGGGAGATAAGGAAAGTTTATAATAACAGTTGTTTTTTTTCCTCCTCTTACTAAGTGGAACTTGAAATTATTTCCCTGAACTCTACCAGGGCAGTTTCAGGTGGTCTAAAAATGCTGAATTTTGTCTAGTTTAATTGTAAAATCTGGGATCTTCAACACCAGAAAAGCTGACACATCCCTATTTGTGGAAGTAGAGGCTCAACTGCAGTTCAGTTCAGCAGTTTTGGCTCAAATAATCCTTGTGTTTTAGCTGGAATGCTTGCTTTCATGTTAAGAGCCATGCTGCTGCCACTCAAACCTTTCAGGTTTTTGGTGGTGTTTTTTTTTTTTGTTTTTTTTTTTTTTTCAGTTGAGAGACTTTTATGCATTTTGTTCTTAATGGACTAGTTTAGTTTCTGAGTTCTGCATATGTGCAGTTGTAAAGAAGTCAAATATTACAGCTGGAAACTGTGAGATCAGCCTTGTCACTGCTCCGGCCTCCCATTTACCGTGAAAACAAACACAGTTCTCTTCTCGTGTCTGCCAGCAGGAAGGGGGTGGGGAGGAGGGCCAGAAAGGCAGAGGAAAGTTTTTTCTTCAAAAAGGAAGAAGTTCAACTATTTTGGGAAACCAGAAGCTCTCAGCAATTAGGAGAATTCTTTTCTCTGCTCAGTGATTAGAGAAGTCTGCAGGCAAGCAGCAATTGCTACAAACAGTAGAGTCTTGAAGATGGACGAGAGGTAGATACATCCCTTTGCCTTTGCAGAAATCTGTCTTTGCAGTGGATGAAGTGAATAATGCAATGTGTTTTGCTGTGCCAACAGTTAAATTTTGACACAGAGCCTATAAATCCGTGTGCTGGGTAAATCAGTTCTTCAGGTACAGTCAGTCAGCTGATGTGCTGAAGGCAAGAACTGCGTGACTGATTTCTACCGCCTGTTTTTGACATCTGTGGGACTCACTGTGTTTCTTAAGGCTGTATCCACCCAAGATAGGAAAAGAAACAGACCTTGAAGAAATTCTTACACACAAGATGCAAAACAATGAAAAATTTTAATTCAAAACTTTAAAAAAATTAAATTCTAAAGCTGGGAAGTGCTGTTATTGCCTGAAGAAACTGCAGAATGACTTTTTAATGAGGCTTTGTTTTGGAGCCCTTGAGTTAGCCCCACATGTCTTACCATGAGTTCAGTGTCTCTGCACTCTTCTGGCAAGCAGACCCTCAAAGGAGTCCACACAGAAAATTGCAGACATGTTCCTCATTACTCTCTTGAATGTGTTTGTGAGTGTCCTTAATTTCTTTAGGTTTCACATAATTCCAATGAATAGTTAGAAAACTAGTACAGGGTAGAATCTGAAAGGCATATTTTTGAAATGACTTATTAAGTCATCTGATCGTCTATTCTGCTAGTTTTCATGCAATGAAAATTCCCTCATATTTTTAAGACATTTTCCCAAAGCCTGATAGTTTTTGTTCAATAGTTTTTTTCTCTGTAGATATATTACTTTTCTCTGCCTAGAGTTGTAATTTGCTCTCTTCATTCTTGGTGTTTACATTGCAAATACTACCAGGCTGCTATTTACAGTCCTTTCTCTGAGACCTCTTAGATGTGCTATAAATATGTTTATATAGAAAATTAAATAGTAATCTATTACAAAGCATTGCTTGGCTCAGAAACTGCACTAGTTTTCATCATATGGTTCTGGTAATCTGATGCTCAGCTGACTGTAGTATTCCATGTAGGATCATATGGGAACTGTATTAACTGTTAAAATGTCCAGTCTGCACTATCTCCAGATGCATGTGTGCATTCAACACAGAGTTGTATTGATCTTTGCAGCTGTGTTGCAAGCTGTTGTTTATTGCCTGTCTGCAATCCCTCCTAGGTGTCCTTTGTTCTTCGTTCCTTGAGTTTTTCATCTGATTGTGGATATACGTGAGGACATTCTTCCAGATGGAGTCAACCTTTGTGCAGTCTTCTAGTGGCTGTGCCTCTTTTTTGCTCAGTCGTATCTGTGGAAAGAATGTTTCCACTTCCCCACATCCTTTAGGAAAAACTATGACACAGAACGAATTTGGCTTTCCTTCTCTCCATACCTTCAATGAGGGTTTAGCAGAATATCTAGTAAAAAAATTCAGATCATGGTGCTCGAAGTATCTTTCCACTGGTTGCCAGAACTGGGTGCCTTGATGAAGGCACATCCTGGAAGGCACAGAGTCCACAACACCAGTAGGGACTTCATAGCCTTTGTCTTAACTGGGGCTCCTCCTGCAGCATTTGTGTTTTTCTCAGCCCCTGGAGTAGCTATTTCCTTTCTCCATCTTGAAGATAAAATAATTCCTACTCAAAATGTACTCTAATTGAGCTTTGTGCTGTCCTATTTCCCTGCAATATCGTGCCTGTTCACTGGCTTTACAGGCAGCTAATGCTGTATTTGGAGAGAAACACAGTGAGGAAGGGCCAGAAGGAATCCTGAAAGATCCTTTCCTAGTGTTGGGTGTGCACAGTTTTCTCAGGCCATATCTGTAGTAGCCTTTTCTTCCCCAATTGCCATTGTTATAACCATGATTTCTGTTTCAGACTTCGTGTTAAGTGAAAGATTTCTTTTGCTACTGATTTTCTTATAACATTTCCAACCTTTTCAGACCATGTTGATATTATATTTGCAGCATCATTGTGTTAAAAGTTGGGTTTATGTTTTATTGTTTTCATTAAATATTTAAACATATATTGTATTGAAATTTTTTTTAATTAAAAATTCACGTGTCTTCTGTAGCATTTTGTTGCCAATAGTAACATGGAATGGAAGGGGCAAAAGAAGTATTTAGGAGATCTGATGAGGCCATCTTCTGAGATAGCTGTTTCATTTATTTCAGGTCTGTTTGAGATCACATACCCTTACTGCAGAGAGTTAGAAAACTTTGAATGCTATGAAGAGGGGAAAAAGGAGGGAGAGATTTTGGCCAACAGTCAGAAAGTTGCCTCAGGTCTTTCATCTGACAATGCTTGTGCCTCTCCTGTGCTGATCACAAGATCATTAGATTATCTAGGAAGATAATGAGGCTGATACTAGTTACAAATTTTTCTGCCACATGTTGAGGTTACTGTGCATTTGTCAATTCCTACATAATGACTTTAAATTGCCATTTCATTGGGGTGCATAATTATTCCCCTTTAAGATAATTCTCTTATTTTTTGGGTGTCTTTGTGAATGGGACTGGTACTTTCTGTATCGAGGAGTACCAGCGGACAGAGTACTGCACTGGAGTACTAGGAGTACTACTGGGAAACCTTGGAGAAGATCTAGCCAAAGGTTTAAAAATGGCTATAACTCAAAACATTTATTCTTTCATTGCTCATCCTCTCTTCTCAGATGTCATCCAGTGAATGCAGTATGACACATCAAAAAAACCCAGTGAAACTGTCCAACAAATATTTGTTCACAGTAGGTGCATGATTCATGAGGTGGTGTTCTGCCAGCATATGGACATGTTTTTTTGTCCTATTTATTATTAACTGCTTGGAATCTTATAAATTTCTCTAATATTGGACTTCTGCAGTGTTTGTTTTGGAGAATACAAATTTTCCTTTATTTTAGATGCTATAAACAATGCAATATCATGAATCACTATGCCATAGGGACCGGTATAGTTTTTAATAGAAGTTGCTGGCATCCATAAGTTTTTTTCTCACTAATGGGTGGAGATTTAGTGTGGGTTTTCTTACCATGGCCTAGGAAGGTTTGTGGTGTGAGTCTAAGATAGCCCAATCATAAGTGGAGTTCCAAATAGCAAAGTTAAAATGCGTTTTCCCTACACTTAATGGTCTAAATTTGACTTTAGATGCCCATGAGTCATTTTCTTTTTCAGCTTTCTTTTTTCATTAATAGAAAAAACCTGTGTCCAGGGAGTGATTCATCTGAACTATGTGAACTACCTAAATTAGGACGAAATAATTCATCTCTGGTAGCCCCTAGGTTTTTTCTGATGAATAGGGTGCAGGAATCCTACGTGAGATTTAGAAGCTATACCCAGCTTTTACATAGGTAAATGCAGATGGGATAAATCTGCCAACAAAGACAGCTGTAGCATTCAAACAAATATCAACTCTACTGCTCAAGTACCTTCTACTACTCTGACATGGAGTGAGACTTAAAGAGGAATGAACTGACATATACCACTGACATGATTTTTAGCACATATTTCTGAGGAATGTAGAAGGATTTAATTAAAGATATGGCTCTTAATGAAAAATAAGTCTTCTCAATTCAACAGGAGTGCAAACACAACTATGCCTTATAACTCACTAGTTGTGCAACTCACTAGTTTGTGCAACTTGACTAGTTGCACAAAATTAATGAGATTGACTTAGAACGTAGAATAACATAGGGCCACAAGTCTGGTGATAGTTCTTGTATTGCTACTTTCAGAATGTGCAGAAACTTCAGTTTAGAAGACATTTTAGGGAAAATTTCTGTTTTAGAAAACAAGACTGAAACTTTACCAGGGAATGGGAGGTTGCTGTGCTGTGCATCTGTCCTGATGAAAATCCTTGCAGTGAACCTTAACGAACAGTGCTGAAAAACTGAGTGGAGCAAACTGGTACAAGCAGCTATTTTCCCTGCTTCCACAACAGTGCTTTCCACCAGTCACCCAGCTTTCTGAAATCCATTATCTTTTTTGGCTGTAGGACAATGTTTTCTGAAACTGAAGTTAGACTTTATGGACATGTTCTAATCATGTTTTGATGATTAAGTGCTGAAATAAATTATCTTCCTTCAGTAACAATTTTACAAGTGTCCAGGTTCCTGTCTCTCTATGACTGCTGCTGCAGTCAATGGTACCAGTCAGAAAGTGGTTTCTTGCAAGGGGTTTGTTTCAGAACATTTTTTTTTCACTCTGGTTTTTCGCTCAAGGTCATAGCATGCTTTCTTACTCATGTGAACATCTAAATTGGTTAATTTCTGTTTTCCATAGAATTATTTTAAAAGCACGAATGGTCTCATTCTCTTCTCACTTTAAAGCAATGCTGACATGATTTCTGTTTGGTAGTAGTGCCAATGCCAGTAGGCCCAGGAAAATCATGATAGGCCTTGTTCAAATTCAGGCAAATTCAAGCATACCAGGCAAGATTTCAAGTATTAGCTGACATTGTATTATAACTCTTGCAACTAATCAACAATTTGTTCAAAATTTACTCCAGAACTTGTATTTGGGACTTGAAAAAATTGTTGGTCATACACAATAACTGTGTTTTGATGTTTTCTTTTGTTTTGTAAAGACAACACAATCTTTAGCAAATTGCTGTTTTATGTAGATTCATTGGCATTATTTTGCAAAGCATGTGCAACATAATGAATCATTAAGATTTCAAAATTTAATACACTAGAGGGAAAAAAGAAACCAAATTATATAAGACCTTGGAGCAATAACTATTTTATATTCTTTATGCTGTGACGTTCAGTGACTGTTAGTTACAAACCAGGATTCCTATTCTTTGCTTATGCAGCTGCTGCTTTTACATGTTTCATTCACAATGCTTTTTCATGAAGTAGCAAGCTGACAAGCAAGCTGGCACTTGCCATCTTTTCAGTTCAGTTTTCTCAGAGCTCTAGACTGGAAGGACATAGCCTATGAACAGTATGTGAATCTGTGCGCTATGTTTGATTTCTGTAGGCTTAGGTCCAAAATCAGTATAGCTCTGTGTTGTTTTGATCTGAAAAAATGCAAAGCGTTTTTAAGAGAGGTTGGTGCCATTAGCCTCATTTTACAGTTATAAAAACTGAAGTAGGTCTTGTGTAGCCTTGTGACCTACAGGCAGTTAAACAGTATTGCCTGGTTTTCACTTGGAACTCATAGAAACAGGCCTCATGAGGTTTTTGAAGTGGTTGTGGGATTTGAGGTCTGAGTCATGATAGGCAGTTCTTGTGTTTTGTTTAATTTCTAAGGTATTCTTATAACTAGATCTTAAACCTGTAGCACTTGACTGCTGTTGCTGATTGTCTCACTGATTTGGGAAGATGGTCAATGTTTCTGTGCCTCAAAGTGGTATAAATTAATTGGTGTTAGCTTCACTGCAAGAATTAACTAATGTTTGGAGCTATTAAAGTGAAAAGAACCTTGATTATAGTTTATCCATCCGTGGTTAATATTAGTAACTTTAAGTGTTCTTTCTACTGAAACAAAGGGTAATCTTCCTCCACATATACAGCTTGAGACTTGTTAGACCACAAATTAATGGAGCAGAAGTACTTGTGATCTTTGGCTAACAGAACTGAGGACTGTAAAAACAAACTGTGCCTGATAACTTTTATTCCCTTCTTTCTGGGGATGAATGATGAATTCATCATTTCAATTTGAGGAAACTAGAATTGACAAATAAACAAAATCCCTGAAATTTAAGGTAAAATGAAGAAAAAATTCTTTGTACATGTAAAATAATTATTTGAAAATTAACTGTGTCTGATAGAATAATAGAACTTTCTGTTGCTGTTTTAGAAATAACTTCTATATTCTTCAGTTTTAATCTCCTTGATTTCAAGACATAATGAAATGCTTTGAGATTTACATATGAATATTTTATCAGTCAATCTAATTGTGCTTTGAAGGTTCCTATCAGTATACAAATCCTTACTTTAAAATTAAATACATTTTGCCCAGATATCCTGACTCCAGGTGTCTGTGCTGAAGTCTGCTGAAAGACATAGGAATCTTTTCACTGACTGCAATGGATCAAACATCCCAAAAATACTGTGGCCTTCTATTTAAATGTAACCAAGGAAGTAGATTTTTGTTATTTACCTGATGAAATATATTGACTAATATTTATGCATTCATGTACTGGCTTAAAATTCCCAATGAATCCAGATTGAAAGAGCTGTCCTGCATTATTTCCTCTTTATGCACTCTAATTTAAATCCCTTAAATACTTACATGCTCTTATCCACATGCCTGATTGATTTTAATGATATAAAAGTGGCAGAGTGGCTGCAAATGAAATTCCTCACTTAGGAAGTCCCCCAATAATAATTTCCCAAGTCACCCAATAATTCTGTGAAAAATTGCAGAATTTTCCTGAAAAGCACTCCAAATGATTCCATCAGGAATAAACACATTTCTGGGAGAAAGATTGCTCTGAAATGTATGTCTTTACTCTCAAAATTAAGTCAGAAAAGCTATTCTATCAATACTGTATTGTGATGAATATATTTTGATTGTAAATCCAGTGGTTTTTTTGCACTTGCCAAAGAAATGAGATTTTTTCAAATGATCCACAAGGAAAACCAGCTTGTTTCAGAGGTACAGGAGGTGCAAAACTATGTTTCCTCCTCTATTTTTCTTTTCCTCTAGCAAAAGCCAGTGAAGGGCCTTGTGGATGAGTCCCCTTAAGAAAAAAGGGATTTTTGTGAGGGAGGGAGAAGAGATTGAGAGAAAGCACGAAGTGCTGCCATTGGAGAGGACCAAGACAGCTGAATCAGGATGATAGAGACTTTTCATTATCAGAAACAATTGCTCCAGCAAGAACAGCTTGGGAGTTCATTAAATGTTTTTCAACTCAGATTCCTGATAGGAGCTCATTACATAACTTGTGCTTTGTGAGTGCTGGCAACTGGCAACCTACAAAAAGACACAGCCAGAAGAAATGTGCTCAGCTGCTTGCTTTTTTTTTTTTTAAAATCACCTATGTCTGGGCCAAGCATTAAACAGACAAGCCTATCTTTACCCTTCCCCCTGCCCCCTTCATCAACAGAAGCCTGGTTTTCATCACAGATTAATAAACGAAACCTTCTATCATTTTTCCCTGCTTCCCACAGCCTTTTGGTAGGAGTTAACAATGCTCCGAGTCAACATTGCCATAGTGCTTGAAATGTCTTTGCATGTTTGTTCACTTGAAAGAGTTGTGGCGATGGGATTAGAGAAAGGCTTTTAATCCGTCACTGCGTACAACCTCAAAAACTTTGGGATGGTTTTGATCACATTTGGTTTGACAAAAATCTGTTGAACTGTCTTGCTTATTGTCTTTTATAATGACAATTTTTTTTAAAAAAGAGCCTGTGTTATATATTCAACTGTCTCCAAAAGCGATTATTTGTATCATATGCTGTTAAGGAAATAAGTCTAAATGCTGAGGAATTCTAATTAAGCAGGCTCAGCTGGAACAAATAGCTGTAGGATTTCACAATACTGTTCTGAAATTATTGGCAGGCCCAGAAGCTGGGGAAATTCTTGACTTTTGGGGTTTTACCATGGTGGACATAACCACTAAATCTTATTTGTTTTCAAATCAGTGGGTTTGTAGACCATGTGATTTCACAATTGCTGTCAGTGGTTGTTCCTCTTTCTTACTTTCTCTTCCATCTGCCCTAAAAAAAGATGAAATTTCAGCCAAGCAAGCAGAAACTCTTCCACATTTCTAAAAGAATTGTTTATGGGACTAAACACCATAGAATTTCCTTGGGTTCAGATGGGTTATTTATGAGAAAAAACTTTGGTTATTTTCCTTGGAGGTAGAGGCAATTCTGTTGAGCCCTTTAGGGGAACCACATTATAAGTATTTACTGAATCTGTGAAAATTTAACAGTAAAATCACCTATTAAGTTCTGCTGTAATATATCATTTTCTGTGTAGTATACTCATCAAAAAGCAAGTTAAAACTTTTCTGTTTTGTGTAACTCTAATTTTCTGTTTATATGATAAACACTTCTCTGTTTTGCTTTCCAAGGGCCACCATTCCCTGCCTGCCTAATCTACTGTTGCTAACAAAAAAGACAGTAACAAACCAGGGAAGAACAGCCGACTCTGGCCCTTTGCTTTCACTCTGCCGGGTGAACACATATACTTTTTCCCCCTTTGCCTTTCCTCTCTTCTCCTTTCCAGAGAAAGGAAACCATTTTCGTGTTGCACTAAGGAAAAGTGATTGAAAAGTGGAAGCTCATACTTTTCTCTTCAGCAAGCGGAGATCTGTTTTCAGTCTGATGTTTGGTGAAAGGAAGCTTCAGAGCTGCAGGCCAGCTGCCAGGAATGTCTGATTTCCTTTCCACCCACTCCTATGATCCTCCCTTTTGGCAGTGATTACCGATGACCACAGCTGTCATGCTAGGTCATGGTAAGCTGTCAAGCAAGGTAGTACATGAGATATACGAGGCCCAGTCCTTGATCTGAAGAACAAGATCTTAAATTGAATCTGGTATCAGCCAGCATGTGAACATACCACAGCAAGAAGTGCTGGGCTGATGTCAACTTGTCGTTCCAGTTCCTTGAGGAGATGGCAAGCCCTAGGTGCTTTTCTAGCCTTTACACAGCTCGTGATATCCTGAAGCGTGAGGAGGGGTTGTAATTTAGTCAGAGCAGACGTTTGTCAGGAACGGGCAAGTCCTTCCAGCCAGCTGAAACGAGAAATAAGCACTTTGCGTGGCTCTCACCCAATAAGTATGTAATGATAGAGGCCAAACTCTGTTATCAGTGATCAGAACAACAGCATTCAGGTGATTGTGCTGCATACAGCACTGTGTGGGTGACCAACTGTTGACATTATGGATGTGACTGAAAATCAGCACAGAATTGCAGACTTCAGACAATGATGGATACTTTTGTCAGGGACGTAACTTCTATAAATAGGACTTGCACTCTACGTAAGGCAGTATTTTGTTAAGCTTCGTTTGTTCAGTGCCAAGTGCATAATATCTTCTGAAGGGCTAATACTTTGCTACATTTTATGCTGTTATGCTGGGTTCAGAGGGCACTTTTTGCTGCAGCATCTGTTCTTCTAGCAGCATATTAAATAACATGACTAAAATCCATTAGGTGTTTGCTCTGTATGCCTTCCTCCAGAGGGGGAGGCACTTTGCAACAAAGTGTTTGTTTTTAAAACATTAAAGAAAAGGTTGTTTTCTGTTTCCCAGAGAAAAAAAGGTCAACACTAGAGGGACAGAAGGTCATAAATGCTGTGATTGTCCATTGTTTTTGTGGGAGTTTATTGCTGCTTTAGGTTGGCACAGCCAAGGAACTTGCCTTCAAAATAGCATCAGGGTGTGTGTATGTAGGTGATGCTGATTTCCTTTGGTTCTCATTTAAAATGACAAGGTCCAATACCTGTGGTCTTGCTTCGTTTGGAGGATGATCACCTTAGAAAGTTCTATGTGAATTTCATTCGGTATGAGTTACTTCTGAACAGCAAACATAATTTCAGCCATTTTGCTCTTATTTCTCACAAAACACCTATGGCCTTGGAACAAATCTTACATAAAACTGAATTTGACTTTATTAAGCTCTTACACAAGACTGGTAGAAAATTCCAGGAACTGTCTGGATAAGAGCCAATTTCTTTACTGATTTCTCCTAGCCAAAAAAGGCAACTAATGACTACATTCACAAGGCTGGGGAATCCACAGCTACAGCTAAGAGGGGTAAAAAAAATGTCATAAATAAACAAGTCCATCCACAAACCCTTCCTCAGGAAACCAGCATGGGAAGCACAGACATTTAGAATGACAATCCAGCATGTTTTGCCAAAGACTTTCCAAACCAGCTGCAGAAATGGTTGCAGTTTCCTTGAATGTCCCTTTTAATAGCATTATAGCCTCAACTGTTTATATGTTAATCTAATTGTTTTCTTGGTGTCAGATGTATTTATTGCCATTGTATAAAGTTGTTAGCCTTCATAAGTAACCCTCGAGAGGGAGTGACAGGCTTCAATAAATGCTGCTGTCCATGAACCCAGTTACCTTCCAGTCTCTGTTCATTCAGGTACAGTCAGTCTTGAGGCTGGGACAGAAGCTGTTGTTGTGTCTCCCTGTGGGATACCATTTGCTTCATTTGTTCAGAAAGCTTTTCATAACTGTCCCATGTCTGGGGCACTCAGGAGTGAATATGCTTCCTCTCTTTGAATAATGCTTGAACTCCCCGTGGAAGAGGAGGTATTTAAATAACCGTGTTGCCATGTAGAGTATCTCACGATTTCAATCCTCAGAGTCCCTGAGCTATCTGAGCACATATTTATAATCAGCTTGGTGAATGCTCTCTCTGGCTGTTTATCAGCTGTGAGCCTGTGTTTCCATTTTACAAGTGCAACTCTATAGCTTAAGAATATTGTATGTCCAGTTGTTAGGGGAATTTTTTAACTTTTTTGTCTCTAAGAACAGAAAGTTCCCAGCATAGGAAAAACCTTCTTTGTGTAATAAATACGCATATACTTTTTTCTCTTTGCTTTGCTGACTTGGACTGTGGGACTTAGTTGCTGAGATGCAAAAGGATTTCTGTGTCTGGCCCTCACTGCCATGTTAGAGGGTTTAGCTCTAAATATATTTGCAACTGGCAGGAACTGTGTCCATACTGTTGAACTCTTCTACACTCAAAACTCTCAAATTGACTTTTGGAAGTGATCTCTGGCCTATGCTAACTAACTTCTGAGCTGTGTCTAGGAATTATATGCAACCTGGCACTCTCCCAAATGCTAGCTGACCCACTCTACATCTGTGTCAGGGCTGCTCCACCCCTTTGATAGGAAAGACATTTGACATTGCTTAATCTACAAGGCCATGTACAGTTCTTAGTCATAAACAGGCTCATCTGTACTGGATAAAGGGAAGACTCAAGCCCCTTAAGTGAGACTCAGATGCCCAAGTTTCAGTTCAGGTTGAAAGTTTGCAAGGCTATCTATAGTCATCATGGCTTCTGAAACCCAGAGACACAATTTTGTAAATAATTTCTTTTTAAGTAGTATTTAAAGTACTTAAGTACTCAGAAGTAATACCATCAGAAGTCACAAAATGTGCTTCCCTGATTTGACATCTCCTGAAGGTTTGGATTTGGTAGTTCTGTTCATGGTGGCAGAGGTGGTTTGAATGCAGAAATGAGCAGCTGTGGCTGTTTCTGTTTAGGAGTGTGGATAGTGCTGGTGGTGCAACACTGAGCTGTGTGTCAGAGCTGCCACCCAAATGTTCAGAGCTGTATCTTTCATCTCAGATAAGAACAATCTGGAAGAACTCTGGGGTTTTCTGCTGAGTGAGGTATATATGGACTTTGTATATATGAGATCCTAAGGGTGCTGTAGGTGTAAGGCTCTGATTGCTTGTTTCCTTCAGAAGTTTTCTGTCCTTTGTACTAAAGCTTAAGGTGAATGATGATTTTAACACTGGTTTCTTGGAACAAAGATGTGAGCTTGACCTAAAATCCTCACCCAAAGGGATGTATGAAGGCCCTGAACACAGAAGGGGTTAATAAGTATTTCCTGTGATGAGCAGTGAGTTTAAAGAAGATTTGTGGCTTAGAGAAATGATGATTTCCTGACACACTCCTCCATTTAGTGTTTCCTTCAGCAGCTTGGCCAGCTGAGGCAGCCTGTGGCTGCTTGGAATCCCATCTCCATTGCACCTGTGTGATCACACAGGAGTTGCCACCTGGGCTGAGACTTGCCAGCCTGTCCTGGCAGCCTGGCCCAGCAGCAGAAGTGAACATAATATCACCATGAGTCCCACTGAAATGCAGGCAGTATTGACCCAGGGAAATTGAGGGCAAATGTCTGGTGTCCTCAGCAGCGCCTGGACCATGAGGCTGTATGCTCTGGGGTACAGCTTGTTGCTGTAAATAAAAAATGGTGCTTTGAAGTGACAATGTTTTTGTCTGTCTCGGTTGAACTTGTGCTAGCAAACAAGGAAATTCCAGAAAAATGCTGCAGAGACCTTCATGCTCTCCATCTATTGACCTTGCATGAGAATCACCCACCCCTTGTAGCATGACTCTGCATTTTACTTGTTTCGTCAGCCAGCCTCCCCCTTATAATTGAGCTCTATTTGCATCTCATATTTATTACTGGGTAACTGTCAAACAACTGCTTCAAGACAGGTTTTGGACTAAGATTGCTCTATTGGCCAAAGCTTACATCCCATTGTCACTAGTAACTCCACTGAATATCAGGGAATGCTAAAGACAACACTTTTTGAAGGCTGTAAACTGACTTGTGTCAGATAATCGGAAATGAGAATCAATACTCAGTTTCAAATGTCGAAATTTACAGTTTTAAAACAAATCTTCCCTCTTCCAGAAAAATATTTGATGTGGAAGGAGTCTGAACTAAAAATTGTGTTTAAGAACAACATAAACTGTTGTGAAATGTGGATTGACTCAGAATTTTTATGGACATGCTAAAAGATTGAAGAAAAAGATCAGCTGTTAAAAGTGCATAAAATTCTACTTGTTTGCTATCCAAATAGGCATTTGACTGAAGTGAAACGGATATAAATTTCTATTCAGACATACTTCAGCTGGTTCACATCCTATCCTACCTGGGATAGGACATGAACCAGAATAAAGAGGAAATTATTTAACATTCTGTGAAGAAAAGTATTCTGCTAGGGTGAAGGACTGAATTAGAAATGACTGGATTCCTCATGAAGGAGTCATCAGTCATGAAGTTTTATTTTTCATGTGTGCTCTCAAGAGAGCAGGCAGATCTAATCTGTGAGGAGCTGACTGCTGACTCAGGCTGCTGCGGGAAGGACAGCCAGGGAAATCTCTGACCTTCACTTTGCCGCTGACCGTCACTTGGGGTTTTCCTGCCTGGAGAGGTGGCAGTGGGTTGGGGTAGCTGGGGAGGAAACAGAGACCAGAACTATTGACCTCAATCTAAACAGAATACAGAAAAAGACAATAAACTCCAGGACGAAAAACACAGGATTGATTTACCTAGGAGGAAGTGAGAATATTAAATTCTTTCAAGTGACTTCAGGAGGTATAATAGAGGAAATCCATTGAAAACACACAGAGTAGACATCTGTCTCTAGCCAGGGATTCCTATGGCACACAGAAGTGATAGATATCTACTATATAACCAGTATTTTACGACTGATTAAACCTGTGAATACTGAGGGATTATTGCAGAGAGTGAGAGACCTTTGTGCAGTCACTCCTCTTTTTAAAAAACATGGGAAAGCCAGAGTTTAACAGTGGGCAAGCCGCAAATAGTAACTTAGAGAACCACACCCTGGACAGAAATTCTTTGTTTCTTTTCTCATTACAGTATTATATGACATTGACTTTGGTTTCCGTGTACCAGAAGCATGTATCGTCCTTATCGTATCCTCAGGTTCTTAGGCACAGAGATCAATTAACATATATCAAGGGAAGTTCTTACACTCCAACTGCACTTGGCTGACTGACAGCACCTACACGTATGGAGAGAACAGAGCACCAGAATTTAGGAATGGTGTCCTGTGCAATGATGAAGATGAAATAATGGAAAGTATTCTCTTTCTCTCCAATCTATTGAGTTTGATGTTTTTATAAATCTTAACCTAGACTAAATTTTCATACGCTTTGAACATGAAAAAAAATAGAATTTCTATCCTTTATAAGATACACATTCATTAAGAAGGAAGCTAGAAAACCATGTTTTGAGTAATTACTTCTCTGACAGAGAGATGAAAAGAACCAACTTGTTCCCCCCAACTCCACAAGCTAAACTGTAACAACACAATCCTATAATTAAAGTGAAAATAAATTTTACTTGTTTGTCTTAGTTGATGCCATATTGCCAGGTAATTGCAATCCTTTTTTTTTGTGTGCCTAGGACATTGTGTTCAGGCTCAGTGCTGTGAAAGAAAGTCCAGTAAAAAATCTATTTTGCAATATCAAAAGTGGTTCTTATTTCAAGGAAAATAATGAATTCTGTCAAATCAACAGTTATGACTAAGTGGGCCCAAGTACAAGAAAAACTGAATAAAATAGTACGGTTGTAAACCACTGCATTTTTTTCCCAAAGTACCTTGAGAAAAAGTTTCCTTTTCCTTTCCAGAATCTAGCCTGCAGCATGTGAGTAAAGGGAAAACATACCTACAAGTTACTATGAGTGTGTCTCATTGCACTATACTTTAGCACATCTTTTCTTTATTCCCTATATTAATGTTATAAGTGACTGAACAAGTGGAAATGCACCTTGCTATATCAGTTTTTACTTGGTGTTAAATGTGTCAAACAATGGCTTGGCAAAAGAATCACTGCTAGGTTTAATGCTCTGTTGGCTGGCCCAGAATTAAAGTGGAGTTTAAGATTTGATTTATTGCTTGTTCATTATATATCATCAAGGCTACATGATGTGGTTGGACATCCTAGTTCTCATTCTCATAATTAAAGAATTCCTGAGTGCAGGAAAACTTCTGGGAAAGCAGCAGAATTAGATCAGTAGAGGAGATTTGATTTATGTAAGCTATTGTCTCTCTGATATTGGATATCTCCAATCTTAATTTAGGAAGATCAGGATATCAAATGCTTGGAGATTTTGTAATGAGTGCTTTAGATTCAGGTGCACTGTGGATTTAATTTCTCTAAGCAGTTTGCTGCCCTTCTAATATCTTTAGAGTTGAGTTAGTCTGTTTGTAGGGTCTAGTAAGTGGTTAAACCTAACTTTCTGAAAATGTGCAGGTCACCAGTGATAGTATGACCAATTGAAAAGTCTTTGGAAAGTTTTCTTTAAAGAATATAAAGTTATTTTTCACTTCTGAGTTATCTTTAGTCTGTGTTCATTCAAATGAGTGCCAGCTGGTAGGAATATTTCTGTAATTGCAGAGTGACATAATAAATAGGACTGAGAAATCTTTAAAGCTGTTCCTGTTCCATTTCAGGGAGGCACTCTGGCAGCATTTGCTGTATAAGGAAGTCTTCCTCAGCTGATGGCAGGCTCAGCTGTAGCAGTGAGGCAGACTGGTGGTTATATACTGAGGCCGGACAACCTTTGGAAAAGTCATGCTCCAGCAGGCCATGTTCCCTAGAGTAGGATCTGAGAGGATGTGGGGAGAATGTTTGGTGGTGTGTCTGGCTTAAGAAATACACAAATCAATATACAAAAGGAAAGTTTGTCTGCTGTCAGTTGGTATCTACTTCCAGTAAGAAATGAGAAAGTAGGGGTACATGTCAGGCCTCCTGGCAGTCTTTTGTGTTTGCCTTTCATTCTGTGCAGGTAGAAATATATAACCTTAGTATGTAATTTGTATGTTTTCAACCTACTCTGTGTTTCAAATGGTGAATGAAGAGCTGTGTTACAGGCAAATTCTGGAGAAGACAAAAACAAGACAAGCAAGCACTAGAGGTGAACCAGGTAGAGGATTTCATATTATGGGGCTGAGAAACTGCTGCAGACACATAGCTGGAGCTGTGGGTTGGGTACTGTGTACATGACCAGCACTTCCAATGTTATTTTATTCTTCTTAAAACCACTGGCACTGCTGAACAAACTGAGTAGAGTACATTTGCTTTTATTTTTGGTTGTTGTAACTTTTTCCTTTAGATAATCTAAAATTAAATACTCTGTGGATTCAGATACAAAAGCTCAAATAGCTATGTATGTAAAAGAAACCTGATCAACTGAGCATCCCACTGCCACAGAGCATCACTGGCACTTGCTGTGGCATGTTTGGTCTGCTGACAGACTGGAGCAGGACAGGGAGTACATAGGGACTTACTGGAATATATCCCAAGAGTAGTGGCTTATCAAGACTTGCAATAAATAATAAATGCCCGAGGTAATATTCTTTCTAATGAACGTTTTAATGGTTTCTTTGCCCCAGCAGGGGACTTTCAGACTTCTTAATAGAGGCACAGAATGAACCCTTTGTGCTGCGGCTGTCTCTCTCCATCACTTTTTGTTTTCTTCTTGCTTGTCCCTTATTGCTGGCTGCCACTGCTTCACTCTGCCTCCAGCTGCGAGGGCAAAGTTTACAGTGTCTTCAAAACCTGCTCTTTGTTTTCTTTGGTTGGGGTAAGGCTTGGTGAGGGACAAAGCAAAGTGTCTCCCTGCCCACTGGAATGCTCTGGGCAGCATTCCTGTGCCTCAGCCCTGCTCCCTACACCAAGCATGGACAGGGAGCAGAGGAGCCCAGCCTGTGTCTGCAGTAAGACATCAGCGCAGGCTGCACACGGTGAAATTAGCTGGATAAGGTTTTACACCATCAACCAAGGCAAACTTCAGATGTTTTAACATGGAAGCAATTGTATTGCTCTCCAGTGTACCCATGCTCTCTGCATAGCTCATCTTTTCCTTTAGATTCTTTCCTAGATGCAGGATTCTTTCTTCTTTTCCCACAGTTTGCCTAAAGTTTTTATAAGCAACCTTCATGATGGAAAAAAACTTCATGTTCTGCCCTAGTGGTTTACCAAACTCCACAATAACAGCAAATATGAATATTAGTTTCCTATCAAAGTGTTTTGTGTTAAAATTCAGTCCTGCTGTGAGATTATGCCTAGCCTTTAAATAGTTAAGAACTGTATTTTTAACTGGAGTTAGAATATTTCCTAAAGGAACCTACAGTCTGGGATGGAGTCCAGATGTACATTTGAGATGGCTAAAATGGAAAGTCCTGATTTTTTATTAGGCATGCCATTCAGAGTGCAAAATGAAGTGTGAGCAAAGAGAGCATGTTGGCATGGCAACAGCAAGTAAAATTTAATGCAACAGGTTTTGATTCTGACCTGCAAAAGGAACTGTTTGTCCTGAGAGACAGCTTGTAGCCCATAAAAATTTTAGAAGACAGTAACTCGTCTTCACTACAGGCCAGCAACTGGAGAGCTGGATACCTTAGAGGCTTTTAGCCAACAAAAGAATCTAAATATTCTAATGGTTCTTGTTCTGACATACATGTGCAAAAAGGAATTGCTTCAATAATGCTCAATAATGTGTCTATTGCTCACTTGCTAGCCACCTGCAGGCAACCTCTTAAGCACCTCTCTCTCTGTTATTTTTAATAGTGTATGTGATATTTGTAAAACATAATGAGACTAAATACTTTGTAGAAAAATACATAAAGTGTCAATTACCATAATTAAAATTTTGGTTTTAGGAATTCCCATCTCCTAAATCTATGATGAATCTGCAGTTATGTCCCCACTATGTGTTACAGCTATTCAACCAAAAAGACTGAGAGAAGCAGCAAGTTTGGGAAAGCAAGCTGTTTTCTAGGTTAATTTATTAAGGCTGGAACTAATGGCATAGCTTTAACTGCATAACTCATGCCAGGTATTTGATTCTGAAGGATGTGCTCATTTTCGTTTCAAGATTAGCTGCCCTGGATTCCTGAGAGCAGAGCTGGCTGCACAAATCACATTCAAAACATTTGACTGTCTAATTCTGTCTGCAGCCACCTCATCTGTCTCCATGGGAAGAAGCAAATTTACAGGAGCAAAAAGAGGAATGAACTACTTTCCAGTGTTTTGATTCATAGGAAGAAACAAGCTACTCAAATCTAAAGAGTAACTTTCTTCCTGATCTTCCAGGATTTGCAGTTCACCCTCTGGATCAAAGATGCTTGTAGAAGTTTGGCTAAGGGTAAGGGATAATCTTCCAAAATGAAGAAAAAATTCTAGACATGATTCAAGACTCACCTTGGAGAGGACTTGGGTCACCCCACTGGAAGTGGAGAGTAGGCATTTGTGTGCCCTTTGTGACCTGAGGATCCTTGTATTGTTTTCACCTCACTGTTTGCAAGTGTCTTCATAAAAAAGTGGGCAAAGGCATTTGTGCTTACAAACCCCATATGCACGGCAGGCAGTAAAATCTTCCTCTGCTCCTGTGAAGTAAAACTTCTCCTGTCTTCTGACACATCTCTCCATGCTCTCACTACAGACAGATTTGAACATCTCAGGGCAGAACCAAAGCATAGCAGCCTCCTTGTTGCACTGTGACTTGTTGGTGACTTGCATGACCTTCTGACAGCATGAATGCTTTCTATAGTGGACAAACATAATTATAAACCACACAAGACTTGAGTGTAATGCATTTCTGACACTGTGACTACTGGTCATATTTGGCATCTGCATCCAGGTTAATATAGGCCTATCCTGACCTACATTAATAGTTCCTCTGTCTATATATTTAATACTTCAAATCCTATTGAGAGAAGAAACGACATGAGGGGGGCTGCAAGCAGTGAGTTTCAGTGTCTTTTCACACAGCATGGGTCATGACCTGAAGTCCTTTCTAACTCCATTTTATTTTAATCTTCCTTTTCTAGTCTTGGTGAACCTCTGGAATTTTCAGCTGTTGATGAGGTTTTTTCCTCAGAAGTACGCATGCATGAAATTTTGCTGTTTAATAACATTGCCCTGATCATTTCCCATTGCCTGCTGAAATCAATGGACAGCCAGTCTCTTGGAAAATTTTTTGCAGTTCTGATATTTTTCTGAAAGGTTTATTTTTTTCTTGTTTTTCTAATTTCAAGTATTTGGAATACAGCAGGAACCAGTGGTACCTACACTGGAATATACTTCATCAGTCCTATGTACTGTAAATTGCTGCCCACTTAAGATTAATCAGGTAGACAGTGCCTTCATCAAAGGGGGATGCAGCCCAGAAATGCAGTGGCTTAACAATGCATGATAAAAATACTAAAAGGACAATATTCTTTCCTTCCATTTAAAGTGTACCGTGCAGCACTTCCTTTGGAGGAGCAG
This sequence comes from Irena cyanogastra, assembly GCA_013397155.1. Lineage (NCBI taxonomy): Eukaryota > Metazoa > Chordata > Aves > Passeriformes > Irenidae > Irena > Irena cyanogastra. The sequence continues at coordinate 636,986 of VWZV01006645.1, forward strand.
AGAAGTAATTATCATCATACCATCATTTCCTCAGCATCTAGATTAGCAACAGGTTATGGGGGTCCAGAGCTGAGGATTTTAGCCTTGTTACCATTTATAGGTTCTCTCTGCATCCTAAATATGCTTTCTCATTATCTAAAAATGCCATTTCAGGAAATTGCTTTAAGGCTTGGTTTGATTTTGGGGAGTGGGGGAAAAACACAGTTGCCCTGTTCTACTGTAGCTTTAGACAGTTACTGAGAAGCAGGTATGCAACTTTTTTGTCTGTCAATTCTTTTCCATTTATTGTTCAGTAGGATGTCATCTTCAAGAAGTTCACACAGATCACTGCATCTTAACCTTCTACAGGTAGACAGTAATAGGTTAAAGAGAGGGAAGGAATAGTAATAAATGATCTCATTCCAATTTTCTAGTTTTGCTAGTTGCTAAATTTTATTAGACAAAGACCGGAATATTAGCTGTATTAAGACTGATTAATCATAGCCACATGGAAATATATTTGTCTTCAATGCTCAGGACTGGTAATTGTGCTGAGATTATTTTCCTTTTGTGCTGTCACTGCTCCTGACAGAACAACTCCTGATCTCAGATGAAGCAACTGGTAGTCCTGTAGGCCATGTCTAACATGAATATTTCTTAAATACCTCAGTAGTTTTGGTTTTTGGTTTGAGATGTTTCTGTCTCCAGTTCTATATTTATTGAATTTTGAAATTCATACATGTTTAACAAAACAATCCTGCAGATGAATGTGTTTGGTCTCAATTCCAGTCTCAAGTACAATTACTCTTTTCTCCTTTTTTTTTCTTTTTTTCTTTTTTCCCTGTTACTGAAAATTCATAAAGAATATGTTCTACTTTTAACAGAAGTATTTTTAATCCTGAATGAAATTATTGAACAATTGAAGCTCTGGATAAATTTGCAAGTAGAGAACCACATAAATATCTAATTATTTGCATAGACATCATAAATGATACCAGAAGTGAATGGCCAGCAAGGGCCTCATGTGCTACATATGAAACCCCATACTTTTTTTCACTTGAGCTATTTATTATAAATCTGGAATAACTCAATTTTAAATTAGATTACTCAAAAGAAAATCTTTCCCAAACAACTTGTGAAATTCTATTTTCCAACTGTTTTTCAAGCATCATTTCAAAAGTGAAGATGCTCTTCCAGCAACACATTTTGCACCAAATCATCTGCAAACAGAAGACTTCAGTAATATTCTTGACCAAATACAATAGATCCTGCAAACACTGATCTGCAATTTGATTTACATTCTCATGTGGCTCATTTAAATAATTAGTTTTTATGGGTTTTTTCCCCTCCTATTAATGCAGAAATCCCCCATACCTAGACATAGAAGGACTATAGTAACCATTGTTAGGATTAGTGAGGATTTTGTTTTAACTGCTATGTGTGGAGTTGAAGCAGGAGTTGTTTATGTATATTGTGCATTTGTGTTTTATTTAGCAGAAAATCTAATAATTCAACCTCTTCATTTTCAAGGGTAATTCTATCAGATTTTTACATCTAAATGACTCTTGGTCTTCCACATGACTTGTCATAGGATAAAAAGTACATCATCTATTTTAGTAGTAAATCTGATCAGGGATGTTGTGCCACTTCATTTTAAACTCAATTTTCATTTGACAGATGTGTATTTAGATAGCCTATACCATCTGACTGATGCACAAAACTTATTCCTCCAAAGAAATCATGTGTCTCCTGCCCCTTTTCCATCTCATTTATGCATATGTACAGATAGGGCTGACTATTCAAAAGATATTAATATGAGAACGATGACAATATATTTTATAGTCAGAACAGGGCATGACTGGAGCAAATCAAGTATGCTCCAAAGACTGTGTGCCAGACCTCCATGTCAAGAGCAGGTGGCTGAAGAGTCAACAATATGACATAAGTGTTTTGAGTGTGATCCGAATGAGCATAACTGATTCACCACCACATGGTATCCATATACTTTGTGGGGGCCTTTATCCCACATTGAGGCACTGAGACATAAATCAGCACACGGGGATGTTTCTACTATGCTGATCAGTGAGATACATCGTTTATATGAGATGCATGGTTCTATGCCTACTCAAGACCTCTTAGAGATGCTGCCCCCATGATAGTGAATATTTGAAGAATATGTTTTGCTGACAAGGAATTCAAAAGTGCTTTTGATTTTTGCATAAAATTAATTTGCATGCTATGCCATGCCAATATTTGATTTTTGGTTCATACTCAATGAGAAAATCGCCAAAATCCCTCTGAAAAAATTCAAAATGTTCTAAACACTCCTAAGAAAATACAACACAGCATGGACAGGGGGAATATCTAATAGCTTGTTAAATTATGACAGAGTAAACTAGCTTCCTGCTCTGATGAGGTACCCAGGTCCACAGAAAAACTAAGACTCCAGCTCCTATGTTACTTAAATTTTAGGTCTCTTTTAAATTATTCTCTCACTAGAAAGCTAAGGAAATGAAGCCCTGTGAGTAAATGCAAAGCTGGATTAAAAGAGAAACTAGATAATGGTGACCTGATTATATTGTTTAATTGAAATATACTGAGGAGTTTCTACAGGGGATTGGTCTCAATTAAATATTGTTAAATATTCTCATGAGTGATCTGAATAAAGGAATAATATTCTATGCAGTAAATTTGCATATGACAGGAGATGGGGGTGGTTCTGAACATGTGGAAAGCAGAATTAGAATCCCAAATGATTTTGACAAATTGGAGACATCATCTGAAAAAAATAGGATTAAGTTCAATAGGAACAAAAGCAAAGTGTTAGGCAGAAATAATCTGCACAGATACAGGATGGGGTAATACAATAGACAGCAGTTCTCTGGAAAAGATCTGGGAAAGTGAATCAAATTAAACATGAGTTGATGAATTATTAAAAAGCTAAGTGACCAGCTAGTATGTATATGAAAACCAGAATGCAGCCTGCAAAAATAATCTTCTAGGAATTTATACTGGTAAGGACTCTGGAGCACTGTAGCCAAGGAGAACTTGAAAAATTGTAGTTATTAAGCACTCAAAAAAGGAGGTGGAAGGGTTGAGGCAATAATTAAGTTGTAAAAGAACCATACTGTTGTAAAGTGGAAAGGAGTAATATGTTCTTTTTGTTCACGGCAGATATAATAAGAAAGAACAAGCTAAATTACACCAGGGGAGAGTCAAAATAGTTATTAGGAAAACCTTTGTAAACATAAACATAGCCAAGCCTGGAGAGGTGATGAAGTCACAATCATTGAGAACATACATTTGTAATAAGTGACACAAAGATTGATTCTGCCTTGAGGACAAACAAAATGACCTTTTAAAGTACTTTGCAGCTCAGCTTCTATAATTTCGTATCAAGACAGCAATAAGTTTTGCACCTTTGCTTATCTCAAATTGCACGTAGTTCCATGAAGAGATTTAGTGAATCACAGGAAAAATTCCTAGTCAATGAGAGCAGTGTACAACAACTCAATTTTGTGAAGCTTTCGCTTAGCATTCATGGTCTGTGAATTTTGTTAAACTTACATTGATTTATATCAGCAAGTATTTTGAGATCCCTATTTCAAGTTAGTACGAGTACAATAATATAAATTGTGGCTTCTGAAGAGATTTGATTTACTCAGAGAACAGGGGTGAGTATTTAGCAAAGTTAGTTCTTACTCAATTGCCCATGGAAAATTTTTGGAAAAGAGAGATGACTGAATCGCACCACCTTTATATATACTCCTGCTGTTTGGACTGCAGCTGTGTAGCTCGTGGCTGGAAGAGACCCACAGGGAGCACTGTGTTCTGGGCACTGCTGTGCACTGCGTGCATGACCTGAGCTTCAACACTGCTCCCTGCAAAGTGGGAGACAGGAACTGCATAAAGCCAGCGCACTGACTTTTCCTCACCTGAGCTTTCTGTTTGGTTATTCCTTCTGTGCAATGCAAATGGGATGATCAAGGAGCAAACTGTATCAATGTCATTCTTGTGTCTATCCAGAGCTCTCTCTCTCTTGATAGGGGCTTGATGTTCTGAAGTGTTACTTGAACAGTGCTCTCAGTCTGTTTGTTTGGGCTGCTGGTCAAATGCTTAAAGGGTGTAGTGGTGGAGAAATATTTGCACTATCCAAAAAAAATATTGGTTTCTGAATATTTAGGGAAGCTTGTGAAATTCTTCATACCTTTCTGCTCCTTGAAGTCTGTGGTAACTCTTTTGTATGCTACTTCCTTCCAGCTTTATGTACCAAATGGTACCAAATATCTGTAGCAGAGATTGGGAAACCTCTGTTTAGCAGATCTGGTTTATGGTTATGCTATAAATAGAGGTGAAACATGTAACTCATTTCAAGAACATTTTATTCACTGAGATCACAGGATCATTTAAAGCTGTCCAAACACTTAGGGTGAGTGTCCAGGTAGTCTGGATTTTTTTTTTTTTCAGGAAATTTGGAAGTGGGACAGCTTACTCACTGTAGATGATTCATATCTTTATATTCTAGTTTGAAGTGGTTCACCACACCATGGCCACAACTTCAAACGTGTCAGATGATCATCAGACAACACTCCTGCCTGTAAGACTGATTGATTTTCCCAGCTTTCTAGAGTTTTCATAACTTACTAACCTCTGCCCCTAAACCCAAACAATTTAAGTTCGAGAACAAGCATTAGGAAACTGTTTATGAAATAGTGAATATACTAAATTCCCCAACAGAGAAAGCTCTTAAGATCAGAGCTCTGGGGACTCAAGTGCAGAGATGCTGCCCTTCTCATGGATTCATAAAGCACTTTTCCATGTTCCTTTACAAAGGTTTTATCTTTTCCAATTTTAAATCTTTTTGTCTAGACAGCAGTAAGTAACTTGCATACTTTTCCGTCAAGAATGGTATGGTTAAGTCTTTCAGATAAATATAGCTGGATATTTAAATACAAAAATAAATGCCTAAAGCTCTACTTATTAGCAGCATCTGTCTCGCACTTGATGCGTACTTCTCAGAAATATTCTAATACCTACAGAGGCTATATTTAAGCAACCTTGCTTCTGCTTTGGTGATCACATGTCATGCACTGCCTATATTGTTGATTTTGTTGCTAAGACCCGCTGTGAGTTCTAGTTTCCAGTGTTTCAGGTTACATGTTTAAACCTGGCCTTCCAACTGTTTCACGCTATCCTGTGTGTCCCCATCTACTAAAGCTGATACTCTGGAGGCCCTCTCTTTCCACACTGGTCCACATTGGCATGAAAAATTGAGTGGTAAGAGGAGTTAGGATTACAGATTTTTTTGTTTATGGTAGTTGTTAATTTTCCATTTTGGAAATGTCACTAAGAGGAAGACTTAGGAACCACATATTGGGTGCACGTGGTCAGCAGATCCTCCTCTGTCACCTTCTCTCCTCTCAGAGCATTGCAGCCATTAGGGAAAAATCCAGAAACTCTGAGGAACCTGGCAGACAACAAAGCTGAGAAACCAAAGAGGACTACAGAGAAAAAATTTTACTTTAAATATCTTTTCCATAAGCCTTTGATTCAGCATCTTTCATTAGGACAGACAAGGAAAAATTTTGTCTTTATGGACACTTATTTGGAGGATTATATTTAGGGTCCCTTGTGCTACTGGAAGTGAGTTCCCTGTACACCTGTGAGGTTTTAAGTAACTTACATTGTAAAGTGTCAGTGGGACTTGGGCTATCCCAGTTAAGTTCTGTACATGATGACATATCAGTCAGCATGGCAGGTCTTCACTTCTGCAAGTAGAAACCCATCATGCACTGTGTTGTGGAAATTATTATTCCGTGCTACTCTATCAGGCTCAAGTCCATTCCTCTGACTTTGTCCAAATATTTTTTTGTATGTGGCTATGGTAGTTTGTGAATAACTTCAGTGAAATAACTCTAGGGTTTGTATCAATGTTTTAATGCATTGTAAATTTTCTTGGCAATGTGTTAATACTCCTTTGATTAGAACAGCCGCCACTGTTGTTTGTTTTTATATTTAGAGCAAAGAAATGCAAACATCCTTACCATCAAGACTAGGTGGGGTAGTACTTAAGGTAGGTTGTTGTGAATCTCTGAATTGCTTGTATTCTAAACTTGTGTGTGCCTGTTTTGTTCTCTGATCCAGCAGAAGCTGCTGTTTCCCAGGATGCAACAAAAACTCTTTTCTGTATACTTCTTTGGAGGGCATAAAGGGGCAGAGGAGAGAAAAAAATCGAAGCTGAACAAATTCGTACACTGAGGCTGACTTTACCTTAGAAGAGTTTCTTGGATTTTTATACCCCCACATGGGTTCATTGATCTACATGCCAAAAAGCTGGTTGGTTTTGATTTACAGATTCTACATTGTTTAGGAGATTATAGTCTAATTCTCCCTCTGCTGTGACTAGTCAGGGCATGAACTGCAGTCATAATGATAGGCGCTCTGTTTCTGGATTTTAGCATGCCAGGCAAGGAAGTCACTTCAAAGTAAAGCTGAAACACGTGAAGAAGTTGGGGCAGGAGAGCACTAGGAGGAGGAAATTAGGTTGACCATGGCTTATTAAAGCGTAGTATACACTGATGAACTGGTGAATTTAGGCACTGCTGCAAAGGATAATACAGGATGAAAATGATGTCTGCCTTTATTAAAAGTGTTGGAATGAAATAGCAAATGTAAGAAAAATGTAATTTGGAGAAGGGATCCATTTAAATGGGAAAATACTTTGTTGGCAATGGTTGTTGGTATTATTTGTGTTGGAATTGTGTTCAGGGTCTGCTTTGAGATGAGAGCACAGGGAGGAGCCACACTTGCACTTTTTCCTCTCTGTGTGTCTAATAGCAGTCCTTGTCTGCAGTGGTTCACAGCTCCCACAGGGGTGGGATAAAGGGACTTCCTGCTTACAGACAGCATTGAGGGAAGAGGCTTTACTTCAGGACTTTGAAAGATCCTTGAAATTGCTTGGTAAAATGTAGCTCATGGATGCATAAAGCTCTTCAAGGCATTTTGAAGCATTCTGGTTTCATTTACTTTTTTTTTTTTTTTATTTCTCCTCTTCTAAAATCTGGCCTGCAATCTTAAAAGATGCTACAGTTTAGAGCATTGAATTTTCACATTTGGCTCTTTCTAATCTCTTATCTTAGCATATCTCAATATGCTATTACAGCATAAATGGAGTGCAAGAAACCCTTGACTGGGACTGGATATTTCTTTGTAATAGACAACTTATTTGCTATATTTTGCCTCTTTGTGGCCAAACACGATTATCTTTCCTTTGATATATTAAATGATTTCCTTAATTATTTCTGGAACTAATATTTGGGTTGTTGCTTGTCCAAGTGTATTCTATTGTGTGCTCTAATGACAATGAGCCGATTAGGCTTGCTGGTACTTGCTTCTGTCTCAAATAGATGAGTGTCATTGTGAGGGCTGAGTTTCTGACACAATATTTACAATTATAACCTCAAAAGTTGCTTTCTGTGCATTTGCTTGAATAGTCAATTAGGATTCTTTGTTCTGATTTCAGTCAGTAAATTTGCTCATTAGAGTGTTTTTATGTAACTACTTTTTGATTGAGACATCTGTGGAAAAGTAACAGGAAAAGGTTAACAAGTTAAACAGAACATTAAACTTTAAAAAAATTTCAAATTTTGAGGCATTAGAACTGTCCTTGGTGTAAAATATTTTAGGTCTTAAGTCACCAGTTCATCTTCATTCTGGAAACGTTTCAGTTTGGGGACTACAGAGAGATTTTAATTTAGGGGTGTCCCTCTGCCCTGTAGAATCAGCCCAGTGTTATTTTGCTCACCTGGAGGTCTACTTCCTCTAATAGATGGAGGCCAAGTTTGTTTTAAAACTTGAATGTCAATGTGTTACCATATTTCTTAGAGGAAGTTTGATTTAATCTGAAAGCCTAAATGCTTCTAATTGGATATGCTCACATCCCAGCTGCACACATTCCTGGCAGCAAACAGAATGCGACGAAGCAAAGATTTCTCAGATGCTGGCATTGTAGAGCCCTTTCTTCTTCCTCTCCTCCTCTTCCCTGCCCTTTCTTTTTGATTGAGGGGTCAGAGAGGTTCAGTTTAGGTATTGAATTATGATGCTGGCACTATTTTGGAAAAGAAAATGTTGACTGAAAACTTGAATCCGTTTTTTTTTTTCCTCCTGTTTGGCACAGTGTGTATCCCCACAAGTAAAAGTACATGGATGCAACTGCAGATCCAAATTAGATGGTATCAAAAGCACGGTAGCTTTAAAATTGTAGATCTATGTTGCAGACTGTTTAATCTTTCACCTGCTGAATGTGATATAATAACATTGATATATGTTTGAGCAGCCTTTTGGTATTTTATATATCAGAGAGACTGTGTATTTTGAAATTTAATCCTCATGAAATATTTGACATCCTGAATGGGATAATTGACACAGGGACACTAATTAGGGAGTTGTAATTCAGAAGGTTCTGATCATGTACTTTATACTGACATGTATATTGTTCCCCTGGTAACTGTGTTAATGGTGCTTAGACATGTGCATCAGGAAAAGAGTACGTACTCCTGGGAGCTCTGGAAATAAATCTCCTATATAATGCCATTTTATAATGCTCTAGAAGGAGCATATTTACACATTTTTCCATTTATTAAGCTGATCGTATATAAAATATTCTGGCTTTGACATAGTTTGACACAGCTGGTGTTTTCATTCTTAGGACTATGCAGTGAATATCCTCCTCTAAAAACTGAGCTTGTTGCCTAAACTGCTTTGCATTTCTTAGTGTTCACTTGAAATCTTGGGTAAATCTGCTCTATTCAGCTGAACTGAGTTCTGTTTACCTTATGCAGGAATTATTTCATCAACTCCTGAAATGCAAAACCCATGGCAAGAGAGAAAAGGCAGTCTTGTGACTGCACCTCTGACCTAAAGGACAAGCTGTCTCCAAGTATGATTTCATTCAGGTAGTGAGGGCAAGAGCTGGATTAAGAAACAAAAATACTGGCCTTAGACAAGCAGGTGAGCTCAGTTTTTTTCGGTTTTCCTCCTGGTTTTGTGATCATACTACAACATTATCAGACTGCCTGCCTGCCCCAAACAGGGCATTCTTTTATGGTATTTCAACAAATCCAAGAGCTCTTGAACTCAGAAGACTCTTCAAACTTTCTGCATGATCATATAGCTTAAGTCAGGAAATACTTTTAAAGCACTAACTTACTATATGGTGAGTGAATACAGAGACTTGTTAAGACTGCTTATGGTGCAGTGTTCTACCACTGTAGAAAACAGAAAAACAAAGAACAGGCTAAAATCCAGTTAAAATTGCTGGAGTCTGGCAAAATGTATTTACCAAATCTAAAACCACCTGGGGAATAATGATCTCACTCTCGAAAAATGTGTAGAGGGATTTTTAACTTTTTCAAAATTAAGAATTTTTTAGGTCTCCTGGTGTGCAGCTTATACAGAAGCTGGCTCTTTCTGCAGTACAGTGTGTCCTCTGATGCTCATGTTTGGATACTGCTTCAGCAATGAGTCAGAGTTCCAGCTATTGTTTCACTAACATCAGTTCCTGCTGCACTGGGGGTTTCCCCTCTCATCTTTTTCCCAAATTATCAGCCAGACCCAACCCTCTTCTGTTCATAAAATCTGGTGGGAGGCCGCAGACTGGGCTAGGGTGGCTACAAGGTACTATTCACTCAATTCCAGCAGTGCATCTACCCTGTAGAAGAAATGCTGGTTGTTCATTTCCATGCCTGGCCTGGGAAGCCGTGTGCTTTGAGGCAGCAGTGAGAGAACAGTCATTATGAGACAGCGCGGACATCGCTCGAGTGGGAGGGCCTCTTGTAATCAGCGTGTGCAGCTCCGTGTGGCTTCTCTGCAGAATAGTCATGCTGTCATTTCAGGAGTTCACTTGGGGGAAAAAAAAGTAGCAGATAGGCTTAAAAATCTTAAGAATTACCAATGTGCAAAAATCCGTGCAAAGCGTGGGGGAAACCTTTTGCTATTTAAAAAAGTACAGATAGAAAGAGCTGATGGTGTATCTTGGAAACAAGAAGCCAACCAGACTGTTCTAGTGCAGCTCTAAATTTAGGCTGGATGGGACTGGAAGGAGCTGAGAGTATCACCCTCTTATGTCCTGTAGCACAAGGATATGGAGAATGGAAAAATGAACAGGTGATGTACAGACTAGGCCAATGTTGTAAATGTGTCTGAGTCACCACAGCCACCTAGGCTGGAAGCTGTTGTCATTTGGTCTAATACTAAAGGTTCATAAAACAAGCCTTTCACAAACTTGAACAGTTTATGACAGATGTCATCTGTGCAACACAAATGCCACTGATAGGACTTGCTTTTGTGAGCTTTCCTGATGCAATTAATCTCATCAAGGCTAATGAGAATAGCCATTACTTGTGTTCAGAAGTGTCCTTGACCTATGGCAATGCTCACATCTCATATGGTTCAATCTTCCTTGCATATGGATATTTCCTGAAGTTGTTTTTAAACTTTTCATTTATGTTTCTTGTGGAAATAGAAAAAAAAATTATGTGTATGGTCTTTTCTCTTAATAATACCTAAATCTTTTTCATATGTCCTTAACCATGCACCTCAGCAGCAGACTAAAATTCAACTCATTCTCTATTTAATGCGATCCTCAGAGATGGGCTAGGAGGTAGAATGAGCAGATGTCCTAGTAAGACTGAAAAGTTGTTTGGTATTTTGCTCCATTTGTGATGCTTCAGCATGAGACAGGCAGATTTCCATTTTAAGTGCCTTTGCAAACATTGTTGGTAAATTCTAACAGCAATAAATATGATTATTCTTCTTGAGTCTTAAACTTTCCACAGGCTTTTTTGATTTTGTGCTGCTTACAGCCCTAGGACCCTCAGTATAAGAGAGAACAATGCTTTATTAAAACAAGCTGCTATATAAAATGTGTGCTTACTCAGCTGGAAGCTACTTGGCCATTTCTGCTGCTGCTCTCAAGTTCCAGAGCTGCAGATGGAGTTGGGTTAATATAACATAACTTTCCCAGGAGCCTGCAATAGGACTTGATGTGTTTTTTGCTACATATCCTCATCTTCCAAATTAACCTGAAGACAAATGGGATCTATTTATTTGCTACTTCTCTGAGACAATATATTTGGCTGTCATAATAGTGTCTGCTTTGTATTTTGAATAAAACTGGCTCCCTAAAGATCTGGTTAAGTAAGACTAGAGAATACCCTGTGTGCAGAAAAAAAAAATCGATAGCACACTTGAGCATGCAAATAGACAGGGAAAAAATCAGAAGACAAAACCTGAAAAATCTTGTGAGAGATGGCTTGTGTGCCTGATCTTTGGTTAAATGTCTCCTCCCTGTTCTCTAGGCATGTGGCATTTAGTTACGAGTAAAGAATCGGAGAAAACCTGAAAAACAATAGCAGCAATGTGGAAATCAACCCATGTACCCACACTCACTAAGTGGTTCCAGAAGATGTGGCAAATTATATTGATGGAAAAGCTGATTCATACAATTCTCCCTAGCCCAAAAATTTGACAAACAAAACCACTCTAGGATATTTAGAATCTGCCCACTGACTATGCCAGGTGCTAACAGACAATTCCATCGACCATATTTTTATCAGGAAAGCAAAATCAAATATTTGAGAACAAAGCTTCATGAAAAACAACACTATGGGGCAAAAAATAGATCAGCAGAGAGGGCTGACAACTCCTATCCCTCCTCTTCATGACTCCTTGAAGACAGACAGGAGCAGCAGTAGATGTGCAACTTAGTGACCTGCTCTTTCATTCAGGCTGTGATGCCAACAGTTCCAGTTGTTACAGACCAGGCATCCACCTGGAGATGTGTGTTTACCATGCCTCTTGTGACTTTTAAAAGAAGGGAGAACACTGTGGAAATAAGGTTGGGATGCAGCCCTAAGCACCGAAGTCAAAGCTCTTTCATGCTAAAAGTTAGAATTCCTACTGCCTTCAATGGATTTTTTGTCTTGTTTTGTTATATAGGTGTCTGTATTTCTGATGATCCAGCTTTTTGATAAGAGGGAAACTGCTTTCATAGAGGAACATTGTGATTCAGAACTTTTAACAATGAAGTAGCACAGGAAGATAACTTTTATCAATGACTCCAGCTTGTATGAAACAGAATATATTGCTGGCATTACCACTTAGGACAAGCCAAAGCCCCTGCAGAGATGTACAAAACTTACAGATGAAAATATACTCTTCCTGTAGACAGACCAGTTTGGTTTTGAGTCATTCAACATTTCAAGCTAAGTTTTTTCATTATAGCTAAAAGCATCAGTGAGTGAGCCCCCAGCTCCCCATGGCTGGCTGTGTATCTGAGTGTCTTTCATGGCAGCTGCTGCAGGACCAATCAAGCAGTTACTCCTCAGGGAGACCACAGCCTCCTCCCACCTGCTGTTTACATCCCCACCCATTCAGCTCCAGGGCTAGGCAGGGGAAGGAAATGGTCTCACGCTGCATGTGCCTACGTGACACAGTACGTGTGTTAGAAATAAATCAGCGAGCTTGCTGAGGATTGGAGTTACCAAGGGCCTCTGATCAATCCCGACCAAAGCCACGCTGGGTCTTCAGCTGCAGGTTCTCCATGGGTGAAGGGAGTAGGTGACAGGACCACCTGAATGTAGCAGTCTCAATACCAAATTGGATTAAAGCAAATTTATTTGAGAGAAACAATTTAAAATTCAAAAAGTCTAGGAAAACACTTCAGGTGGCATTGTGTCCAGGAAAATTTAGGGTACATTTGCTCTTCTCTGTGCATGGATACTGATCAACAGGCTGCTTTTTTTAACCAGCAGTGGTGATGGAGATGAGGTGACTGCATTCCTTTAATGAGATAAGCCCTTAGACTATTAGAGGTGTCAGTAACAGCAACATCAAGAGTGAAGGAAACCAGTCCCATTGTATGTTTTCTGGTAATGTGGGGAGCCAATATGATTTTCAACCTTTTAGAAATTGTTAGAAGTCATACTAAGAACAATTAGAAAACCTCCAAAATATCCAAACCAGTGAAAACTTCAGTATTCAAGGAGGTAAAAATACAGCTCTGGGTGACATTGTTTGGTGTGAACTACTGCAGGAAGTTGAAGAAGGCAGCTTCTCTTCCAGTCTAATAGGCTGTGAAAGAACAAGATGTGAAAGATAAGTCCAAACAACACATGACAAATTCCTTTAAGATAGTTATTACTCCTCCTCTTTTCCATTTCATTTGGAATAAAAGAGGGCCAAACAGCCTTTTCTGTTGTGTTCGTGTTTGCTAACTGTTTACACTTCCCTGTTAATTACCTTCTACAGTTTAATGGAAAGAAAGTCTTGAATTCTTTGCTTTAAAAAGCTTACATTTGCTATACCAAAGAACTCATCAAGTTCACAATCATTTCTAGCTTTCAATTCAAAGTAGGACCTTTCAGAGATTTAAAGAAAAAAAGAACAAAGACCAAAATAGACTTTAAAGTGCTGCTCATGCTGATACAACATCAGATGGGAAATGAAAGTTTAACAGTTCAACTAGGGAATGTGTCTTCAGCTTTTAGGGCAAGACAGAGTTGCTCAGGAAGTGTGGCATTTTGCCAGAGCAGGGAGCCTCCAGGAACTGAAAGGTAACAGTACTGGTGACCCTTTGCTGCCTTAGACCAGCTGGAGAGAAGGAGGCAGGCACTGGAGTGTGCAGTGCTAATTGAAAAAGGAGCAAGAGTACATGAAAATCGTCATATCAGCATTAGGCTGTGAATGTGTTCCTTTGCTGGTGGGAATGTAATGTTTCCCGAGTTAATTTCTTTTCTATAATGTTGTTTTATAGTCTGTATCTGCTATGATACATTATTTCTCCTCTAGAATTCTACCTATACTTGTCCTGTGTCATGTGATCACAGAGTGAGTATTGCAGTTGGTGGGATTTGTCCTTCAAAATTCCTTAAGAAATTTTAAGTTGTGCTCTGGAGAGTCAGTTTCTCCCTTTCCGCTTCATCTGATGAAGAACATAGACTAGAAAGAATCATAAATGGGACTTGTATCATTTTAGTGGCCCAGACAGGGTAACTTCTCATTCCTAACTGGATCAGCTCTGTAAAGAGATCTGACCTGAGTGATAGGAACCAAGTGTGTAGTGATTCCACTGAATAATTGTTGGATATGCTGGATACCTGCTTTTTGTACTGGCTGAGTTGAAAGGAAGGGAAGGCACTAGAGCTGTCCCTGCCAGCACTACACACAGTCCATGGGCTGCATGAAGCCTGTGAAGGAATGTGTTGGCTTGCTGGGCAGCCCAGAACCATCCTGGGACTTTTGCTGCTTTCTTCTAGTTTTGCCTCTGGATTGTTGGGCCAGCGAAAAAAAAAAAATCAGATGTAGCTAAGAAGAATAGGAAGTTTAAGATTGTTCACATGGTGTTATTGCAGATAGGTTCACAGAGCATGTGAGGATGGGAATATTTCAGTTGGAATAAGAAAAGAAGAGCCAAATGTTCAATGGGGAACACATGCTTGTTTAACTTGCACTGTGCTGACACACGCTGGAGGGCTCCACAGTACCCTTTCTAAAATTCACTCCAGTCCTCAGGAGGAAAAGTACAGATTTTGACTACAGAGGAGGCACTCAGCAACCCTAGAAGGAGCAGCAGCTGTTGAACCAGCTACAGAGAGGGCTAACCAGAAAACACTGAATGCTGAGATCAAACAAATGAGAGTGAATCAAAGAAACAGCAGGAGACAAACAAGGGGATATAGCCCAATGCACTGCCTTGAACTCAGTTCTCTCTTAATCCATAGTGACCTGGGTTTTGTCCTAGAATGGGAAGTTTTCCCAAAACATTATTAGCCCTGAATGGGTATTTGATTCAATTTTCTCAATTTTTATTGAGGTATGTCCATTTGTATTACTGAAAGAACTTGTTTTCAACATACTTTTACCTCTCAGAATTTATAACTATCCATACTGCTACATAATTTTATTTTTGGCAGAGAAAAGGCAAATTCACTAAAGTAATTGTTAAGCACTTCTTATCTGTATTTCCTGGATAAGAATTCCAGAGCATGGCCTCTTTTGAAACTCTTCTCACCTGCTTGGGCATGATGCTGCTAGCTTAAATATATTTCCTTCTGTTTTGAAATAAGCCATGTGAGAGGATACTCCTAATGTTGTTGGCCAAATTGATAGTGCTACGTCCTGCCCTGGGAGTCACGAGCATTTGCTATGTTCTTCAGAGATATGTATTTGCAATTAGTCATCCATACAAGGGGACTGTTTAAGACAAGCCTTTCCCCCAAAGCAGTTAATTCTTCAAAATGAAAATAATCAGATAATGAGTTCATTTCCGATTTCACATTTAATGCCAAACATTTTTGGGTAAACAAGATATGCTGGCAGAGTTCTGCTCTCATTGTATGTTTTTTATTAACTGGGAAACAGACACTTGATTCTTATCCTCTCTATCAGCTCAAATAAATTACACATATTTTAGAAGGAGAGACGTGTGCAAACTGGCTGGCTGGTTTCAATGTGGGAGCCCATCAGCCAGTCTGTGTAAACTGCACCCAGGCCCTGCTAGCGAGAAATGAAAGCCTATTAAGACCCAGCTTGGGAGTCTCCCACTCAGTGGAAAGTTTTACCACAGTAACTTATATTCCTGCACCACGAAAATAAGTAAAGCAGCAGGGAGTCTATCTCTGGCCACTTCGCCAAATCAGACAGGCCCAGTGTCAGAGCTGCTTCACTGTTCCTGCTGAGAGCCCCTTGGAAGTGCCAGGGAGCTGATGGAAGCACCTGCTCTTCACAGTGCTCAGGACAGCAGACACTGCCAGCTATTCTGGGGCTGTGTTTTAAAGAGGCTGTGGAGAGAGGTGAGAATATAGCAAAGCATGGGACCAACAGAAATGTTAAATGCTGTTCTCTCCTCCTGGCACTCAGCTTTGGTCAGCGGACTTGCTACAGGTTTGCAGACCTGCCAAGGAGAGCAGAATCTGGCCCAGAGTCTGGGCCCCCTGAATATTTCAAAATCAGTACTTTCCAGACAAGAGAAGCTGAAAAGAGAGAAATTGAAAAGATGTATTTGGAACTGCTATTTATGACTTACCCTGTGTCAAAAGCGTTTAAAGAAGATTGTTCTTAAGGTGTCCCAAATTTTAGCAAGAGGTCAAAGGATTCACAGTAATTTCTAATTTTGAACATCGGAGATTAAAATTAAGATTAATGTTTAATGTCTATTGTACAAATAATATTCTTCCTATCTGTGCACAATGAACTTCAACATATCATGAAGAGACCAGCCATTCATAAACAAAGCAAAGCTGTCTTCTCTGTTGATCCTTTATATCAGCCCAGTGCTTTGGTTGATGGTGCTAGTTCCTGTCCAAAGTGAGAAAAAAGGTAAAAGCAATCTCTGGTCTAAAGAACTCACAGTCTGAACATCCAAAAGGAGTCAGGACACGAACGCAGACAAGAGGCAGGAGTACCTACAGAGCGCTATGGATCAGCACAGCCTAAGACAGCAGTTAAGATTTCAAGTGAGTATTGCAGAAAATGAGTATTTCAAGGTAAGGTTTGAAAGAAAAAAATGCGTTTATTTTTATAGATGTTTTTCTACTTTTTACACATTGTGAGAAACAGTGTCAGAGAAAACAGTTTGTCTGAATCCAGACTGCATTTTTAGGAAGACGTAATTGGCCCCAGAAGCCTCAGATTCAGTTGTTGGACAGAAAAAAAGATCAGTGATTGAGATGATTGTTTTTTCTGATCTACAAAATAACCTCCATGACAACTGAGGGTGTATCACAGCTATATGGTGCAGCTGGAGGAAGACTTTGGCTCTGGTTTGCAAACTCTAGACAAATCCCAGCTTTGACAACTTTGCTGTATGGCTTCTGAGCTTCTGAACTTTGAACAGCAGTAACCTGAGATTTTTCTGGGGTATGGAGCAGAGGGAGTCTGGTGTTCACAAAATAAAGCCAATGAACATTGCGATTTCTGGGAAAAACAATATTTGGAGTGTGGGCTTCAGACAGGAGAAGCTGGTGTATTAGTAACATGTGACTGGAGGCAGTGTCAGCAGCACAGCTCTTGCTATCAAGGGAATAAAGGAGTGTCTTGAGAGAACTTCTTCGTTTCAATCCTCTACTTAGCAGGGGAAAAGTGCAAATATTTTTCTTTCTGCTGTCATTTTGAGGACGAAGCCACCATTTGGACTTTCTTAATGCAGTGTTTAGCTTTCAGATGACAGAAATACAACGGTTCACAAGAATTCAGGCCTCACACGTGCTAGTTAACACATTCATGGCTGAGTTAAATGCTAGGAGACTCTTAAGTCGCTTAAATAAGAATTTGGTAAATTACAACCACTACCATACCCCACCCCCCAGATAAATATATATAACTCTTCTCTTTCTTTTTTAAGAACCTTCTCAGACTATTTCTTTTTCTCTTTCAGTAGTAGCCTGATTTGGAATGTTATTGTCCGGAGGCTGTATTTGCATAAAGCAAGTAGCATCAACCTGCATTGTCCAGTGCTGACGAAAAAAAAATCCTTCGCAGAAAAGGAAGGCAATTTGTTCTTGTGAGTCATCAGGAGCTGGGTGCTGAAGGAAGGAGACATTCTTGAGGAAAAAGTTTCTGGAATGGGTCAACTGCAGGGGAGAAGCAGTACTGTTCTGTGAGTATGGTTCCACTAGGAAATTGGGTGTGTGCCCTGTTTTTGTGTTCTCAGAAGGCTGTGCTCCCTGGTAGATTGATAGTGACCGTTGTTTGTTGTAATGTTTCAGGTTGCTTTAGCCACTTCAAGCTCTCTACCTGGTGTTTGGGTTTAGAGATGTTTGAATTTGCTTAAAAGTTTACAATTTTTCCATACAAACAGTGGTTAGGTTCTGGACCACGTACATCCATAATCCAAAGGTGCCTTCTGTGAACTCCTCTGAAATTTCTGGTTCACGGCTGTTTTCTCAGGAATTGTTTTGTATCCTGTTGGTCTCCAGTTACAGGAACTTTAGTACTATGTGGTTTTTCAAGGAAAAAAACCTATGGTGAAGGAACACTCAGAAGAACACCCGGCTTCTCTGCAGGGTCCTTTGAGAAACACCACTGCAAGAAAACAAAAATGTTATACCTGAATGGAGTGATATTTTTCTAATGGGTCTTAATGCTTTACCATCTGGTTTGCCTGCCTGTTTCAGCTGTGAAGGGATGTTTGGCTTGAGCACCCCATTTCATCACCTAGGAGGGGCACCACCTGGTATATATAACCTTTCCTTGATTTCTGTGCCCCTGTCACTCTAGAATATGAGTATATATAATTTTTGAGTAGGAATAGCCCATTTAGACTACTCTCTTGCCCTCTCCAAGGTCTACTGCAGAGCAAATGTCTCCCTGCTCAGACTCAGCCCCGAGAGGGCCCCCCCATCTCCAGCAGAAATATCCCCGGATCCGTGTCATGACCTCCAACTACATGTGCAGCACTGGTTTGTCCTTCAAGAGTGAAGCTAGTGAGGACTTTCTACCACAGTTTTTGAACACATTTCCAAGTATGGCAGGGTTCAGTGGCAGGCACATAATAGGGCTTTTGGCATGTATTATACTGTGCTCAACAACTCCACTCTCTGATCCAAACATGCCCACCAAAAATAACTTCAGTGAACAGCTTTTATTTTAATTATTCCAGCGTGGAGCTCATGAAGTTTTGCCAAAAATCTGGCTTGTAAAGCTTTTTGTACCTAAGCACAGAAACCCCTAGTGTGTAGTTAATCCTCCACTGGGATTTTCCTGATCCAGTCACAGGTCTATTCTGCAACCTCATCTTTCTTTACCTATCACTTGCTCTCTCTGTTCACCCTACCAGCTCCTTGAATTCTTGCCCTTTCTTGGCTTCCGTGACTGTTCTTTCCCAGCTATCTCCTCTAATTTTCTCTTTTCTCGTTCAGCTCCACATTTAGTGGTGGATGGTGGGGTTTTTTTGGTGGTTCCACAGTAGTTCTGACCTCTGCAAGGATTTCAGTGAGATCAGTATGTGGACTCTTCTCTCCTCCCTTTATTCTCTATGTCCAACCTATTACATGGCATAATAACTAAAAAAACCTGCAATTTTGCCAATAGCTTACAAACTTGCCTTTTCCTACATGATCACTGAGACTTTTCATTTCGTTGCTGAGACTCTTTTCTTCCAGTCTCCTTCCCTTCTTCCCCATGTAGCATGTGTGTATAGATTTTTACATGTAAAAGTCATAAAGCAAACATAAGAAAAAGGGATGTCATCATACTGTGGTGGGACAAGCTACTGGGCTGTGCAGAACATTTCCAGTCCCTGAGAGGGCTGACTATGGTAGTTACTCTCTCATATCTATGTTAGATTAGTTATTTAACCTTTTCTTCATCAAACTCTAATTTGCTTTGTGGGGAAACACTTGCAATTTAGGATATTAGTATTTAAAGAAGTATTTGCTGTTATTTTGTAAATAACCTCAGATAGTTAATAAAGTATCTCTCTAAGAACATTAAATGTGAAGGAGAAAAACAAAAAAGGTTTGATGTGATGTTCAGTTTTGGTTGGGTTCGTTTCCTAAGCATGCCAAAAGAGAAGGAAAAGGAGGAGCTCTCTAGAGCAGGATAGCTTTATAGCATGATAATTTTCAACATGGGTGGGGAAAATACAGATTCAGCTGCCTGGAGGGAAGGGAGCCCAGCTCTCCTGCAGTCTGAGGGAGTGCTCTGGTTGTAACTCGATTGCTGAAAGCAAGTCTGGCAGCAACAGCAGCCACTTCTTTGCTGTTTTGGTGGAGGAGGTCTGGCTAGCAGTGGAGGCGGATGGTAATCCCTGCATTGAGATAGATGACCAAATTCCAGAGAGGCTTAAGCTAATTTTAATACCTTCTGCATTTCCTAATGGCTCACTTGAGCAGCTCCTGCTCAGTCTTCTGTTTGGGATGTCTTTATTCTCTTCTTCCCAGACCTCTGTATCCCAGCATGCAAGCACACTCCTGGAAGCCAGGAGCTGTGGTTTTCAGCGATGTAGGGCCTAAACATCGCTTGGGTCCAGAACAAAATATTTGTCTGTATTTATGTAAATGCTTAGCTTTACAGGGTCTGTGCTTGCTTACCTTGATAAGTGCTGCTAAAATTAACAATATGGACATTGTAACATTTATGTGCAGCATTCATATAACATCTGTTACAACATCTATAACACCATGCTGGAATTTATGGAGCAAAACCATAGGGAATGTCTTTGCACCAGCTAGGGACAGACAAGTCATATACTTTTGAAAGAGCCCCTTTGCATTCAGGATACTTTCAAACTGCTGCTTACTAGCATGATACCCTGTGTTTGACTTAACCTGAAACACAGTATATAATACTGGCATTTTCATTTTGTCTCACATTTGGACTCTGCTCTGGTTTTGCTACCGTAAGTTTCTGTGCCTATGCAGTGGGGAATATAAAATTGGGGATTTTCAAAGGTCTGAAGGTCCTTCAGTGTCAAATTACTTTTGGAATTCTACTTCAGCACTTCCATAGGGCCCCCAAGTATTCTTGGCAGTTTACAATAGTTCTTGTCCCAAAGCATTTAAAATACATTTCAGATGTGCCGAGAATAATAAATCTAGAAGAAGGGAGAAAAAAGGAATGCAATAATCCAGGATATAGTTAGTGTTTCAGTGATTATACGGGTACACTTTAATTTATTTTTAAGGCTTGGATGGAAGGACACTTCACTTTTAATTATTTTTTATTGACTTACATTGTGACAGCATAAGGAATGTTTCTAGAAATCAGATTTGAATTAGAGGGTTTCACATGAACCCTGACTGTTTTTGAAAGAAAGAGTTGCAAACACTAGACTTCATTATCCTGTAGAAAGACTAGAAACAAAATGGTTTATTCACCTTCTTCTCATCAGCTAATCTTTTCTAAATATTCTGATGCATTTACCCATCTGTGATTGAAAGTATAGATAACTGAGAAACTTTGCCTTATGGTTAGTGCAAAGAAAACAGAACAGAAAGTTCTGCTTTATTATAAGAAGAGGGATGCTGCAACATTTGAGCAAGTATCAGCCAGAAGCTCTTAAAAAAACCCGCAAAAACAAAAATTAAAAAAAAATCTGAAATAATGGAAAAGCTTCTACTTTAAAATTTAAAACTTTTAAAAAACAACAACCTTGGATCATGTAGATTTGGTGCCTACTCACTGGAACGTCACCAAATCTCACTTGTTTTTCTTGGGCCTCATTCAAACATAACTGGCCTCAAGCTAGTAAGCAAGCCAGCAAATGTCCTGGCTTGTAAAGAAATCTGATCCAAGCCTGTAAACCGAACCCAGCCTAAGAGCAGTGGTGAGGGGAGCATATGGAAAATTAATGACAGATAATAGAATGGTGGGACAGCCTTAAAGAAAAGATTGTTGTTGAGTTTATGCAACAATGTATGCTAATGGTTTTCTGAGTTAAGAAAGTTACAGAGTATCTGAGCAATGTTTTTGACTTTGCCAGCACTTCAGCTCTAGAAAGGGCTGCTGTGTTTCTCTTGTCCCATTGCACATTCCTAATTGATACCTGTAGTTGCTGGTTAAGCTGCAGCAGCACTTTGGGAAGCACCCCTGGTCCCCACCTGTTTAAATAAATGGGAGCCTCAGGAAGAGGAGTGCATTGGAATTTCCTTGTGCTCGAACTGGGCATAACAGCAAACGCCAGGCTGAGAGCTAGGAGTCTGCCCAAGCACTGGGAGGAGGAGGCGAGGGTGGTGTGTGTGGTTTCTTTTTTCCTCTGCAGACCTCCAGGCATTTTGCAGAGATAAGGTGTTTTGTATATGATGTCACAGATGGAGAAATAGTCCCAGGGAGCTCATGGTTTCTCAACCCCTCTCTGGTGAAGAAACTGGAAATGGAAATGGAATGAATGGAAAGAATTATTTTGGTGAAATTGTATGTATGTCTGGAATACACAAATCACATATTTATTTGGCTGATGGCCTGGGATTCTCATTTAGAGTAGACTTTGAAATGTGACACCATACAGTAGCTATTTTGTACCAAGAAAAATGTGATCTCTTTCCCCTCATTCCTCCACTTTTGTTTTATTGAAGACTAGCTAAAATCCCAACATTCTTCCTGCCTGGGCCCTAAACATGTCTCACTCCTCCCATGGCTGCATCCATCCTGCTGCACAGGCAAATGTTGATTTGCCCACTTTAGAGACCCTTTAGGCCAAAAATTGTGCAACTCACTTGTTCATTTGGGTGTTTCAAAAACTCTTGTGCCATTCAATATACTTATTATTTCTTCCTGAACCTGTTGCCTCTGGGCCAGCACAGTGACTCAGGACCCTTCCCAGAAGAACATTGGGGAGGCTGTGCTCACCTCAGATTCCTGAAAAGCAGGCACTGAGTGTCTCTGATGTCAGCTCTAAGCTTCTTTCCCTGCTCAGCTGAGAGGACAAATGGATTTTGCCAATAGAAGCTGTTCAGGTGACTTACTGCATCTTTACTGAAGTTTAAAGGAATATACTGAGATCAGAGTGTCAACAAACTGGTAGATTCAGTAGCTTACATTAAACAGGTGATCATATTAGACCATCATAAGGATTCATACTAAGCATAAAAATGGATGTCTATAAAACAAAAAAAAAAAAAAAAAAAGAAAGCTGACTTGTATAGGACAAAATGAATATGTAATACACAAATACATAAATATATCTTATATATAGACATACACAGTGGTAATTGTAATTCCTGTAGTGCACCAGAAAGCCTAATTATGTGTGTGGGGTGATTTAGCAGACAAACTTTTTTTTTCCCTGAGAAGTAACTTCTAAGCCACTTCACATGGCCCAAAGACTGGGAATCAGTATCAGTGGGAAAGGGAAGAAATGAGAAATGTTTAGAAACACCAATCATTCCAAACATAAATATTTCTATTTCTGGTTTGTTAAGCCTGTTTTAATCCTTTTGGGTTCATGGGGAGGAGTAAAACAGCTCAAAGGTAAGACTTATGATGTAAAGGAGTGTTTGCTATGACCTTGCCAAACCTATGAACTGACCAACAGAGGTGATGGCTCCAGAGTGCACAGTGCATGTTTTACTTTTCTAATGTCTAGAAGATTCAATACATCTGAAATATAGCAAGAAAATTTCCTGCAGGGCAGTGGAGATGTCCTACTGACAAGAGGGAGCTGTATTCTTTTCTCATCACCTCATAAACAGTGGGGTTTCTGACTGAGGATGTTAGGTAATGCTTGCCACATACAGAACTCCAAGTGGGTATTACTTTCATTGTATAACCCTTTGAGATCTGAGGCAGTATTGTTTAACAAAGCATATTGTTTTTCCCTCTTGCTTTTACTGAGCTTTGATGCTGATTTTAGAACTTGACAGCTGTGTTTAGACTTCTCGTACAAAGTAGGGGAAATAGAGATGTTTGGGGCAGCAGGCAACGTGAACTGTGTGGAGGGAACAGAGTCAAGATCTGCCTTGGGAATCTGTGGAATTGATCCACAATGCTGAACTTCTGATCACCCTCCTTTTGGAAGACTCCTTGGAGATGAATGGAGTGCTGGTCCCTTGTGTCCCACCCAAAGCTATGTGTCTCAGGGAGGGACTCAGGGCCACTTGTCACCATTGTTGAAAGGTGTGAGCTCTAGCTAGGGACTGTGCTTCAGAGGGATTCCTGCCTTTGCTGGGGATTGGCATCCACAAGATCTTAATAGATCCCCAGGACTGCTTGATTTTCCCTGTAGCGCTCGTCATTTTTGCAGTGTTTAGGTATGAGTATTTTGTGTGGCAAAATAATTAGAGTGAAAGAATAATTATTAGGAATGGTCTCTGAAAAAAGAAAAAGTCAGAATTTGTTACAGCTATTGTAATAAGTGAAGAGAAAACAAACTTTTTGTCATTACGCTCAAGTCCCTAACATCAATTCTTGTAGAATTGTGTGAGTTCATCCTCTACAGCATAAAGAAAAGTATATAGCTTGTTTTTATTCAGTAGCTGAGTTTATAGGCCCATCTTTGAATAATTATGGATGTCTTGTTCAGTATCTGAAAATTGTGATATCCTGCCATCTCTGCAGATACCAGAGGAGAATGTCTTGAATGAGTTAGTGGGACTGCACACAGGAAACCAGGGACTGGGCTGAAGTAAAAAGGGAAAAAAAGGACATTCAAAACTTGTAAAATAGACGTCAGCACAATCCTATTCAAGTTCTGAATACCTCGTCTCTCCTCTCATCACCTCTCCTCTCTAATGTAGAAGAAGACCCAAGAATCTTAATTCTCAACTTTTGTAAGGTATCATTCAAACAAGGGTTCTTAATAAAATGTGTGTCACAATATTATTTGGTTTTATTTTGAGAGAATGATATTTCAATGGTGTTTGCTTAAGTCATAGCACTGAGGAGAGGATTCCTGAGTTTCAGTAAGATTGTGTTGAAAGGAAGGTGCAAAACCCCAGGTAGCCTCAGATATTTGTTTCTATGATGTTTATGTTCATTCTTGTTTCGAAGACAGAGTGAATCTTATGAGCACAGAGCCCTGGGCAGCTTCTACCATTTCTCTGTAGAAACACCACCTTCCCAAACCATGAGCTTGTCTATGCTGTAAAAACACTTCTCCCACTCTGATATGGAATGTCTTAGACTTTGTTTTCTCACCTTCTTTCCAGAATTAATTTGCCTTTGGCAGCTGATGGATGTGACGTGATGAGCAATCCTTGCCATCCATTGCACACACTTGAACACACTTTGAATTAATTTTTAACTGAATATCAGAAACAAAGCTAATTCACTGGCTACAACTTTTAACCATTTCACAACTGATCAGTTTAGCAGGAGTGTAAAGTTAGTATACTTCTAAGCCAATATAATATTGCTTGTTATGTCTGTATCATTTGTATCCTGTATAAATGAAAGTAAGAAGTTCAGAGGCTTTATTTGGGAACTGAGTACAACCTACATTTATTTTCAAAGAACAAAATGTACTACAGGATTTTCACTTCTAACATAAGATGCTAAACCATATCCCTCTAACTTGGCCTCCAGGTTTCAGCCATTTTAGAGAGGAAAAATCTAAAAATTCTTAGAGTATTTTTTGTCAATTTAGAACCAGACCTGAATTTCATTGCTTGCACAATTCTTCATTTTCAAACCACTGTGTTTGGTAGAAATGTCTGGAATGTGGAGTATTGTATTTAAAAATAAAGCAAAACAATTCTTAATAGCCACTCTATCATTTAGTTAAACAACATCCCATACCCACACCATTCTGGAAGCAGGGAGTAGTGAGGATGGGAGAAAGAGTGGAAAAAAAAAGAATTAGGAACAAAACTGTATATACAGTGGCCAGAATTAATCACTCTGAGGTTTGGAACGAAGATGAAAATATAAATTAAGCAAAACTGCCTTTATTCTATAAAATATTTAAAATGCTAGTGCAAGATTTCAGAGGGTGCAGTGTTTAGTTCCCAAGAAAACTGTATGAAAGGCCAGGAAGCCCCTTCTGCTCGGTTAGCCTTATACCAAGGATCAAAGCAGAAAGGTATCTCATTTCCATATGTAACTTTGAAGTGTTTTATAAAGAAATTCAGAAAATGTGCCTTAGAATAGTTCTTACCAGGCTGCCTTGCATCAGAAGAATAAATAAAAACTAGAATGTTTCTTTGCTGAAAGATGTACCAGTACTGTATTGTTCAAAACTTCTTCATCTGTCTCTAGTAATTCTTGGTTTGTGAAGACCAAGAAAGAGTCAGACAGGTTTTTTATTGCCTTGGGATATTTTTTTTTCCCCTCTGCTTTCATAAACCTTCCATATGCTTCTACATCCATGTCTTGTTTTCAATTTTAGTGAAGGTTTTTATTTGCAGTCTCATAAAATTCTAATTTATTGCAGCTTCTTTTTATAAAGTGCAGAGGGGAGGAGGAGAGTATTGAGATAGCACGTGCAAGGCAGTCCCAAGGAATGCATTTGAGAATTCATAATGTTGGGCAGTTTATCAACCCCTGCTTCAGTTATTGGCAACTACTTTTCCTAACTCTCTAACCTATGAGCCTGTTCTCATGGTGTGTGTGGAAGACATGCCATATCAGTCTATTTAAGTAAGAAAGTCTTCTTTTTTACTTATGCAAACTGTCTGCATTTGCAGAGAGTGAAGGGAAATCAGGTAAAAGAGCCTACCCAGTACATGATGTGCTCCTAC
Organism: Irena cyanogastra; assembly: GCA_013397155.1. Classification (NCBI taxonomy): domain Eukaryota; kingdom Metazoa; phylum Chordata; class Aves; order Passeriformes; family Irenidae; genus Irena; species Irena cyanogastra. The sequence goes on from VWZV01006645.1 coordinate 663,139, forward strand.
AGCTGTCAGTTCTCACTGTCCTGTTGTGGACTCATTTCCATCAGTGTGCACTATTTGTTAAATACTCCCAAGAAATAAGATAGGAGTGATATATCCCTCTGGAAGTCACGGATTATAGCTGACCCTTTCCTAGGTTAGGAGCAGAGTGCTTGCCTTTGAGGGAGCAGGAATACATCCAGGCTTACCTATTTGTTTTCTGTTTAGATTTGACTCAGGACCAAACTGAACAAAAAGGAACAAAGTGTATTTCCCACCAGCAGAGCTGTTTTTCTTTGCCCCTCTCTGGTATTAAGTTGACCAACCTAAATGAAAACCTCATACTTCAAATAGTGAAGAATCGTGGTGCTAATGTGTTACCATGGTTCAAAGTTACTGTGAAATTTGAAGTAGTCCCTGGCTTCAGCGGAATGAACACAACCTTTTTTGAGCAAGGAACTACACCACTTTCACATAACCAAGTGATGTGCTGAAAGCATCTGTGAAAACAACTGTCCAGAGTTAAGGATACAGTGCAAGAGCACAACATACATGAAAGGTGTTATCAGGCAAACCTGTAGTTTAAGAATTTTGTGCAAATGACACATATACTTTTGCTTATGTTGTATGTTTGATATACATGTAAACATATATATGTACACACTTGCAGGTATTTTCTGAACATATTCTTCTTTGTGAATGTGAACCCCTTCCCACTCCGTACATGTTTTGGTATATCAGTAATACAACACTTGTGATGTTTAAATGTTTGGGGAGAAGACCCTCCTGGAAAAAGTTTATGGGGGTGGGTCAACCTAAGTACTGAAAGAGAAATTCAAGTCCCGTAGCACATTTGAAATCTATTCTTGCAGGGGCTGTAAGGAAATATGAGAGCTGCTGTGCTGGAGAGAAACTGCTGGGAACTGGACCGTTTCTTTTTCTCCTCTAAATAAAACATAAAATAGGCTTTTAACTGTCTTTCCTCCATAATAGCTACTTAACCTGTTCACTAACATTAAGAAAAAAAAATTCCGAGAAAAATTCCTATTCAGAGTAAAAAATATAAATTAAACCGAAGTGCGCAATGCACACCCTTTTCTTTCCTTCCTGTTTTGTTTGGTGTTTTCTAACTCTGCTGCTTTTTGGACAGCTGAATGGGGGCTGGGAAAGTGTTTACAATATTTTCACATGATTGAGATGGCAGAGTTCTTGCACTCTGTGAAAGGCCTTCTGTTTTCAGATGGCATTGAAAGTTTACCGTCTTTCCAGACAAAAGGAAGAGAGCCCGTTGCCAGCGGATGAGTAATGGGCATGGCCTCCGCACAATACCTCCTATCCAGTCCTAAATCTACATGGTGTTCTTAGGCTTCCCGGCTTCTCCAAAGCAACCTTTGTCTCTGCTCTGGGAGACCAAAACTGCTCGTTGGGCAAGTGGGGATGCAGCCAAGAGGGGAAGGCTCAGTGACAACAGTTGCTCAGTGCTCAGTGCCCAGTATCTGCCTCCTTACCATGCCACTATAATAGTTGGGAGCCCGTCAACAATTGAGCATCTTCTATACAAATATGTTGTAGACCATCTGTATAGTTTTCAGTTCCAGAAGATTCCAGTAACTCATTAAGTTTTAATACTTCTTTTTCTTCTTGTTAATCTGATGGGCTGCCCTGAGATAAGTGATAAAAGCAAAAGCTTGACATAATTTCTTCGGAGCTAAAACTGCACAGAAGTTGCCAATTCCTGTATTTGTTTTCCTGCAAGAAACTTGGAGCAGACATTTTCCAGTTAACAATTTTTAGGTTCTATCAAGTTATCTTTTTTTTTTCTTGGTCAGAAAAACATTTTGGTGAAAATGATTGCTAGCATAATCTTAGAAAATATTCGAACAGGGAATTCTGAAGTTTTTCCAGAGACTGGGTGTTATAGAGACCAGTAGGTAATTGTTTTTCTTGTTTCTCTTACAAAGCTTCCTGGAGCTTGTCTATTTGAAATTTATCTAAATGTGTATACGTGTATATAGGCTGCTTGTGTGTGGGGCATGTATGTGTGTGTAAGCATGTCTCTCTCTGTGTACCTGTCTAAAAGAATTTGCATTTCACTGTGCTATAAAGTACATGAAGAAGAGCTTTCCAAGAATTAACTAAGCATTCATTAGCTGAACTTAATTTTCACTGTGTTCTTGGCTAAGAAATGTCAGTATTAAGTTCTTATTCTTTCATGCTAATTTGATGTTGCATAGCGACTCGTGTTGTTGTCAGGAAAATAGAAGCAAAGACGTAAGAGATACAAGATTTCTTAAGGGTTGGTTGTAGCTGGTATCAGCAGTTTACTGACTAACCTGTAGTAACCTGTAGTGCTGACAGTCCTGGGTACACAAGCAATGCATTAAGGTTATTAGCAAAACAATTTTCTAAATTACCTGAATGGAGCTTTCAAGGTAGCTAATTCTATTCTTTGGACTTTTTTTCCCCCTGCACCACCCCCCCCCCGTTTTTTTTTTTCTTTTTTTTTTTGAGGAGTTAACAATCTAAAGCAGCATTAAAATAATCTGGCTTAATTTCCTCTGCTGAAAGAACAAGTCAGCTGAAATTTGGACATTTTGCTGAAAAGGGGGGAAAAAACAGGTAGTTTTTGTTTTAAAGAGCATGACCATACACATTCTGCTCTGGTGCCTTTATAGGGAACTTCCCTGTTTAAATGCCCTTGAGCAGAGAAATACCAACACCTCTTAATTGTTTAATATATTACAGCCTAAAACATTTACTGAAGTGCTTTCCAAGTACTTCACTGTTCCAGGTGCTTGGTCCTGCACCTCCTAAAATAATAGCCTATTTCCCCTCAGTTTTCCTGTGCTTGATGCCACAATGAAACATATGCTCTGTATCAAGGGAAGGGGAAGTGAGGGAAGTAAGTGGGATGCCTGACATGGGTGCTGGTGCTTGCGGCACACACAGACCTCTCTGTCTTGCGTCACAGAGCTGCTTAAGAAGGAGAAAATAACGTGGCTTGTACTTGGGCTGTAAGGTCCAAGGAGAAAAATATCATATTGTTAAGCATTTGAATGTCACTGCACAAAGATCCCTTATCACTGTGTCCTCTGAGAAGCATCACAAAAAGTATAATAATTCTACTAACCAGGAGGACTGGACATACATCGGTGCACAGTACAGCTGTCTTGCAGCTGCCTTAGGGCCATGCTCCAAAATGTATTTATTCTTTCATGGAGGTGTCATGAAGCCAAAGTCTGATGTCTGTCACATGTAACCATGTTCCAGACTGAGGCGGAAAGATTATTCGGAAAAAAAATTATGCCTTATTTCAATCCAGTAGGGATAAAATAAGATAGAGTTTTCTTGGCCTGTTCCTAAGTAATTTATTTTTCAACTTGCTTAGCCAAAATGGACTGAGGTTTTTCCCCACTCGAGAAATAAATCTCCTAATACAGAGCACTTGAGGCTCCCTAGGTTCTGTGAGACTCTGCCCTGACATATCAGGATTCGAGCTGTGCTGTCACCCTTACCAGCACATGGTGCCTCTGCTCACGGACTGTGCAGTGCAGCCATGCCACGAGGTGCACGGATAACCCCATGGGCACTGAGTGAAACCGGGCAGGCAAAGGGACTTAGTCTGGAAATGCATCCTCAGGAAGTTCCCTCTCCTTCTCGAAAATCCTCCCTGCTATGGGATAAATGCAGGCTAATGAAAATGGTTTAAAGAGCTGGGGTCTCAAACCCTTCCAATAGCTCTATGTAAGGGAGCAGCAGCTGGATGTTTTCCAGTAAGGAGCTGGAGGGAGAGAGGCTCTGTCTGGCCCGAGGGAGGAGATAATGTGAAGTTAAACAATTCTGTGAGAGTGGGGGACTGAATCTTTCCATGGCTGCAGTTTCCATCAAGCACTTCCCAGCAGTGTTGCCTGCCATCCCTTTGAACCCACGTCTCCCATGTGACAGAGCAGTGATCTGGCTGCTGAGCCACTAGACTAATATTGTTCTTTTAATCTCACAAAAATGTGTTATAAAAGAGTTGGATTCACATGAGAAATTAAGTGTAAGATCTGTCCTCATAAAGACATTATACCATGAATGCTCTCTTTCTGCTGGCTGCAAGAATAGGTGGCTCAAGGGTGAAAGGGTAGCATTTACATTTAAATACACCTATTGGAATTGCACAAACAGAAGGCTAAAGCTACTGCTCCCTCTCTGAATGCTTTTAGAGTTTGCTGCTTTTTTTTTTTTTACATAGTAGCATTTTTTTTTTTACCTAATCAAAAAGGGGAATCGAGATGCTTAAGATGCCATAAAATAAAGTAAAGGAGGTCTTTGTGCCAGCAAGATAAATGGATGAGCTTTTTCAAAGTAATTATTTTGCTTTCTTCATCTGTATGTGCCACTCAGGAAGCAAAATCCAGATTTCAACCAGAGCCTTCTCTGCTGTTACACTAACTGGTGGTGCTGGCTGGGTGGATGCTGTTTACATTTCCCAGAGAAAATGAAATGCACCTTTTTTTTTGGTTTTGTTTTTGTTTTTTTTTCTATCTGCCAAACCCAGATTTACCCTGTGATAAAACAGAAAGCTCCTTAACACCTGGAGAAAACAGAAACTGAAATAGAGTGGAAAGGACATTTAATGCAAGGGTATCCTGGCAGCCATGGTGCAAGCTCAGTGAAACTCTTGAAATGCACCTGCATGACCCAGGCCAGGGCTTATTCCCTTTTCTCTCCAAATTTTTCTCCCCTCTGTACAGTGGCAGAGACTTATGAGCTGGAGTTGCAAAAACCTCTGAGCTTACCTTTGCTCTTTAGGATTTCTGGTTGAAGAAAAGAAAGAAAAGAAAAAAAAAAAACAAGCGTATTTTCCTTGATTTTTTCTTCAAATTTTTGGTGGTTCTTTTATCATGATTTTCCACCACACACACAAGGTCCAAAACCAAAGTGCACGAATAAATGCCTTAAAATTACAATGTAGCTGTAAATCAGGAGCTCCATGCTGAACATGGAGCATGGAAATGTTGGAAATCAGGAGCTCCATGCTGAACATTTTCAGGAGAAATCAGGAGCTCCAAGTTGAACAATTTTTGCACATACTCCCTGATATATTACTACACAACATGTAGCTAATAACACAAATCATTAAATATGTTCCAGATACCACTGAACATTTAAGAACTTGAAATCCAGATCTGGATGTGCCAGCTTCTTAATATGTAGTTAATAATTTTTCCATTGAATATGTATGTAAATCTGCCATCTTAATATGTAACTTGGACAGGGGGGAATACTAAGCAAAAATAATCAAATGATAGGAACTTTGGAATCTCTTCAGAGTGAAATGATCCCATCATCAAAATACATGCAAAGAAAGGAAGAGTGAAGGACTCCATAACACCATGGTCAGTATCCTTTTATGGGTCCTTGTTTTTAGAGTGTATCTGACTTTTAGAGTGTATCTTCTTTTTGGGTTTTTTACAGTTTTGGCCTATACAACACAGAGTGTCTATATAAAACAAAACAATGTGTCCCTTAGTCTTCCTAGTCTAGCAAGTAGTAGTCCTCTTAACTAGTCCTCCTCTTCATAACTTTTATGGTCTAAGAAATGCTGACTACTTTTTTCCTGTAAATTTTCTTGATTGTTAATAATTTTATTTCAACTACTCATCAGTCATCTTTTTTTTCCAAGCCAAGGAATTCTCTGCCACCTAAACTCTCTGTGTAGAGAAGCTTTTCTACATGTCAGATAATCCTTGTTGCACCCTGCTTTAGCTCTCCTCCTTCTCCTATGTCCTTTTGGAGGTGATGGGTCAGAGGTGTGCTCAGTGTTCACTCTGAACATCCTTGACATTGTTATTCTTCCCCTCAAAAGGACTCTTGAAATGCTGCATGCTCCCTGACTGCTAGCAAGCATTGGGATGATATTCTCATGGAGTTTAAAGGTCCATTTTAAGGAGGAATTATCCACAGATTCATAGGGCCATATTACCTGAATTCAGAGGATTTTATGTCCTCTGCAGGGCAGTTTAGACAACCTAAATTTCATACCTGTGTTTTGAACTTATAGTGCGATGAATATGCCTCAGTGCTCCTGAAGGAGAAATCCCTTCCAGCAGCCAACAGTCAATGTAATGCACCTCAGCCCACTGAAAATTTAGGCAAAAATTATCTTCTGAGTAATAAAATAGAAAGTGAAGCCCGTATTCAAAAAGAAGAGGGGATGGTAGATGTTCTGAGGTTATGATTCCTGGCCTCAGTTTTCTGTTTTCAGTAGTAGTGTAACATAAAATATAAAGTTTTTTCCAAGAAAAAGAACCAGAATCAATCTACTACCACTATTTGAGAGGTAAGTAATTTCTCTTGTTTCTGGAGAAACCTTGTCAGGTTTCTTTTCCAGGTCAAAGAAGGAAGCTTGTAGTTGCTTTTGGGTTTTCATATCATTAGGCTGTGGTCAGAAGATGGTGCAAGTTGCTGTTTGAGGTTAGAATCAGACACCTCCACTCAAATTCAGGCAGTATTATTGGATATGGGCAGAGAAGTTGCAGCTAAAAATTTGGTATCATGACATTATATCAAGCATAGCTCAGCTACAATCAAATATTTATTTCCTAGTTTGAGGCTTTCATTTTATGCTCTGAATGAATAAAATACAGCCTGACCAAACAGAGCTTGTGAGACAAGTGCAAGCTCTCCTTAGAGGTTAACAACCTGATTTCTCTCTCGCACCAGTTTTACGGTCATTTAGCTCCATTGACTTCGGTGGAGTGAGTCCTGATTTACAGCATTGCTTCAGTGCAGGTTTAAAGCTGTGCTACACAATAGCAGTGCGGGTGTCAGGTCTTTGGGAGCAGTGTGTCTTTGCATTGTGCTTGCACAGTAGGATCAGTTCTGAGGCCATAAAGAAAATCTTTATTAAATCTAGACCCATAGAGAACATATTTTGCAAAAATTATTTTGGTTTCTCATTTGTGGCATTATTTTATCGTTTAATACTGGTTATGAGGTTTGTTTTCTTTTTTTTCTCCAGTGATTTGTCACTTACCGAGGTAATCCTGGGGTTTCAGATCAGAAATATAGTTCAGAGGTTTACAAAGTCCATACTTGTGCGTAATTTTGGTAGGAATAGATACCATCAAACTGAAATGAAATCTAAAAAATGCTGTTAAATTAAAAAAACCCAGAAGCCCAGGAACTAAAAAGATAGAATTAATAATTTTAGGCATGACTTGGAAATTAGTTTACCTCCTGTCATCTCTCCTAATGTTGTAAGTTTGCACACAATGGACTACCATATCTTCAATTTAATGTGCACCACCATAGGAGGCCTCTTGTGTTGCTTCTTACCTCATATTGACTTCCTAGTGTAGAGTAGGCAGGAAAAAACATCTGAGTGAATACATCTGATCAACCAATGAGAATCTGTGCTCTTAGCTTGACTCATGTTGAGACAAAATACTGTGGGAAAGCTGAGCAAGCTGAACACAATAAACTTTCAGTCTGCTTCTCTGCTACGTAGGTACAACCTTGCCTTCTGGAGTTCTCCTTTAGGATCTTTAGCTCATGTAGGCTGAGGATATAGAAGAGCACATGTGCTTTTGATGTCTCTCTGGTGTACTGCTTAAATTGCCAGAGTTCACTTTTCACAGTCCTTAGTCTGTCACTGGGAAGCCATAGAGTGATCTTTCTTGTGAGCCAGCTCTTGTCTTCTTATCCAGTGTGATGGCCATGTTCTTTGGAGAAGAGATCAGCTCTCTTCTCTTTCCCCTTAACACGATCTGAAGTGTGGTGGGAACATCAGGAGGGCAGGGCAGCATTAAAAAGAAAGATTTGTTTCCTGAGAGATGGCATTGTTTCTCAGTTCCCAGCAGCAGAAACTTTAAACTAATGACCTTTCGGGAACATGTAAGCCAGCTGAGCCCGACTCATGTTCGTTTTGATGATTTGATATTTTGTTATGATCATTTTGAGCAGGGACAATGTTTTGCAACATCATATCAATGATAATAATAAATAAAACCATACTCCCTTTTCTCCTCCAAAAACAACCTCCACCGTGGTTGTTTACCCAATGGGTCTTGTGGGGCTTCTAAGCTTTTACAGTTGTCAGGGTCAGTGACAGACTGTGCTGAATGAACCAGGTACCTGTAGTGCCACTTCTGTTTTTCTCTTCCTCCCCCTCACCCAAATCCTGACTTTAGGGAGGGAGCAGATATTTTTATATTTTTTCTTGTATGCCTGGCTTGCTGGGAGAGCCACATAGCTGTGGTCTGTTTGCTCAACATTAGCTGTGCTGCCCAAGTGTGAAAGCAAGCATGGAGTGTAGATTCTCTCCGACTTCTGTGGGATCTGGAGCAGATCCATGAGGAATGCTACTGTTTTCAGCACTTCCCTTGCTCTGCCTAAGACCAGGCACGCTGAGATATGAATGTTGTTACAGCTGCCACATACTATATATAAGCCTCATGTTGATGATTATTGCTTTAAACTAGAAGGTCTTTGTTTAAAAATGTTTTCTTCCCTCTAGAATCTACCAGGTTGTGTTATACTTAAAGTAATGCTTTCTATTTTTGTTGTTGTTAACAGTGTACCTGGAATTTACATAATATCACAGTTTGTATTTATTAAAAAATAGTTTATTTATTTGTTTATTTATTGTGCAGACAGCTTTATAGTAGTGGAGAACTAGCCTCGAATTAATTGAAATTAATTGGCCTATTCATTTTTCAATTGTTCATAAAATTTTCTGGTTTGGTTTCTTTGTTATTTCTAGTGGACCTGTTTTGATCTATTCCCTCAATTATATAATTATATATTAAAATATAATGAACTCTGTTGCATTTCAGAGAGCTGCATGGTCAACTCATGTAATTTCTGTTACCCTGCAGAATGCCATGTCACACTGCCAATGCTTGGAAGCACTGAATGCTGGCTTCTGCAAGACTGGAAGGAAAGGAAGACCTGGACACATTGACCACATCTAAACCATTAAACAAAATTAGTCAGAGAATTTTCCTGGAGGCCAATTGGCATGAAAGAGCTTGAATCCACGCAGCTAAACTCTCTTGCCCTCCAAATCACAGTGGCCACATCCAAAATATCTACTGGAGATGGTGCCTGACCTGGGTCAATACCCAAGCTGTGCTTTGGCATTGTCTGGAAGAGCATTAGCAGGCTTGCACCAAAACCATGCCAGGGACCAGCTCAGTAATATGGACGGTTTCGAGCCCATGCCTTGCTGGTCTTGTTTAGTTTATTTAATGTCAGAGGGAAACCTCAGCAATTCTGCCAGGAGTCAACAGGAAACCCCTTCTGGCCTCAGCGACCAGAAGCTGCTGAGAAATACAATCGTTAGGTTGTTCACCTCCTTCACATTTGGATTCTTTCTCTCTCTCTCTATTTTTTTTTTTTTTTTCCCAAATGAGCACTGAAAATTTTTGAAATCTCATGGACTAGTAAAATTGGGTTGTTGCCTGCACAAACTTGTTAGTTTTGAACTACCAAGATATTTTTCACACAGGCTGAGCTTCTGGAAAAGCCAGCTCTCATCTCTGTTGAAGGATGTCCTATGGCTTTGAGCAAGTTTCTAAGAGCTTGTGTGACCAGAGCCCTGTTTGGATATAGGGGTAAAAAGCAATGAGCTGTTGAGATACAAACACACCATTTGCTTGAGGTCACATAAGCATGCTAAACCCGTGTGGGCATAAAATTCCCCTTGCTTTCTGTGGCAACTTTTTTCACATGTCTGGGAAGGGGTTTATTTTAAACCTTGCAAAAAGGACATGAGTAGGTTGTTACATCAGGACCTTTTCAAAGTCAGAGTTCCGAGGCTGGGTTTGGATGAGCCTGATATGTCCTTCATACAGTGTGAGGTAGTGGAGAACTTGTGCTTTGTGTTTCTAGAGCTAACTCTGTGCAATGGTTCCCCAATTATCCCATGGAACACTGTACTTCACAGTACTGTATTATACTTCTGCCTGCAGCAATATAAATCAGAATCGGGCAAGTCATGTCTGAATCTTTTTCTCTATTCTGAAGATAAATGGCAGTGAAGGCCAAGTAGTTTTAAAAAGCTCATAGTACAAAATTATTATATTAGGCCATGCTGTGTTACTGAGATTACAGAAAATTATCTACGTGTATTGAATTAAACCATGATTTTCCAATGATCTCAGCAGCAGCGGCAGAATTGGGACAATTTAATCATTGTGTTATCAGTTTGGTAGGTAACTACTATCCCGAATTGCTGCTCAGAGTGAAAAAAATGGTATTGTTTTATCCAGATACTAGCCTTTATTTAACTTCCAGCACTAGCCCTTGCTTTTCTTAGACCTCAGGCATATATTTGAATTTCTGAAGCTGACAGGTACTGATTTTAACAACATTTAAAGCAATGCATGTTTTGCCTCAGGTTTGCTACAGGATGAGTGTGCTCTTAATTAATGTGGTCATTTGATGTACAGCACCTTGCTGAACTATTAGAACTTGAGTATGGTTTTACCCAGTGTTCCTTTTTAGATAAAAATTACCTATTAATGGATCAGTCTCATAAAGAGGATTGTAGAGCCCTGCACGTGTATAGTCATACCTGGCCCAGGCTGTGCAAATCTTATTTAATGAAAATGTTATGAAGCAAAGAATCAAGTTATTGCCCAGAATGATATACTCAGAAATTGGTATTTTTCCTCTGAGCTGGATTTTGAAAAGCAGGAAATATGGTAAAGCAGAGGAGGAACATTTAACCTTATCTAATTTTGCCTCCCTTTTCCTTCCCTTTTCTGTCTTGCCCCTCAATCTTTGAGTACTCTCCCATGGATGCTTGCATATGGCAGTGGCTCTACTCAGACCTATAGAGACCAGTGCATCAGTTAAGGTTTGTAAGGCCATAATGTGTTTATTTTTGCAGTCTGATCTTGTGAGAAACTGAAGAGGTCTTGCATCTCCCTCCTACTGATAACAGTGGTGTTGAAAGAGCTCAGTGCATTCCAGGGAAAAGCCTTGGAGGCTGTGGGTTAGAGAGCTGCTAACTCTCCTTTGGAAGCACATGCAGATTCCTTTGGCCTTCACTGGGGGAAAGCCTGGCTCCCCATTAAAGAAAAAGAAAAGAAAACAACAAAAACTTAAGACACAAACCTCCATCACAATAGTTGTGGTGGTCCAAATAAAACATAAAAACCCCAGTCTCAGCCCAAGCACTCAGTCTGGGGAGTCTTTGGAATTAGGGGCTTGAAGCTTGACCCAGAGATGAGTCCATGGTCTCTTTGTGGAAGAAGGATACAGGCTCTGGCCAGGCTAAATTGGGCTTTGGTGTGCAAGGACCTAGCCCAGTGGCCTGGGCTGGTAGTCTCCACCTGCTGGCTCAATGCTCATTCACCCTGCACAGGCTCTGAGCTGTGCTCTGCAGCCATCACCCCAGGCTTCATCTCAGGCTCTTTTTGACCCTCTTTGGCTGTTTTAAAGCAGAATCCTTTCAGCTTATATTCTCTCTCAAACAATTCGCCCTCCTCCCCCCACACCCCCACCCCTTCTCTACTTCCACAACTGAACTCACTTTCCCAAACTCCCCATTCCACCATCTATCCACTCCATATGTTTATATTTTCCTATTGCTGAGGCATGGCATGCTGACCTGCCTGGACAGAGCTCCTTTATCACAGAGATAAACATGATGTCCCCCTCACATAGAGTTTCTATCATGTGTGACCTTTCATCTTGAACTGCCATGACCTTTTTTTTTTTTTTGTTAATGCTGTACTGTGCTGCTTGCAGAAGCCAGGAAAGAAAATCTTTTGTTTCTAGATAGAATACTGCTAAAGGACATGATACGGTCTTGTTTTTAATCCAGCTAATTAAAATCTGCATGTGCAGTGTAACTGAGAATGCAGCCTTCGCCCACCACTTTCCCACAGGCAGGGAATAAAGGCCTTTAGTGCAGCAGCAGCTAGCCACCCTTGGATAACAGAGAACAGAGACCACAATTCATCCCAGCCTTCCTTATCATATTCGCAGAGGGCTTTCCCCTCCCTCCCTCTTTCCCTCCCCCTCTCTCCATGGAATCACTTACTGTAGCTATGTGCCTCTATATATCACTGCAGAATGTAATCAAGTTAAAAATATGTTAGCTCACATTTATCTATGCTCCAGTGAGCTTCAAATATAATTCATTTCTAGAAAAAAAAAAGAAAGAAAGAAGGGGGGGGGGGAAGGGGGAAAAGAGAAAGAGAAAGAAAAAAGAGAAAGAAAAAGAAAGAGAAAGAAAAAGAAAGAAAGAAAAAGTGTCTATTTCTAATCAAGTGTCAACCCTAGTTATTTTAAAGCAGTTCTGCCAAGAACTAACCGAATATCACAGTTTAGCAGTTCACACTTTTGTATGTTCATTATGTTGGCTTTTTTGGATTTACTGGATGGTTGTGGTTATTACTAAAGCTGCCTTTTGTGTGTGTGTGTGTCAGGGAGAGGGTGCCATGGAATTTATTCTTATGAAACATTTTCTTGGTTAGTTTTACACTTCTTGGTTTTTGTTGGGTAACTGAAGTGGGGAGGCAGGAGGAAAAGGAGGGCAGCCTGGTGGGAAGGAGCAGTGAGGGCAGAATGGGAAGCACTAAAATTGAGCCCCCACCTGTTTTCTTTTTCTTCAAGTCATGTTTTATATGATGATGATGAGGTCATCAGGATGCATAAAAAGGAGATTCAAAACTTGGAGGGAGACTGTTCAACATGAGTAGAAAATACATTTCAGTGCATGTGAAGAAGCCCTTCCCCCAGAGAAGCACACAAACAGGCTTTCTGTGGTCATTCCCTGGTAACCCGCACAAAGAGCTGCTCAAACAGCTGTGCCTTTGGCTGAGCACCATCCATGGGGCTGCTGTGGAAAATGCTGATTTTGGGGCATTAACTTTCCCAACACAAATTCAGAGGAAATATACTTACAGTTATTAAAGGAAGGGATTGTGAATCCTGAATAAACGTGCGCCGTGTTGGGAAATGATTTCCTTTATTTATTGTAACAAAAGATTTATATTTGCACTGTACTCAGGGAATGATTAAGGTATATGAAAAAGTGATGTTTTGAATTCCAATAAAGCTTATTAGGTGACATCAGTCTAACTAAAGTACCTGACACCACATTTTAAAAATATCCAAATATTTTGAAAAGAGAGAACAGTATGATTAAAAGATGTCAGAAGTACCATGCTGCCTATAAATTAAAATATGCCACATTGATCAAGCACGAGAGTGCTTTTCATAAAAATTTGGTTATCTTATGCTGAAAATTCGGTTCTCTTATGCTGAATTTAAGCAGGAATAGAGATCTGTATACTTTTCTGCTTTTACTGCCTATGGAAGGACAATATTAAATAAGAAATAGCTATTACTATACTTGTATAATTCTGATATATTATATTTATATACCATGGCATAAGTTTTTATATATTTTGGAATTAGTGTCAAATCAGTAGAACAGTGAAGAGATTTATATGTATTTTACCAAGTTAAGGTTTTCTGTTTCTCATATTTTGAGGAATATATTCAATAATTGCTCTTTAATAGTGGCACCTACTTTGACACACTGAAAAGATTGTTAATGTCAAGTCACATGTTTGATATGAAATTAGTGTTTGCATATTGTATAAGCAATATAAGATTTATGAAGCTTCATGTGTTCCATTTAAGTGGGCTAATCCTAATAAATGTGGCATTTTTTGTAGCAGTATTCCTTAGACATAAAATTAATTTGTATTTTGGGGGACAATTACAATTTTTATGGGCAGAGTGAATGTTAAATTATGTCCTGTAATTCCATGTAACTAATAACATAAATTATGGTGGTGATTATTATTTTTGTCACTAATAGCTGTTGTTGTAGAGCACTTTTTAAGGAGAGGCCACATAACAAGAACTGAAAATCAACCCATTGCTATGTTAGTCACACATGGCAAGCAGCATGGCATAAATTCCCTCTCAAAGTTACTGAAAGATGCTGAACATCAGGGCATGCTAAAGGTCAGGCTTAATAATGGGGCATAAATCTCAGATCCTCACAATGAACATCTAATATATTGAAAGTCAGGATGTCTTTACTAAGTCCCTAAACCTCTTTGTGCACTCAAAAAGCTGCATTCACAAAGTTTAGCTTGTGATAGGACCCAGAAGTGTTTAGCAGGTTCTTGTCAATACACTTAATGAAAGGAGGACCAAAATAACATTCTGTAATCTCACATGTGGGACCTGAACCTGAACTTCTGATGTTCTGATTCATCTGTGTCATCATCAACTGCTTACAAGTATTCCTTGTTGGTGATTCCATGGAAAATAAGACTGTGACAGGACTTGAAATTTTGTATCAATTTTTGGATAGTTTTCAGTTCCCAATTCAAAAATTTATTTCAAAGTTTCAAATTTATTTCAAATTTTCATCGTTTATATGTCTACTTTTTATGCCACCTTTTTGTTAGCCTTTAGTACAACAGATATAAACTGATCTTTAAGAACTAATAGAATATTCTACACTAAGTGAAAGTCCAGAATACTGAAGAGGCTGGCATGTCATCCGTGGCAGTTATTTAAAATATGCAGCCATGGCTGCAGAAAGATCCCTTTAAAAATGTCCATTCTTTCCTATACTAACCCGATATCAAAGCAAGAACTAAAATCAGAGCCAAAAGGAGCTAAAGGAGTAATTGTGATTAAATTCCTTTTGACACTGCAAATTCCCCTCGCAATCCAATTCTCAGATTTCACTGCGTCCCTTCTTAACAAAAGCTGGCTGGCCCAATTGTGCAAGAATGTTTTATAAGGCTATGAAGCCAAGGGCTGGTTAATCAGGCCCTTTCTGCAAACGATAAAGACCAAGGAAGAAATGCTGCAACCAAATTGATGATTCAGGGGGACAGCAAGAGGCAGCTGCTGAACTGCAAACAGCATGTGAGTCACCCTCTCCTTCACTCTTGGATGAAAAAAAACCCAAACCAAAACAATAATATTATTAGAAATTACTTTCTCTACCCTCAGATTGGAGGAGGAGAGTGGCAGCACATCTGTCCTTGCTTAAATAACTAGGTAAGTTTATTACTGGTGGTGGATGGAATGGTGTAGCCACATAGCTCTGGAAATGGAAGAGTAATGCTGACCAAATAATCATGCCAAAGTCAGGTTTTACCTGCTAAGAATAATTCTGTGTGAATAAAAACCAACTCGGAACCTGGGATTTAGCCTTCTGCAACAGAGCAGTCACAACAATAATCCTAATAAGTAATGGGAGCATAGGGACAGCGCTTGTTAGTTATAAATAATTAATTATCAACAATGGGAAGCCTGTGGTAGCAGCAGGAGCCCAAGGCTGGTGCCCTGCAGGTACGTGGCAAATGAAATGTGATGGGCACATGGCGTGTCTCCTCCCCCTGCCGGGCTCAAGTGAGAGGTGTAAACTACTGAAACAGAACAGGGGAACTACTTACTGAAGGCATTGTAGAGACTTCTTTCTACTCATTTATCCCTTGTTTGTCAGTAAGGTCCCAGGTGTTTTTATAGAACACGACAATGTCCAGAAGGAGCAAGGTGAGCTTCCATTCAGTTCAGCATTAAATTGAAAATGGGTCCTTGCAAGCTCTTCATCTCTTACCTGTGGTGAGAAGCCTTGAACTCCTTTGAAGAAAAAACAACTGAAATCCGTTTTTCCAAATTCAAGCCTGATGCTGTTCCCATTCATATTGGTTGGATCAGTTTGCCTATCTCCTCCAACACCAGGTTTTTATCTTTCCCTGCAGAAAATAAAGTCCTGAACTGTACCTTCTACCTAAAATCAGGAAGACAGTTTTGGATAGGTAGAGTATCCAAAGTTCAGTTTTCTGAAATTGTGCCCACAAGCAATTAGCCAGAGTTTGGCTCTCTCAATTTGTTCACTTTCTATGAGGATGGCAATATTATGACATTTAATATGAATGCAATAATCCAAAGAAAAACAAAATAACATGGTTTATACATTTTCTGGTACCAAGGGATTACCATTTACTACTGCTGCTATTCAGAAATACTTACATACATATATGTAGCCTTTCTAAGTTTCTCAAAAGAAATGGGAACAGGATTGTATCTGAGCAAGCAAACTAAACATTTACTATGGGGACTAAAATAATTCGTGGTTCATCTCACTTTTACCTTTTTGTATACTAAACATTGAATTATTTCTCTCTGACAGACAAGTACTATGCATATGCGTGGCCCAACACTTCTGCCTTGCTCCCTATCACTGCAGGAGGATTGGGACAATTCTGTTTGCACCAGATCAGGTAGGACATTGGCAGCAGCGGACGTTTTACTACCACTGCTGCAGTTTTTAGGTTCCAAACAGCTGAAATGTGCTGAGTGCCTCCTTTACAGCTTTAACCTATTGAAGAAAAATGGAACATCTCTGAAAGTTTCAGTTCAAACTTTAGCCACCATCAAATCTGGCATAATCTGTTTTTCAGAGGCACACATGTGAGTTCTTAGAAGAAAATACTCCTGAACACTAAGCAGTTGTTAACGTTTACCTCTGATGACATCTTTGGGAAACACACTGAAACACCCCACAGGAACAAGGGATGCATAAAGCCTACAAGCTCTTTACCAGGTGGAAAAATCATTGTGTAACAGCTAAGAGATGGAATGAAAGAAAAGAGACTCAGTTCAACACACATGAACTTTCTGAATGAAGGTAACTGAAAGGTCAAGAGAATTAAGAATAATCTGAGTGACCAGCAAGGTGGTGAGGCACACACCAAAAATCAGCTTCAGGTGTGCTTCCAATCAGCTTCTTATTTTGAGAGAACATAATTTCAACCTTATTTTTTGCACCTGCCAGCTGGTTATCTAGATTAGCCTGATACTTAACATGTGCCCTGAGAGTTTGCTCCCTTTTTTCTGAGGCTGTGTTGCTCCCTGTCATGATGCTCATGTCTTGAAGGTCAATAAATGTCCTTTATGTATACCTGCAAATGCTCATCAAGATGCTTTGATCTCTGTTTAATGTCTTTCTCTGAATTTCTTTCTTTTAATTTCTAGCTTTAGTATTTTCCTCATCTTTTGTCTCAAATGCTTTTCTTTAGCTAGCAAGATTTTTGATTTCTACTTTCTAACTGTGTTCTCTCTTATATTTCCAAGTGCTCGGGACATTCTGATGCTTTATAAAAGTCCTTGCTTAGATATGCTTTTTCAGAGACTCAGCTGCTCACACCATCTTTTTTCTAAGAGTTTTTTTTATTTTGGTGGTTACTACCCTGACAGATGGAATTCTTGAGTCTTGCATTTGAATCTGGTACGTAATCTAAAAAAAGCTAGGTGGCCTTGGTGTCACTTGTGAGGTTGGGATTTAATTTCTTTCTTTATTTACGGGCAGCTAAGAACTTTATTGGCTTCTCTAATGAAGATGGAAATATTGCCATTGGAGCTAAACTGAGGTTTAGGAGGGGCAATTGTTTTAAAAGCAGTGAATTTAGGCAAAATTGTAAACTTTCTCAGTGTGATGAAACATAATGTGTTCCTTTGAAGCATGTTTCAAAAATGAGATGTTTTAATTAATCATGCTTTGAATTTAGTATATGAGTTGACTTTTCATCTCTGACTTGATTAGCTGTCAAAATATTATGAATTATAATACTATTTTGAATAATTTTTTAGAAATTCTTTGTATGCTGCCTTGAAGAAGATCATAACATAAATTCAGGCAGTTCTAAACTCCTTCCTTCAATTTCAATTCATTCACTCTTGGAACAAATCCTGCTGAGGTCCCTGTGAGTAAGCGACAATCTGGCCCATGATCTGGGAGAGTTGCTAATCTTATTCTTACCATAGCTGTGTCTTGCCTGGTATCCTGCTTTGTGTCTGTTCGGCTCACTATGGAAATAAATTATCCTTTGTCAATGTCTTGTTGGTAGATTTAAATAAGTCTTAGAAGATTACTGCGACACAGTTTTCTCTGTCAAAACTCTGCTGATTTGACTCTGTGGCATCCTGAACATCCAGTCATTTCATTATTTTGCTTTTAATGACTATTTCAAAGTAATGCCTTGAACGACCAGTAGACTCTTCTAAATAAAGGTATGACACTTGTTCCCTCCAGTCTTCTGGAGCAGTTGTTGTTTTCATGTAGTCTGAAATTTTTGTTTCCTGACAACTTGCATGTCTTGTGGGTCTGGTAATTTTTAAAAAGTTTCATATATTGGCAAGTCAAAATTTTGCACAGCTGCTTCTCTTTATTAAAAAATGAAACAAATGCCTCCCCACCCCAAAAAAGCCAACTCCCCAAAAAATCCCAAACCCAAAACAAAACAATGAAACTCAAGAAGTTTTGAGATTAGTAATTCCCTGATGTTATGAGCAAAAAAACTGATGCAGGAAAATAATCTAGCTCTCCAACAAAATGCCACAGATTTTCTAATTGGTTTCTTTAGGTCCTTCTATTCTAATGCCATCACTGAGTTTTGTATGAGCTTTTTGCTTCTGATGTCTTTACTTTTTTTTTCCCCACCACCTCTCAGCTTGTGATAAACCCTCCAATTTGTGCCCCAGCTTCCTGCTCCTGATATGCAGAACACATGTCAGAACAACTGGCCTGACTGGGAATCAAAAAAAAACAACAACAAAAAAACTACCAAAAAGAAAAAACAAAACAAGAAAACTAGAGAGAGAAACTATAAAATAAATAATAGAGAAGTACAAGCACCAACCCAGTATGAGCTCTTCGGTGTCAAAATCCAGATTTTGGAGATTCTAGAGATTCAGTTGTAGTGTAAATGAATCTGAGATTTTTTTTTTTTTTTTGTTGCTCATATAAATTTCTTTGGCTTGTAAAAGATTCAATGAACCCATGGCTGTTTCTCATTAGTGGTGGCTGTCACTAAAATGAATATGTTGCTGAGTGTTCAGTTTCTGGGAAACGTGGTTGAAACACGAGCAGCTCTCTCGATGCAGAACTCAGAGTCAGATGTTTTCAGAGGGGATGTTCCCCATTAAGTAATGACAGAGAACCATACGGAACACATTACAAATCGAAATACTGATTGATGAAGTGCCTGTGGTCAGCTTTCTACAGAAATGAGAATTTTGAACGTATTATCACGTCAGCATGGAATTGATCTCATGTACAATCACATTTTGTTTTCATTTCTTTTTTGCTTTACAGTCTCACACATGCAGTTCCAGATCACGTTTATAGTGAGCAGAACCTCAGACTAAAGGAAATAAAGCATCAAGTTTGAGCTCTGATGTTTCATTGATTTAGCCAAGTTCACAGAAGCCAAATATGTCTGAGTTTGTTCACACAGCTGGTGAGCTATAAAGTCTTTCTCCCAGTAGTAAACTTCTCCCCTCCTTCCAAGAGCTGGGAGAAGGGACTCAAAGTTTGCTGTAGCATGTAGACCTTGGGGAGGGAGAAGTGGGGTCACCTGGTCAGGCAGAGCTGCTCTTGTGTGAGATTGCGTTTATCAGACTAAAAGCTCCTCTTTGTCTTCCCCAAAGTAGATGCTTTCCTTCTTCCACTAGCCCATTTGCAGGAGTTTGGTGAGGAAAATCAACTGGTTCATGCTGACTTTAGGGCAAGATTGCTTGATTTGTTTGCATTCAAGTTACTTATTAGTCTAGGTGTAAGTTCAGGTTTGTTTCAGATACAGTGACCTCTTCTGTTTTACACAGAAAGCAAACAGGACTGAGCATATAAAGCCTGTGTACACAAATCCCAATGAATGCCTGCCTGAGTCAGAGTGTATTTAAAGAAAAAATATATAGTCAAATGGTAAATTTAGAACCTTGGGTCAAAGAATCTAGCCCTTTATATTTTTTGCCAAACAATTCTTAAATGGTGCTTCAGTAAAAGCCTGAGCTGGAATAGACTTAGACACATATTTAGCATGATGTTGTGAACACTTAAGTATTTCTGTTTCTGAGATCCCAAAATGAGATTATTAGAGTGGTAAGGCACATCAGGTGTGAATGCCAAGTCTTGCTTGTGCCTTTGCTAATGGAAACTCACTCAAGTGAGTAGAGTTGCTTGGTTTACACTCACACAGCTGAGGTCATGGCTTGGCCTAAGACCTAAAAGCTTTGAACATAAGGGAAAAATAACAATCAAATGTCTGCTAATGCCTAGAAATGTGAACAGTGGACTGAATCTAAAATTTAAAATGAGGAGAGAGAAATATCAGGCATTTATGTAAAGCACTTAGGTAAAATTTAGGGTCTATTTTTTCATAATAATTGATTTCAGACAATTGGATCTGATTATTCAGAATTGTTAAGAATGCAGAATCCTTAACGGAGGTCTCTGAAAATGAAACCTTTGAGGCTTACGGCAAAAAAAAAGTCTCCTAGCCCTCTTAAATACAAGTGAGTGGTTGGTTTTCCCCTAAGAATTAGTCATGGTAAACTGTCTTTCAGGGATCTGATTTCTGCCCTTCAGACTTCTACAAATGTTGTTCAAAATGCAGAACAAATGTACCTTCCTGATAAACAATTTGTTGCTTTTCACTTTGTGTTTATTCATGTCAGAAATGTGCATTGGTATTTAAGCAAACAATAGAGTTTAAGTGCTTAATTATTTAAAAGGATAAATAAATGTGGAATAATATGAGGAAATATTTACAAGCAGCTGCTCAGGAATATCAAATTTCAAGTTACCTGTAGCTTTCATAATTATTTCAATGTTCTTGTGTTATTAAAAATATAATGCAGATATCATAGTGATAGTAAGGATGAGTAATTAGCTGAGATTCTACTACCTTTCAGATATTTAAGTCAGGAAAATACTAGAAGTCTTTTTGACAGTGATGATTAATCTTTGGCAACCGGTACAAATTTTTGGTGGGACTGAAGGGCTTCCTGGCAGGAGGAAGGTTGAGGAGAGCTACAAGTGTCATTCAGATCATGTACAATTTTCTTACCATACACAAATAGCCTGCAGTCTTCATGGCTTTTCAGCCCGGCACTGTGAGCTCTGCTCTCAGAAATGTTGCAATTGTATTTTTGGTACTGTCCAGGAATTGCAAGTTTGAGCTTAGATTGGGCACAGATTAGGAAAGACTCACTGAGCTTTTATCTGGCATGAGGGTCAGATCTCATGAATCCTGCTAGTCTTGGAGGATCAAATATTCCAAAGTCCTCACTGAGACTGCTTCCCCAGCCCAAGATGAGCAATAGTCACAGTCCTTGTCTGAACAGGAGAGCATTTTGGGTGAGATGAGGGAAAGGTTGATGGCATTTGCTCAGACCTTGTGTGTATCTCAGGAGGACTGCCATAGTATAGGTTGGCCTGGGATAGATGGCTGAGGCTTTGGTGCCAGAAAGACTAATTAGTACTGGACTGACACATGCACATTTCTGGCAGTATAACCAATAGATAGGTTTTGTGACTTCTAGGCTTATTCTGCACTCGCGGGAAGCAAAGGTGTGGTTCCTAGCTCCTGAACCTGCCTCAAGCGAGGGCTGAGCAGACTTGCCCTGCAAACCCCTGGCTATTTGCCTGAGCTGCTCTCCTGAGCTGGAACTTGCACTGATGTGAATGTGTGGTGAATAAACTTAGAGCTGCAGAGTGAGGTCAATCAAACAGGTTATCTGTGGGCTTGGGCTGCCTTTTTTTCTTTCCAGCTCTAGGCACCCCAAAACTGATAGGCTACCTCAATGAACTAGAGGTTCTCCTATGATCAGATTAAATAAGGAAATTCCTCTTTCTCCTTCCACTGAAAGCTTTTAAGCTTCTCCTGGGACCTAAATGAGGGAATTAGGAGTCTAGATATTATTGAATATATTGATATTATTAATCTGCTCCAGAACTTGGTTTTTTCGTGTATACATGAAGATAACAGCGTAGTTTTGTCTTAGATAAAAAATTCAGGTAGCATTATGTGAATTGCTATAGCTGTAGTTACCATTTTCCACAAGTATGTGTTACAAATAGAGAAGACTTGCCAATATAATCATCACTAATACAGGTTTCTCTTTCCTTTTGCTTAGTTTGTTTTGAGTAGTTTCTTCCGAATGGCTGTGTTCGATTTTGTACCTTTGAAGAGGATTGCTTTATTTTTTTAACTTGCCAATTCTTACACATTTCCGCAACCCTAAAAAGAATATTTTCAGAATGGTCAATTAACTAAAGACTTTCTCTCTTTCTCAGATGTGGCCTGGTGCTTGTATGTGGGTCTGGAAATGCTATTACCTGCCAGAGCACAGTGAAACTGGTGTGATACAGACGTCTAAATCTTCTGAGACTCTTGGTGTCGTATAGAAGATCTGGCACTAGTGCAACCATTTAGGTTACTGGTATGTGTTTTTATTGAAAAACATCCCAGTACAACAACATTTATGGATATAAAGACATCCTATGTTGTTTCTTCCCTGTACTGCTATTTCCTTTCTAGATTGAAATAAGTGATTCTGCTAAGAGTACCAGTATAACTGCACCAATATTAAATGTTGTATTAACTATATCTGACATCTTGTTGAAAGTTGTGACAGGCTTCTAAGTGCTAGTCTGTTCTGAAACTGAGATTTAAGGTCTAATTCCATAAAACTTTGCTTTCTTTTTAGATTGGAGCTTTTTGTCTCTTTGGCTCTCATGGAAGATTTTTCTGTGGTTATATTTATGCTGCCAAATCAGATTGGGATTCAGACTTCGGGTAGGACTTTGGGTGTTGTTATTTCTGTCTCATAATAATGGTAAAACAAGGATTAGGAACAGTGTGAATGAAGAGTAAGGTTTGAAGTTTTTGAAGCAGAACTGTCTCTCACCAGAAACAAGTCCATGCTAATGTTGCACTTTATGAGACTTTGAGTTTCCCTAGAATTTTTGAGGCAGTCATCTGAGAGCTTAACAGCAAGGCTGCCTAAAAAGTAAACAAACCCTTTTAGATGTGGTGAGCAGATCAGATTGGATATGAGTTCCAAGAATGTACAAAATTACATCTATTTAATTTAGCAACAGAAATGTTACTGCACAGTGATAGCACACTCATGACTCACCTCCAGTGTCGCAACACCATTAACCAGAGAGATTGGACACAGAGATGACTTGGCCTTGCTGGGAATACCAGTAAGAAGCCTAACCAGTGCCAGGCATGCTGTTTTTCAGCTCATGTGTTAGTCGTATACAGAAAAATTTATTCCCAACTAAGTCACATCAAGCAGCACCAAACTAGCTATTACAGTTGCTGGATTTCCATGGCTACTCCAGGGCTCATCCTGTTAGAATATTACAGCTGGGTGATCACATCTGGCCATCAGAGAGCAAATTGAGATCTACTGTTTCAACAGAAAAACTGGTTTGGACCTGTGCTTCCTATTCAGGATTATGTATTGATCTGCAGTTTCAGTCCTATTAGGTTCTTGATTATGTAACACTAATCGTTACTATTTTCCAGAGTGACATGAGGTTTCCACCATGTTTTGCTTTTCCTGGAGTGATGTGGGACACAACCCTCACCCCTCAAAGAAAATCCCCAGGTCCCTTTTTTTTCCTGACCATCTTACCTGTATGGTGCAAAACTATCTTTGTTAGAAGAATCAGCAGATACTGCAAAACCGATTATGCATTGTACAGTTTTGCTGCTTTTTATCCCTCTCGTTTTTTTCTGAATTGTCTGATTACTGAAAAGCATCAAATACAAAAGGAGAACATAAAGCAAAGGTAGAACTTTTCATTTGCTTGGGGCCACTCAGCTCCCAAGAGAGCTGTAAGAGGGCCCTTCTAAATCCCAGAGAAAGAGCATGTTTTTCTGTAAATGCTCTCACGTTCTCTCTTGCTCTCACTTGCTTTAAAGCATACATCTGACACAAATTAATCTGCAGGGTTTTTAGTCATTTCCCATCCGCTGCTGGGGCAAATTAGACTTGCTGATGTTGTTTTGGCCTAACCCTGAAGCAGCATGAAAGGAATGGCCCAGAGGGAGAGCGAGCATGTTCTCCTTGGCTCTTCTACCATGCACTCTCCAGCCTGTTCAACAAAAAAAATAGTTCAATTGGCCTGAAAGGCACTGAAAACCCCTCTGTAGTACCTTAAAGAATCAAAATTACTTAATTAATGAGGAGACCATTATGTGAGGTTACCATATGAATGAGTAAGTGGACTGCCTGAGTTACAGAGCAGGAAAGAGGAAAGGATATCTGAGGTCAGACTTGTCAGGGTAAAGGAATCCTAAACAATGAGGGCATTGGTTTAAGATTTGAGGAAGAATTTGAAAAAGAGCCCTGAGAGTGAAATTAAATGAAGCATGGGAGAGTATTTGTGGAGATTAGCAGTGCAGTGAAGGAACCCAGAGCAGACTGCCAATTGCCCCTAAGCACAGGCAGCTTTAACTGGGCTGATGCAGACAGGAATTAAGCAGTACTGGAGTTTGCCTGAAAACTATTTTCTTGAGCAATGTTAAAGATTTTCTCTCTCACACCCCCCTTTCTTTCACTTACTTCTGAAAGTGAACATGCCCCTGTCTCAGCTGCATGTGGGTTTTTTTGCCAGGCAGAGTCATGACAGAAGCAGATAAAGCAGAGTCTTGAAAAACACTTGGGCACTCTCAGAGTAAATGTGAGATTCACTTAGTAACACGGGATTGTCATTGCAAACGTGCTGCTTCAGATGAAGAAAGGACAAAGCCTAGTGAAACTAACAAAATTAATGCCTACGCTTATAGCTGAAGTCTGGGAGACATATTTGCTTACATATAGATACTGGATTACTGAAAACTAGATTATTTTTCTGAAATGTGTGTGCTTACAGTGCTTTTCACAGCTCTTTGAGGCCATTTCAAGATTATGCTCCTTGGAGTTTTTCTTATTAGTTATAGTTTACAGAAAGTAGTATCTATGATAGAACAAATATCCAATAACCAGATGAAGGTGGCAATATTTCGTAAGGTGTTGACTGCAGTACTTATTTTATTTGCTTTGGTTTCATTTGCTGTCTTTCTGAAACAGTACTCACATATTCTGGAATAAAAATCCTGGCTGCTGCATATGAGTTCCTAGTGCTTTTCCTGTCAGCTACACGCAGAATTCTTGCTGAAAGCAAGGGGAAAGTGAATCATCTCTCTGAAAATACTTTTATTGTGTGCCTTTACAGAAGACAATGGATTAGATCGTGAAAAACATTTGTGAAACCATGCAGACAATCCCAAGAAATACCTGCCAGACCCTGTAGGAAGTCAGAGATCATATGCAGACCAGGTTTTTCAGATATAACTGATGGCCCCCATTGACTGTGTGGTTTGGGAGGATCTAAGAACTTTGGAGAACAGTAATTCAGTGCTTTGGTGTTTAGTCCTGCTGTACTGTGATAGCCAATAGCTGGCTGAAGAGATGGAAGGAGTTCTTTATTGTGGGAGTGGTCAGGCACGGGAACAGGTTGGCCGGAGAAGCTGTGGATGCCTCATCCCTGCAAGTGTTCAAGGCCAGGCTGGATGGGGTTTTGAGAAACCTGGTCTAGAGAAAGTTGTCCCTGTCCATGGCAGGGGGATTTGATCTGGGTGGTCTTCAAGGTCCTTTCCAACCCATACTGAGATTCTATGGATTAATGTCCAGCTTTAAAAAGCTGCACTGTATCTTTAGCAATAGGTATGCTAGGTAATCTTGAGTTTTACAGCTGTAAGTCTTCAACACTGGGACTTAGACTTCCAGAGCAGTTCCTACATTCTCTTGAGGCATCAAGGCAACCTGTGTGCCTAAAGTGCTGCTGGGTAATGGACTGAAATGCTTATGTGGCCTTGTGAAGAGTCATTCCTAAAACTTCACTGGTTTGTGTCCCTGAAACATCTAGGTGTTTCTGGGAAAGGGGGTGGAGGTGGACCTTAAGGGAGTGAAGGTGGACCCTGACTGTCAGCAATCATAATAGTTTTCAAGTGACACTGAAACTGCTGTCTGGCTGATGTTCTAAAATGGAGTGAATTAGTGGAATCCACACAAATGTTGCTTCATTACATAAACTGCATTTCAGAAGCAGATTGGATGACATTTTCATGTTCCCCTTTGCAGCAATTGTTTCATTTCTCTGCAAAAGAATAATTTAAGTAATTGGAATTTTCCTGCAGGATAGGAAAAAATTACCCGCCTTCCATCCCGTTCTTTTTTATTTTCCCATCTCTTATTTTAATTGAAACCAAAATTGTTTGAAATATTAAATACCATTAGAGGCCTCCCATAACTAGAGCTGTGTGGGAAATACTTTTCTAACCTGCACAACTTCTGTGTTTTCCTGAACACTTCTGTTCTGCTCTGAGACAAAACCAAGCCCCTTTAAAGGCAGGAGTACTTGTGCTTGTGTTGCTACGTGAGTGTTAGCATTATAGGAGTGGTATGTAACTCCCCTCAGAAGTTTCAGCTTCAAAATACCTCATTTTCTTCCCAACCGAAGAAAAGGTTTCTAATAAAAAGTTTCATGATCTTGAACAGGCATACTAGCAGGGCACTGCCCTTAGCTGAGTGCTCTGCAGGTTAATACGAAGGCCATGAGAAGTCTGAAGTTGGTAGGAATTGACACAGAGCATGGCCCCACATGTATGTACCCAGCCTGCCTTCAAAACACACCTTACAGCCTGGCTGAGCAAGAACTGAATTTCCCTTGGGAAGGAATGTTGGGTTGGGAGGCTTGGGACTGTCATGCAGGACTTCACTGGGAGTTTTTCAAGCTAGGCCTGATATGTCCCACCTGCTCCAGAAGAGCTGAGTGGAATGCTTAAGCTGGGCTTTGCAGAGGAGGTGAGCTCAGGCAGTCGGCTGCAGCTGTGAGGCAGGACTACCTGTGGAGCCACAGATGAGGCCAGTCCATGATGGCATGTGAATTTGGACACAGCAGAAAGCTGCCAGGAAGCCCTTCAGAAAAAAAAAAAAAAAAAAAACAAAAAAAAAAACCTGGCCATATCTGTTGTGTGTCTCTTCATTGGGTTGGCTTTTTTTTTTTTTTTGGTTGTGGTTGGGTTTTGGGGTTTTTTTTGTTGTTGTTGTTGGGATTTTTTGGTTTTGGATTTTTTACATAAAAAAGAAAATCACACCATATAAATGAGAAACAAAGATGAAGTCAAAATGGTTTTGCTTAACTCTAGAGCTAAACAAGCTGACAGAGGAGTTGCACACCCTCTAAACAGTCTGCATTGCTTCTGCTAGCAATAACATATGTGATGGTCCTGCTAATTCTGACTTGACCACGGTGTTACTCAATATGTTGTCCTGTGCTGTTAGCACTGATGGCTCAATATATGGCCTAAACAGAGTTAACAGCTGAGTGTGACTTTCTGTTAACGTGATGTATAATGGCCAAATTTTGCCAACTATTAATCTAATCAGTACTGGAGGACATGTTTAGCTAAGAATACTTTTTTATATGAAATATGTTACAGGCAATGTGTTCCTGAGCAATAAACTACTGCTATTTCTCCACTCCCATCTGAATAACACACAGTAACTTTTTATTGAAGGATTTTTGTGTTACTTCAAACAGACTTTAACCCTGATATTCCTTCTGCATGAAATGTAATTAAAGAAATGTGATTTCATTTTAAGAGGTTTTTCTCTGTCCTAGCCAGTTCATAGTGATTAGAAATGCTTTGCTTTAGAGCCCACATAGGAGAGACTTGGATTACTTAAATTTTGAAGTCTTTTTCATGTGTGAACCACAAATATATTAACTTTCAATGATTCACAAATTAAGCTGATGAAAATAAAGGCAGAGAGGCTGGTAGCTTCATACTTTCTAAGAGTTTGTGAAGGTTTGGGGAGTGGGTTCATTATTTTAAAGAATGAAAAACAGCCAAAATCAAGAAAAAATGAGGGACCCATGAGATAAAAAAACTACGTAGTTTTCTTTTAAAGGATTCTGAATAACTAATCCATCATTAAGATTCCTTTTAAAGGCTGGTGCTTCTTCTAATTGGCTAAACTACTTAAGAAAGTATTTCAGTGCAACCATTAGCATAGAAAGCCTGATTGTTTATGCCTTTTGATCATTGATGGCTATCAGGGAAGAAGCTGGATTTTAATATTCTTGAGAAGGATGCATAGAGTTCTGCCTGCCATCCATGCTGCTTGCTTGTAATACTATATGTCTAAGATCCTTAAGTTGCATAGAGATATCATCTTATTTCCTCTCATCAAATGTTTTCATAACAAATGCCCTTTTTGTACTATCTGTTATATGCTATCCAGTGAGCTCCTTGGGAATCAAATAACTTGGAAGGGGAGACAACACATTCTTTTTGTAGGTTGTGGGGACTATATGTGTGTGCCTTGGAGATAAATACTGGCTTTGGGATTTTTAATGATGTATCAGACTTCCTCTGATTCAATGTGAATTGTTGTAGGGGCTAAACCATCTGCCATCTGGATTTTGTCTCTTCATATTTGACCCAGGTCAACAAGATCTACCAGAGTGGTGATAAAGGTATTTACACGGAGAAATGCATGCACTGGTTTTGGTTTGGCAAGTTTATTGGCGTGTTCTCTTGCTTTGAAAATTGAGAAGGAATCCTTTCAGGTGGAGCTTTCCTGCAACATTTCCACTGTTTCTGGCCTTGAGACAGTGTTGCCTTACTGGGTTTTGCTTTTGGCTCTTTAAAATCAGCCCAGAGGCAAGATGCATGCTATGAAGAATGACAAATTATAATCAGGCTGGTCTGATTACATACTTTCAGTACAAAAAATAGTCCATAGTGTTTGTCATGGCTAAATTAATTCTTAGAGTTAGTGGGTGCTCTGATAGCGCGTGGTCCTTAGTGTGACACCTGGTAATAGAAATCAAAGGGTGAGGAGCTGCTGACTCCCACAAAAGCAGGGAGGCCCTGCAGAGAGGCATCAACAAATTAGAGGACTGGACAATCACCAACCATGTGAAGTTCAACAAGGGAAAATGTTGGATTCTGCACCTGGAATGGGACTACCCTGGATGCGCAGACTAGGGAATGTGATGATGGAAAGCATTGCCATGGAAAGGGACCTGGGGGTCCTGGTTGGTGACAAGTTGAACATGAAGGCCTCACCTCAAGTGCTGGGGGCAGTTCTGGGTGGCACAATATAAGAAGGATATTAAATTATTAGAAAGTTTCCAAAGGAGGGCAATGAAGATAATGAGGGGCCTTGAGGGGAAGCCATATGAGAAGTGGCTGAAGTCTGTTCAGCCAGGAGAGGAGGAGACTGGCAAGGGACCTCATTGAAGTCTTCCTTGTGAGGGGAAGAAGAGGGGCAGGCATTGATCTCTTCTCTGTGGTGACCAGTGACAGGACCCGAAGGAATGGCCTGAAGTTGTGCCAGGGGAGGTTTGGGTTGGAGATCAGGAAAAGGTTCTTTCCCCAGGAGGGGGCTGGGCACTGGCACAGACTCCCCAGGGCAGTGGTCACAGCACCAGCCTGACAGAGCTCAAGCATTTGGGCAATGCACATGGTGTGACTCTTGGCCATGGTACAGTGCATGGCCAGGAGTCAAACTCTATGATCTTTGAGGGTCCCTTTCGACTCAGTTTATGCTGTGATTCTGTGAAATTCCGTGGAAACCGTAATTTTATTGTCAGGGATCTGTAACTGGATCTTTTCTGGGCTGAAACCAGCAAGAACTTTACACTTAAGGAATCCATTATGTGTGCATACATGAAGCTGAAATTTTGATCTAGAGAGGAACTGTACTGGTTGTACAGTCCTGCTGCTCACTTGGGCAGCAGCCAACAGTAAAGCTGATTTTTAAAGTCTGTCAAATCTAGTGTCAAAAAACTCTTTGTTGGGTAGGTAGGTAGGGGTATTTTATGCTAATCTGCTTCAGAGTAAGGCTAGAAAGCAGTTTTTAAAACCACACTTGTTTCTGAATTCAAAACTGTGTTTCATGAATCATAGGCTCACACTGTGTGCATAGGCAGCCTCCATTATTTTGAGCTGTCTTTCAAAATGTTGGTGGGAAGTTGAGCTGAGTGAATAATGATACAGTGAATTATTATGATGCATTTTGCTTAGGTTCAGGATCTATTTATGAAAATTTATTTGGAAGGGGGACTATTTTACACTGATGAGCAACTTCCAAGCCCTGGAAATATGAGCTGTGGTGTCTAGCTGCTCCCCAGCTATGTGTGCTTACATGCTGCTCTGGCTGCTCTTTGCAGGCCAGAGGATGCAAATGAAACCTTTGGTTCTGGAAAGCCACATCTGCCACTCTCCCCCATATCCTGCTTGCATGTTTGCCAGTAAAACTCAACCCTGTGAACATTTGCAGACACCAGTCATAAAAACGGGCCAGGCACAGCAACAGTTAAAGCTTAACAAAAAAAGTAGTAAGAGTCACAGATGGGTTTTGTTCCCCCCACACCTCCCTCTTAGCTGTCCTCTTAGGAGCATTTTGCTGGGAAGGAAAATAGTTATCATGAGTGCTGTTAAAGGTTGCTGAATGTTTGATTTAGGCAAAGCTTACAGATTTGATTCCTGATTTTTGCTTATGCAGACTCAACAATGTCTTTTGGAAAACCCTTTCCAAAAGGTCTTTGAATCATTGTAACTTAGTTGCATCAAAAAGTTCAGCTGCAGTTGCTCATTTCCAGTCATGGCAATTGCAACTTAGGCTGTAAAGGAAAAGAAACCTGAGGAGGGTGGTTGTTTCAGTATGAAAGGTGTGATGGCTGCCCACTCAGTTATTTAGTCAGAGGTCTTGTTTAACACCATCCTGAGTTACAGGAATTCTGCATTTAGCACTCTGTTATGCTATGTACCCCCCTTCCCCCAACATGTATTTGGAAAGCCTCTGTCGGCAATCACAGGGAGAAGAGACAGTTTCATGAGGTGAGTGGGAGGTTATCCCTAATTACAGCTGTGTTATACCAGCATTTTATTTCAAATCTTTCTGCTCATGTGCATGATTCACCCAATATCCTATGTGATTATCTACCTGACTTGTGAACTTGTGTGGTGAGGAGGAAATGCCTAGCTTGGGGAAGTAGCTATGGTAACAATTCATGTGAAGTTCTGATGTTTATCAGAACAAAAGGTTATGCTTAACTTGCTGACTGCTCAGGCCTCCAATTCTGTAATGTGCAGAAAAGTAGATACACACACTGCCCACTTATCAGAGGGGGATTAAAGTTGAGTATCTAAAGCATTTGACAATTATCTCTGTACTCAGATGCATCAGTTAACATTAGTATCGGAAGTAAAAGGTTTTTTTCATGTAGGTGTGAAAAAGCTACAAATCTCTGCCACACTTTAAAATGTATTTGTGGGCCTGAAAGTTTTCTTTTGACTATGCCACCTGGCCTGAAAGGTTTCTTTCTCACAGTACAAACCCTGCTTCAGAAATGTCATGGGTTATCACTTATTTCCAAATTCTCCCTTCAGAGCGGACTGTATGTCTCTGTGTTTAGCAGTGGAAAGCCACAGTTTTGAGTGGGATCTGTAACTAACATCTCTGCAGCTAGGTCTCAAACAGTTTTCTGTGCAAGGGGACCCAAAGTGTCATTAGTTCACTCTTGATCCCTGTGCTTAGATTAAAGGTTGATATTAATTTAGATCCAGACTGAACATGGTTATCTTACCAACCCTCAGCAAGAAAGTTCAAACAGTTACAGCTCTCCATTACTTTACTGGGTAATCTCATACATAAATTTCCAGTTTATCATTCCTCTGAAAACTCTGTGAGGAAGAAGTGAAAGAGTTCTCCAGAGTAAACTCTGGTCTTCTACACAGTCTGAAGCATCACAGCTCCAAATGATCAAAATGGCTTGCCTTTTTTGTGGCCTGAGCTTAAAGAGCATATACCTGCCCAGTTTACTTCTGAAAATGCAGGCTAGACTGCAAATGACTTATTCGAAAGAAAAATGAATGTTCTGAAAACACAGAGAGTGTCATTCCTGTAAGGGTTGTCCTAAAGCAGCAGACCTGGCATCTTAAAAGCCAACATGGGATTTGATAGGTATATTTGTTTGATTAAAGGAAATTATTTATCTAAATTGCAACTCTCTGGTGGATAGAGCTGCAGGTATCACATAGGATTTTCTGCCTAATGGCTGTTATCAGCAGGTGTTCAACTGTATTGTGTTCTCATTCCACAATATTTCAGATACAACATTTCAGTGTAGGAGTTTTCTGTTTTTAAAAAACTGTTAGACAGAGGTTATATTCTGTACTGTTATATTTATTTCCATTTTAAAATTTTGACTTTATTGAATTTTCATGGTAATTTATTCTCTAAACAGTAGCTGGCACTGGTCCCCATCTTCTTTTTCTTGCTCTGAGCACCTGATATGTGATGCTTTTTTAGCTGGCTCAGTTTTGTACTGTCCTGAACAAATACTTTTTAAACATTAACACCATCAGTGTAGCATGTGACACTGTCCTGACTAGTGAGGATCACTTTTGAAGCTTAGAATACATGGCTATTTTTCTCTCACTGCTTATTGGACCATTTTTGTAACGTTGGTCTTAGAAACTTTTCTGTAACCATCAGCTCCTTTTCAGATTCTGAGTGTTCCCAGTGATGAGCCTGCATGAACAGTCATGCTGTGTGATGCAAAATCTGTCCAGAAGGTGCATTTGACAAGCTGGTATTTAGAAAAACCTCTCCTTTTCCACTGTCCTACTGCCTGGTCACATCTGTTTGGCTATATCCTTGTAATCTGATGAAACTGATAGAGTAAATATTTGCAATGAATAATTCAAAATCTTTACTTTCCCCACATGTGATTTAAAGAAATGGGTTTACCGCATGGTATTGTTTAGCAATCCAGATACACCAATCCTGAGCTGAAAAGGTTATGTTTTAAGAGGAATGTAATTGTTGAAAGTACATAATTTATCTTTTCAGTAAGCACCCTTATTTCCCTTGAGATGAAGACATTAAATTTGGGCTTGTATTGCAAGTTATGTAGGAGGCTTAAAAATTAACAGAGAGAGTTTTGAGTCAATCAGCGTCAGGATCTTTTCAAACAAGTCCCAGGTAAAATTTTTATCATGTTAATTGCTCTGCTGCTATAGTTTTTCTATTGAATGTAATAAGAGTACTTTATTTGAATGTAATAAGAATAGGTTGATAGTGGCATTTCATTTTGCACTGCATTTCCATATCTCAAAATCTTCCCCTAAAAGATATGGAGAAGAATCCCCTGCCTCCTTTTCAGTCTGTTTCCATACTCCTAGGCATGCTTTATCACCAAAACCTTCCTGTTTACGGGTTCAAGACATACAACACAGTGCACGAATTGCTATCCACAGAGTAAATTCAGGTATGAACGTTGTATAATAAACCCCAAGACTTTCAAATTACATATTGTACTAATTACATATAAAGAAGCAAATTACATGGCCAGAGTTGCCTGTTGCTGCTTGTGCAAGTTTGCAAAGCACAGAACCTCCTTTATCTATACTGTGATTCTCCAGCTATCAGCCTACTGAGGCTTGGTGCTTCAGAAGCAACTTTTCCAAGGGTCAATACAGGTCACTGAAGTATCCTTGGAGATTTAAGTTGCAGCTTTCTTACATCCTGACTCAGCCAGGTTTCTGATTCTTGGTTCAGACTCATGACCTTTCTTTGTTTTTGTGATTAGACCATGGACGTTGCAAAATACTGTTGGGAAGTATATGTCAGAGAACCATGCTTTCTATACAATTTTATTGCAGTCAGTGAGATTCTCAGTGCTAGGATGCTTCATTAGAAGTTGGATAGCAACTTTTAAACATTCGTTCGTGCACTATTGCAAAAGTAATGTAGTGATATTAGGGGGAAAAAATGAAAGTATTTTCAAGAGGATATCTGGATGAAGCTGAAAAAATAACTCACCCAACATTTCAGGTAATAGTTGTCCCTTTCATTTTCTAACTTGGACGTAGGCAGGTAACTGTCTGGAATCTGAGAATCACAACACTCGTAGTGATACAATAAACAATTGGAATGTCCAGATCGAAGTGCAAAAGCAAATCTACGCCTTTTTGCATATCTCCTTGATCTTAACACCACTGAATCTAAATGTCTTGATATCATCTAAAACCACTGCCCTTCCAAAATTAACCCCAAAGTTGGAAAGATTGCAGAGATGAATTGCGGAAACCTCTTGCATTGCACAATCATCTCAATCCTGTATTTTGCAGACTTTGAGCATATCATTTGTTTTGTATCTCATCTCATTGTGATAGAGGGAGGAGATTTAAATCAAGGATAATTATCCTTGCATTACAGGATAATATAATATATGTTTTCGTCAAAGGAATAACGGCACCTTTGGAAGAAACTAAGCAGCATGGAAAGAAGTAATAATTTGGGGAGTCACACATAAAGGAGGCAGGAGTATTGTATTGAGCTCTGTGTTTGAGTGAACCTCCCTAGGTAATGAAATGCATGTATGTAGCATGATGTGATTCTTGGGGCTGTCCTGTGCAGGGCTGAGAGCTGGACATCCATGCTCCTCTTGGGGCCCTTCCAGCTCAGGATGTTCTACGATCCTATCAGTGTTTCCGTGAGTATGGACTCACAATATAGCATGTCGAGCACCCTTATCAGTCATCCCTGTTTTCTGGCAACAAGTTATTGGGGACCCCTTTAGAAAGGAAGGATCTGGGTCCCCAACCTTATGACTCAGGAGAAGACAGGATTACCTAAATAAAATTTGAGCAAAGAGCAAGTAAGTGTGCTAGACCCTCAGTGATCCCACTCATTTCTTGTAAGAAAAGCCAGCCTCATTGTGCTAGCACTATAACATCCTTCTGTGATTGAAAACACTTGTAAGGCGATGCCAGCGTGTTTCTGTTTGCATCCAAACAGTAATCAAGATCTCACACAGTGATGATTTGTTGTCAGCTGTTTTTCCTGCACTAAACAAGTCTGACACTAGCAGCCCACGAGCTAATTAACTCAAGTATCTGGCATGGGAATCTACATTATAGCTATCAGCAGAATATCCTCAGAACTGAAATAACCAGCCAAGTGGACTGATGTTCTGGGGAGAAGAAGAGTGTCTCCTTGAAGTAGAAGAAGGAAAGATGAATGCTGATAAACAGGATTTCCACTCTCCCACCCCATAAATTTATCTCTTCAGGTTTTGGGTTTTTTTAACAAGACTTTGAAAGAAAACACTGAGTTGAATAATTTAGGCTGAATATTGGTAACTTGAACTTTTATTTCCTTGTTAACTTCTATCTCCCTTTTCATCCTTTCTGGTTTACCTTTACCCTCTTATTAACATGCAAAAATGAGTTCTGGCATCAATTTGCTTTTAATATCTGCCCAGGTCCCTTGATGAGACAAGATTGTGGGATGCCTAGCTGTTCAACACCTTTTGTTTCTCCCTTGGGGGGCTGCTGGCATCAGACACTCCTGAAGGAATCAGAATAGAGAAACAGCAAAATCTTTAGGAATTCAACACTGTGGGTAAAGTATTCTGGTGTAGGCTGGAAGAGTTCTGCTGTCCAAGATGAAAAGGAAACAGGAAAAAACTGAATAAACAAGACATTAGTATTTTGACACCTTGTCAAGTTGCTCATATTTCAGGGGTTTTTTTTCTGTATGTCTTACAGAGTTAAAAGAACAGTCATCGTTTTGCTATCACTCCCACTGTATTCAAGTAGAGCCATGGATTTTCTGTCAAAAAATGCCCCATTAATATCCTCTCATCGCTGTAACATTGAAAGTGAACTTCCCTTTTTTTCTTTTAAGAAAAAGAGACATGATTTTATGCCTCATGAGCAAGGAATAGATATCTATAACTAGGTCTATACAGAAAGTCTTGTTTAGTAGCTAAAGGCAGGTCCCAGGAGAGCTAATAGAGACATCGAGTTTTTTAATTTAAAGCAAATTAGATTCCTTCTGAGCTGCCAGACAAGAGTTGTAGGGTCCATATCCTTTAAGGAATTTAAGCATTTGGCTCACAGAGTCATATTTACAAACTAAAATAAAGCAGTTGTGAGCACTATTTAGTAGTGAGTCACCTTCCTCAGTAAGAGACTCTTGGGTTCCACAGGCCAATCAGAAAGTATGCAGAAGAGAGGGCTATTTCTGAAAACTTCTTTCTTTGCCGAGTGTCTCTGCAAAGGCAGGGGTTTCTCTCCAGAATTGCGGTGCAGTGATCTGTTCCCACCTGTCTTTTGTATGGCAGATATTGGCATAGATTTAGAGTTCTAAAAGATACTTCTGACTTTCAAAGACAGGGGAGTTAGAAGTGAATCATTCTTTTTAAACTGAATTTATTGCATAGAAAGCGAATGCAAGATTCATTAACTCCCAAGATAATATAAGGAGAGGGATAAATGACTACTCAGAACTGCAGGGAGCATGCATGCACCTTTGGAGCACTGGAAGTCCAAATAGCTGTGTTTAAAACAGTAACAAGCATGCCCCCAATTATAATTGTCTAGATCAAGAATTCAGATTTGGGTCTGGGACCACTCCTCAGTTTCACTCAAAAGCCCCATTCCATCAAGCATGTCCACTTGCTGTCAGCTGATCTAACTCCAGTAACAATAATATCACTGCAGCAGCATTGATCTCAAGATCTGAGCAATAGTGCTGAAATCAATGCTGTGCTGAGCCAGGAGGGAAGGGAGTTAGCCACCCTTTTGCCTGCTCTTGAACTCTTAAACTTCCCTGCGTCTGCTAGTGTTGGTAGCCCACAGAAATCTGATTCTAAAGTGTAGGTTTTGGGTCTGACCCGTTATGGTCAATCCAGTTAACTTTCAGTGTAAGCCAAATATAAATGGCTATGTGAAGTTGCACCTTTTGGAAGTGGACATGAAGCTGGCTTTGCCACTTACCCTTTCCAGTTTTGAAATTATTTCAGCTTCTTGGCCAGTTTCAAACAATGGCTAAACAAAGAAGGGGGGAAAAAACCAAACCCAAACCAAACTGTCATAAACTTGAACTCTCTTCGTCTTGCTGCTGTTTAATTGGGGGTTTACATGACAAGTTAGTTGTACATCTATGACAGTGTTAAATTACATTTATTGAGAAGCAATTTTTGCAGCAGTGCCTACAGTTTCTCTTGCTCACTTTTGTATTGGCCTATAAGATTTCACTACAGCATTCCTTTCCAGATTGCTGCTGTGCAATCTGTGTTAATCATCAAATTAATTTCTGTTTCTGCTAGGCCTTCCACAGTACTTTCTTTTTTTGTTGTTTTTATTTCCCACATGTTGCTTTCATCCTGCTGTGGGTCACTTACTATTATTCAGTTAATCCACTCTAGCAGAGTGGCAAACGAGACTGGCACTGAAGGTATGACTGCTGCTGGTTCCCAGCAGCTTTTAATGTCATAATTGCAGCAGAGGACATTGTGAAAATGAAGTTAATCCTTGTAACATAGTACATCTGTTAGCTGTATGAAAAGTGATCGCAAGTCTGTATCAGGTGTAGGTCATTAATTTAAACTCACTTCCTTTAATTTAATCCTTTATATGGAATCTGCCAGTTGCATGAATCAAACCTAAGTTTATTATGTTCATAAAACTAGGCACAGTGTTATACTTTATAAATACTTTTCTTTAGAGGAAAACTTCTGAAAACAACAACAAAAGTAAGTGTTGCATGCAACAGCTATTTTAGAAGGTTCCATTGTTCCTATTTGCCCTTGCTTGTTCTCTCGCTTGTACTTGTTGTAGCTACACATTAAAGAAACTCCTAGCTAGGTTCTGCAAGTCCCTACAGAGAAGAGACAAAGCCCTCTGCTATGGGTTCAAGTTTCCTAAAACTCAGGGGCACAAACTTGTCTGAAAGAGATACCACTCATTTTCAGAGTAGGCTAATTCTACTGAAGCCTCCAGAGAGATGTTGTTAGGAGTTGCACATCCTAATTGCTGTGTGGACACGATGTGAGTCAGTCATGAGGCATCCTGTGTGTGTTATGAAACTGCACAAGGACTCAGAGCAGTGTGCACAGCGGGTTGGTGGGTGCAGTCATGCCCTGGTGCACGTCCCTGCTGGGAAACGTGTTGGGAAGTGTCTTCAACAAGAAGACACCACCATATTTTTTGCAGCTTCTCTAACTGGCTGCTAAGTGATTTAATGAAGTTTTTTGGAGATGACATTCTGCAAACAAGGTGCCACGTAATTAATAGTTTAATACTAAGGAAGGCAAGATAAGGACATGTCAGTAAAGAAGATCTCATTTTGTTATGATTTAAAGTTGATTCCTGTCACAAAGTGTGTTTTGGTAGTTTGATGAAAGCATAATTTTGACAGATTCCACTCAGTTTCCAGGAAAAGATACACTGTTAACTTAACCCAGAGAGAGAGACATAAAACCAGTTAGAGAAAGGATGAAGCAGCACAACTCTTCTCTGAACTAGAGTTATCATTGTATTTATTGTGTGTCATTGAACATATATGAATACTGCATTATGGCAATCCCCAGAGTTAAGAGGTCAGGATCCGACAAGAGCTGACATCTTTTATATCTCTGTGCTCAGTTTTCTGCAGATGCAGTACTCCAGATAGATGATCTGAAGCAATTAATTCTTTCATTAAAAAAAACAATGCAAATGCTAGTTTAAGAGCTCCTACACTCTGCTTACAGCACATGGACAAATGGAAATGCTCTGTCTTGATAATGTGTGATTGTGTGTAATGCTTATGGGTGTTTTAATGGTTCCTCAGAAGGAGAACACATAGTGCTCCATGTTGTCTGCTCCTTGGGCAAAATGACTGTGCTGAGCAGAAGTAGCATTGGTATGACCCATACAGTGAGAGGTGTTGCAGTCTCAGCAGCACTTTTGCATACAGGAAAGTCAGTGGGAATGCCAGCTGTTTAAATATAAGAAAATCTAACTGCTGGAAATCACATGATTACTTACAATTACTTAGAAAAGATCTGAAATTAAAAATTAAATATATATCATGTTTAGGCACTGATATATAACCTTGAGAAAAGGATGTACTTTTGGCAGAAGCATTCTGTAAACAAAAAGTAAATGGAAAGCCACTGCCTTAATGAGCTACCAGTCTTGGGCTTATGACAAGATGTAATCAGAGAAGGAAACAAACAAATGGATAGGAGCTGAAACAGAGAAGGATGTGGGAAGCATAGTGCAAGCATGCTTTTTCATGGACATGCTGTTTGCATAATATCACAGTGAGCAAGGGGACCCTGGGAGTCTCCTGCTCCGTGTTGTGGCTTATTTAGGCACATCTCCAACAGACTTCTGAAAGGGTTTTGTCTTAAACAGAACCGTGGCTGGGAAATTTGGGCTCATCACAAAATGATGCTCAGGTATGTACAAATGAATCAATGTGCTTCCCACTATGCTGGCTTAGTGTTGGGGAAAAAAAAAAGGCAAGCAAGCTTGGAAGAAAAAAAAGCACAGGTTTTTGTAATTATAGATCTTTTTGAGTTAGCCTGAGCCCTCCCCTTTCCTTCCTTTACCTTCCGCTTCTCCTCCCAAAATAATAACACATTTTGCCAATAATTTTGAGGAAGTCTCAGTGGGCCAGATGGAATTCAAAGAGAGGGATCTAATAGAGTTTTGTTTAATTCTTTTTTTCTCCTGATTTTTTCCCCCCCATACTCTGATTTCCCGCTTGCAATTTCTTTCTTTAGCTTATTGCATGACACAGAGGTGGTGATGCAAAAATAGAAGTTAATGGTACTACCACTGTTTCTTTCTTTTAACATTTACATGTGAAATGAAGGCATTTTGGAAGAGAACCAGACTGGCCAGTAAAACCTTTCACCCTCATAAACTGTACATTTGGTTTGACTTTTGGCTTAGATCCCAGAACTTGTCACAAGCTTTATTATTAAGCTGTAGTTCAGCTAGAGTTTTGTTAGCTTTATTGCAACAGCTCCCCTCCTCCTCCTCCTCANAAAAAAAAAGTGAGCAGACCAGCAAGAAAAAAAAAAAAAGAAAATCTTCTGTCCATTCTGAATCCTCTTCAAATTCTGGAGAAAATGTACTATAAAACACAATAAGCCAGATAACTTTTCAGTGTCAATCATCAGAATATAAATGAAGTTTATCTAAAATGTATAAAAAATATACATCACCTCCTTAAAATAGTCCAAGAGTGACTAATCACATAAACAATAAGGCAGTCACCAACATTCAAGCATGTTACAGCTTCTGAGAAAGCACAGGCCTAGAAATGCCAAAGAGGAGCCTACAGATTGACTGGAAATGATTTGGACATCTGGAGGGAAGATTTTTTTTTATGTATGTGCTTTCCCAAAGGGATAATTTAGCTCTGCATGAGTTCACTCAGGGAATATATGAGAAAAAAAAAAACAAAAAAAAAGAGAAAGGAATAAAAAGGAATGTGTTATGATGTGCAGTTATAAAGCTATTGGTCTCATCCTGCTTTCATGCATCCAGTGTCTCTCATGCAATGAATCCCTTTGGTTCAGGACCAAGTAGAAGAGAGACCAGTATGGAATTACTGATAATGGGATTTAATAGAACTGCTTTATAGCATAACCATTAATATTTTTTTAATCTATTGCTGCAGATTGAATGGTTACAGAGAGGATATATAGATCTACTCTGAAAGATCAATTCATTTGTAGCCCTTGGTTGGAATTTGAAAGGTGGTCTTGTAGCTGTGGGTCTAATTTAAGATGCAGAAGATCAAAGTTTGACTGTTGCTCCTGTCAGTCAATTCCCATGTGATCCTTGAGTAAGTAACTTATACTGCCTATATTTCAGTTCCCTGTTGAAGAAATGGTAACCAGAAAATTTTATTTGAGGCTTGTTTAGACTAGTCTAAAAGGCTTAGATTGGTTCTTACAGTGTAGAAATTTTTAATCTTTTAAACTTCTTCAGTCAGAAAGTGTTCATTGGCTGTGAGGCCTTAATTTTGCTTGGAGTTTATAGAAACCAGGTTCTTAAAGTATTTGATTCCCTTAAATGCAAACACGCACAACAACTCAGTTTATTTCATAATATTTGGTGCCAAATTTCAACAGGAATAATTATGATCCAGTGCATCACAATGATGATGATTCCTTGTTTTCCTGTTGGAAAATACAAAGTCACAAAATTCTGAAGTTCCTGGAGAACCTATTGAACTGAGTCCCAAGTTTCCTTTAATAGTTGTAGCAGGGCTGTCTGGAAATAAAGTATCCAGGGAACAGGATTGCTTGAAAAATCTCTCTTCTTATGCAAAATATTTGGATGTGAGCAGCATTTTTTGTGGGTGGAAGGACACATGTTTTCCTATTGCCACTCTTGAAAAGCAAGAGTTTGTCTCAGCATCATTGAAATCTGGTTCCCATGCCCAGGCCGTGGTTGGTGATGGCTGTGGGCTGCCTTGGCAATGTCTGAATGCTCCCTGTGGAGCTGTGCTGGAAGCCTCACCTGGTTGGGGCCCAGTATGGGCCTGGTAGATTCGTTGTCATTACTGGTGAGTAAATCACACACAGAACTTGTCCTCCAGTCCTTCCCAGACAACAACATCGTCTTGTGGTGCTTTGCTTGCGGTGCTTTGCTGTGGGTCATGCAATGGAAAGTCAGTAGTGCACCAGGGATGTCCGTCAGGAACCTACT
This sequence comes from Irena cyanogastra, assembly GCA_013397155.1. NCBI lineage: Eukaryota > Metazoa > Chordata > Aves > Passeriformes > Irenidae > Irena > Irena cyanogastra. The sequence continues at coordinate 704,526 of VWZV01006645.1, forward strand.
GAACTGAGAGTTTGTGTGGCAAGTGGAGACTGTACACACATGACCATATGCTTTTCACAAGGAGGAGGCTCAGTTATGTATGAAGCACAATGGAGTATGTTGCTCCTGAATTTAAGTTGGCAAACAAAGCCTGTAACTCTCAAGGAGTCCTTAGTAAACATTGATTAGCAAACTTTAATCTGATAATCATGAACTTTCAAGCTGTACTCAAAAGATTGCTTGGATTACAAGTAAAGAACGCAAAAGTAAAAATATGAAGGATTTTCGTCCATCCGTAAGAGGAAATCAAAGAGCATGAACAAACTGAGAGCCCACTGCTGCATGGCATAGCACATACTCTGTGCTGTGTTGAGAATGTTTTAACAGTCAGCAGGAGCCAGAGCCTCAGTACCTCTGAAAATCTGTCTCTCTGCTTTACATTCTTATTGCTTTCTTTGAGGGGGAGGAAGGTTTGAAGGTCACAGAACTGGGCCATTTGTGTAACCAGAACCAGATGATTAATTACTTTTTTAAGGATTTTGTTTCTCTGAAAATTTTATCCCAGAAAAGCACGAGGACACACAAAGTCTGTGGTTGAAATTAAATTATATTAAGATTACAGAAATATTGCACATCACAGTTCTATGGAAGTGGCTTTTCATTGTTTAGCATAAGAAAAAGAAAGACTAACAAGTTAGGCTACACAGCTGGGGTTTGTGCTGCGTAACTTGTTTTGTAACACATCTTTAAACATTGTATACAAGCCGAAAGAACATATATTAGACTCAGACTGAAATCAGTTAGCACAATTAACATTCAAACTAGATTAACTGTCATTTTAGTTTAAAAAACCCTCATGTTCCATTCTTTCATGCTACCCCCTACAAAAAATTTGGAACTCATCACTGGAAATGTCACCTCAAAAATCTTTTTCTGCTTTCTGTTATTATAACCAGAGATGTATGTAGTTGTTAGAGCAAAATAAAAATGAATTTAATTTTTTTTTTAATCAGAAACAGATCCATATGAGGATTTCAAAATTGAGAACACTTTTTAAAATTCAGATTTCTAGTATGTTCTAGGAAAAACTCTGATTATTATCAAATGTGGAAGACTAGGTTGCAAAGCTCATTAAAACCTCTGGGAAAACTGAAAACAATTTTGACGTGCTTTGAACTAGGCTTTTTCTAGAACAGTCTCTGAACATAGTATATGGAATAGACTGAAAAGTATCTCGTTATTCTGCTCCAAAGACCCTGTTTCTCATGGCAATCTGGCCGTTTTGAGCACTGTCAAACAGTCTGTCTCCTTCTTTGCACTTTTTTGGCCTACTTTTGGCTTGTGTTATCCGGCTTCTCCCAGTTAGTGACCAAACATTTTTTGAGCAACTGTTGTGGAACTAACCTCTTCCCAAGAGGTAGCACTGATGTTGGCAACAGGATTTAAGTACAGAGAGGAGGGCTGATTATGTGAGTCCAGACCATTCTAATGCCATTCCTCCTCAGAGCTGGAGAATGGCTCTGGACACATTAACAGGCCAAAGGTTTAGCAGAAGGGAGGTCCCTGTCAACTCTGATCAAAAATCACTTTTTTTTTCAATGAACTCTGTTTTCAGCTGGGTTTACTCTGGAGCTCTATTGTAGTTTCTCATTTCCCCTTTCAATTTCCCCTACCCTTGTTCAGCATGTGAGTTGATCCTGGCAGCAGATGGCAGTGGACAGAATTACATATAGTTCCTGCTGTCTTTGCAGGTCCTCTGCTCTGTGTCTAAAACTCCACACCATGACTATGTTTCCAGGAGCTGACCACACTAACCCAGGATGAGGAAACACAAAAGGGCTGGTGCCATACCAGCATTTGCTTTTCCAGACTATGGTTGGACACTGCTGAGCAGTGCAGCATCCTGGCTGGGACAGGAGCTGGGCAGCAGTGCCATGTCCTCCAGGCTCAGCTGCTCCACCACCCCCTTAGAAGAAAGCAAATCCTCAGCTACTTTTCTTCTGGACTGTTTTCTGGTGGTTTTGTCTTACCCTCCCTCAGCAGCAGAAGCAGAGTGAGTCCAGTACTTTTAAAAGCCCCACTCTTCATGAATGCCACTGAATGGGCTTTTTAAAAGTTAAAATTTGACCTAAGACTTTTGATATTCTGAAAGGAATCCCTTTTGCAATGAGCAGCATTGCATGAAAAGGACAGTTTTGTTCTCTTACTGGAGTGACAGCAGAATTGGGGTTTCTGCAATTTTTCTGTCTGCTGTAGCTTTGCTATAACCCAATCCCCCTGATGCTTCTGGTGATGATAAATAAATGCATTTATATGTTGTGCTCTTACATTCTCGGTACTGAGGAAACAGAACAATAACATACTCTTGTCGATACAAGCACTGCCCTGGGAATTGACTAATTAACATAAAGCTCAGCCCTGCAGGGACATTTCCAGGTTCATTTCTTGCTGCCTCAGCAAACTACAGCGTTTGGGCTGTTAACTACTTTCAGATGCTCTTTGTCTTTCAAGAAAGAAATAAAGAACATCCACATTGCTTTAGGCAAGTTAATGATTCTAAAGAACACTTACCTTTTTACCATATGCTTCATGGCAGATTAAAATCCTGAAGGAGCTAAGGATTATATACCGTGTACAGTCCTCTGGCACAAAAACATGCACTCTGAACCAAAAGTGAGTGGCTGAATGTGACATTTGCATTCGTTGTTATTCCAGATCTGCATACTGAGAATGTTTGATTTTACTCGAAATAATACCAAAGCAGTGGTTTCGTAGGTGCTTTGATTTCTCAGAATCTCTTAAGGTTATGACAAGCAGTTTGCAGTGGCTGCTGAGAAAGTTTAAGAAACTTGTGTAACCACCTCTGTAAAATTCAAAAGAAATCTGGCCTAATTTGCAAAGAGGAGATGTGCCTAAAATTTTGAGAAACTCATACTACTTGTCTCTTGTGTGTGATCGTATTTGTTTATCTGAAGCATGTACTTTTCATTCCCATTCTTTTCTTTGGACCACAAAGCAAAGGTTTCCTCTGTACAGGAAAAATATATGAGAAAAGGAAAAAATTCAAATTAAATGAAATTTGATTTTTACTGCTAAAGAAAACCTCATTGTTTTTATTAATTTTCCCTAGATTGCTAGATTTGCTCTGCTCCGTGTACTGTTTGTTATTATTATTAATCTATTATTAATGGATGTCTGCCTATTGCTGCTATTTATGAATGAACAAAATCTCATTCTGCAGCTCATAGAAATCAGCTGTAGAAAGTAAGAGTGGAAGACTTTTCTGACAGAGGGTTGAAAGCTGTTTGATGGGGCTGCAGTTAAAAGGACTCAGAAGTTACATGTGAGTGAGCACTGATACTTTCAAAGTGAAAGTAAGAGCAGAAAAAGAAGTGTATGTGCAAAGTGCATACTGGAGAAAGCCAGCATCTGAGTGCATGCAGGTACATGCAACACCCAGAGCTCTGTTTTGTACACACGTTTGCTTGTTGGTGCATGAAGAGGCTGATTTTGTGCAGGTACTTCAGGCATGACTATCAGAACACTGGGTGTGTATATTACTGTGTGTGCCTATCAGAACAAGTCATTAAGGTCACCCAAGCACATCTGATTCTGGTGTATAGGTTTCACAAACTTTATCCATTTGGTGTGTTTGCCAGCCCTTTCAGTTTTGTCACAATTTCAAACAAAATAATGCAGTGTTTGCTGAAGGTAGACAAAACCCTGAGAAGACATGTGCTGTTTCACTCTTAATCAATTACCCTGGAAAGGTTTAATTTGGGTCACTGTGGCTTTTAAGTTTCAAAATAGCAAAATGGATTGAAGGGAACTTTAAATCAAACTAGGGGAATGTACAGAAACCACGAAAGTAGGGGAAAGTGAAATCTGATATGGAGCCAGCAGATAGCTGGGGCAATCTGGGCAGGGTGACACTTCAGAAAAGAAGAGAGACTCACTGTGAGAGGTGAGTGACCACAGGATAAGGAGTCAAAGGCAGAGAAAAGGAAAGATTGCTACAGCAGTATTTTGAAGAGGATGAGGTGTGAAGTGTCAGTTTTGAGGTGATCACAAGAACGCCAGCCTTGTGCCCCTCTCCCACTTGGAACTTCATCATGTGTCTGTGAAAGTCACTGAGGATCTTTATTTCCTCTTAGGCCCATCCACATGAGCACTGGCAATTTACTACTGCCACCATCTACTATTACAACTGCTGTGCTCATTGCAGAGATCTGTGCCATGGATTTCAGTATTTCCAGCACTGCTGATTCTGGGTGTCAGCAAATGCAAAGATGCCAAAAACATGCTAATTGAAATCCTAGTATTCTTCTTTAGTTACATGTAATTAGGTACCACTCTCTTTATCAATATAATAACTTTTGATTTGTTCAGTCTGCCTTTAGTACACTGAAAAGCTGAAGGAAAGCTAGGCACAGCTAGCTAGGTTTTATTTAACTTTTCCCTGGAGATTCTTCCCTGTGCGCAGTGACCACGGCTGTCTGTCACACAACAGCAGCATGCTAAAACAGAGGGAACAGTGCATTTTGCCTTTATTGTCAGGAAGTGTCAGAAATATTAATAGCCTAAATTTTGCTAGCTAGCTAAAATTCTCACACTGCAATCTTGTGCATCAGCATTTTTTTTTTACCACAGATGGTCATTTATGTAACATGGTTGGAAATTGTGGCTGTGTTCCACAGCAACAGGAAAATGGGATACATCTGCACTGTGTGGGGAAAAATACAAATGAAGTAGAAGTATGCAAGCATTTAAATTACAGGGAAACAGGACTGCGATAAGCCCTGGACTACATGAGCAGGAAGAGAGTGTCAGCCTCACCCATGCCCTGAAAAAATGGTCACATTCGTGGGCTGCTCTATTGTACTGAGTGGAAGTTTGTTTATGTGGGACCTTCCTTCCCTCAGGACTTCCTCTGAGAGGAAATGTCGTCACTGTTCAGTAGGGGTCAATTGTTATGCATTCAAAACTCAGACATAAAGTAGTATCACTGAATTCAACAGAATGGAAAGGAATAACTAAGATTTGTCCATTTACATATTTAGAAACGTACCACAGCTATTCTTGCTCACTAATGCTTTCAGAGAGCTGAGAAAAATCCTACAAGTCGAGTAGCTGGGACAGTATTGTTTTACGTGTATCACAAACACACTACTCAGTATTTGATCAATCTCACTTTTTCCAAGTGACCTGCTATCTGCCTGTGGCTGATGGGGGAGTATGATTTAAATGGAAGAAGGCTAAAAAGACTGCAACTTTAAAACCAGAGTTGTGCTCTTATGTGAGTACTCAACCAAGTTGATTCTGTGTCTTGGACCAATGTGCTCTGAATCTTAGTTGCTCTGGATGAGCACTTTTCTGAGGACATATTTGCAGCTGAGGTGTCTCTACAGTTTTATTTTTTGTATTGTGATAAAGCAGGAATATTGTTTGAGATAAAAGGAGCTAATATTGGTGTTGTTTTGCCTTTGTCATTGTGTCGTCAGTCAAACAAAATAATTCTTTAAGGAATTTACGAATGGGGACTAGGCTGAACTCTTGGAATGGCAGAATAGCAGAGGTTGGAAGAACTCTCTGCAGATCACCTCATTCAATCTGGTTTAGGCATGGTCACTAGAGCAACTTGTCCAAGACAAACTTAAGTTTTGTCTCCAAGTAGGAGAGACTCTACAACCTCTCTGAGCAACGTGCTCCAGTCACCTTGGTCACCTTCATGATAAAAAAAAAAAAAAAAAAAAGTTTTGCTCTTTAATTTGAATGAAATTTTCTGTATTTCAGTTTGTAGCTTTTCATTTTCCGGGTGCTTCTGTCAAGCTCATGGTAACTGTGCTGTTTTGACACCAGTCACAGCAGAAAACAGACAAAAGCACACTCACAAGTGTGCCAGGTAAGCCCTGGTCTGTTCCCTTCTCACAAGACATTGTTAGCAATCTTTCCCTCTTAGGTGAGCAGACTTTTTCTCCAGACATAAGCTGGGTCACGCTCTTTATCCATTTTGCATTAGGGATACTCGTGAGATACCTGGAGACAAAGGAGCCTTGGGGACCGACAGGGATCCAGAGCAGTCTGCAGGGCCCATAGCTATTTGTCCAGAGAGGCACCACAACCATGACCAGTGCTGAAGTCTCTTGACAGCCTGTCTCTTGAGCTGGCAGTGCTCACGAAGTCCTCTTCCCTATTGCACAGTCTAGACTAAAACTAAATTGCAAATCCTCTCTCACACTGATTTTCCTGAGGGTGCAGTAAAACAATCAGGGAGACAAGAAAATGTCATTTAATCTTTCCAGTGGAAAACTTAAGAATTCCTCTCTAAAGAAAATCCATAAAATAGAGCATATCACAATATTACAAACTGCTGTCAACCTCTCTTTTAGATAAAGCACCAAAATCTAGGAACTGGGGACCTGATCCAACATTTTTAAACCAATTCCTCCCTCCTTCCCAGTCTTCTCTGCCTCTTCCTCTCCCTACCCAAGCAGCAAGATGGAAATACCCAGGTTTTCAGCGCAGGAACAAGCGGAGAGTCTTTCCTTTCACACCCGTAACCTTTCCGCCGGGCCGTCCCAGGCCACCAGCCCCTGCATCCCATCTGAAAGAATGTCGCCTGTGAGGCAGAAATTCCCACCATGGGAATCGCGCCTCTGTGTCGCCCAACAAAGGCCACGGCATTGTGTCCCTGTTAAGCGGGTGTTAAAATGCGCATATGTTGCCAGGGCTATTGCGGGCCAGGGCCCATTTAGGAAGCGGGGGCTTTTCCCGACCGCTGCCCGCTCTCCATCCCCCGTATTAGCACATTAGCGCACATGCGGCCGCCTTATCAGATTAGCTACACTTGTCACAGATTAGCTCGCCCTGTGAAGGAGCCGCAAAGGTACCTTTGAGCATTCATTCAAAAGAGCCAGAAAAGTTTTTTTCCTTGTCTTCAACCATCAGAGTGCAAAGCGAATTAAAAGGAAAGTGTGTGTGTCTCTCTCTCCTTACTTCATTTTGTAACAGGATAACTCAAGGAGAGCTACTACGGTGGACTACACAGAGAGAGATATTAATGGACACCTAATATTCATCTAGAAAATATTTATTTAACCCCTTAGAAACGTTGATGTGTTTTCTTTCCTCACCGATGCCAACAGGTCTTTGAGAAATGGCCTTTTTGAAGCTCAGAGTGGAGTTTTTAATGTTTTGCTTCTCTGTCTCCCCCTTCTCCTCCTTTTTCATTATAGTTAATGTGCAGCGTGGTTCAGTGGTCTCTATTCTGCAGATTAGGGATAGGGGCGAAGAAAAGACTTGCTAATGGCTCGTTACATTGTTTTTTTAACCCATGGTGCTCCTTAAAATGTTTTGATAGCTGATGAAACAAACAGTGACTCAAAATACCTTTGGTATGACTTGCAGTCTACACAGGCATTAAGACTGAGCCTAGAGAACACAATAACTCCTTGGAAGTGCAGTGACAGCAGTGACGCTCATCTCTGAAAGAATTTGTGGTGAAGAAGGCCTAGAAAGCTACAAAAACATGCAGCTGGAATTGCTGGTTAGCATTCACACCTTTGGCACAAAAAAAAAAAAAAAAAAAAAAAAGAGTGGAAGGAAATCGTGGTGAGGAAGGAATGCAGCAATTCCTCACACCTCTGTGCTTTCCAGGGGAGGTGTTTCACATCCCTATGCCAGGTGTAGGAGCATTACTGAGCTCAGCTGGAGTTTGTCCACCGCTGCAGATTAGCTGTGCTGCCTGCATGCGGCAGAGGGGACAAACCCAAGACAGACGGACTGACGTTCCTTTTGTCATACATGTAGGCTGTGAGAGCAGACCTTCAATCACCACTCAAGAGTCTAGTGCAGAATATTTTGTCTAGGAAATGAAGAAGAAATCACAGACTGAACTGTGACTGTTTTTTGGTTTGGTGTTTGTGGCTTTTTTTTTTTTCTTTGATTGCAGGTAACAAAACTGCATTATCATTAGTAGAACTTTAACTCCTAATTCTTTTTTCAACTTCTTCCACAAACGCTGGAGCGCAATCAACGATATTGTTTACCAGTCTGTTTCTCCACACGGGCTGAAACCTGGCTGGTTGCATGTGCTGTTGGTAAGCAGCAGAAAGTACAATAGAGCTTTTGTAAGGGCACTAGCGTGTTACCAGAGGCTGCAGTTTCAGCGCTTCTGAGCAGACAGCCCGACAGTGTGCCCTGAAGTGTATGCAATCATACTGTCCTGAGACTACAACTTTAGGGTCAGAGCTCTTCTTCTTTTTGGTTCTGGGATCATTTTTTACAGCTAAATCCTAGTGGTGACTCAATTTGTAGATCCTGTTGAAATGCAAGCATATTTCTCCTATGGTAATTTTTTATTTTATTGTTTTCAAGTCATAGTGCCACACCAATAAGGGAGGGCTGTGAAGCATATGGGAAAACCATCCCTCGGAACCTATGTCAAGAAAACTTACAGTACTGATGAGCTCTAAGCTATAAACAACTCCAATTTATGATCTAGAGAGTGAGGCAATAGCAGTAACAGCAAAGCAGGGAGAAATATGTGGAAGAAATCAAACAGCTGGACTCTGCTTTTGCTTCTTCTTAGTTGTTGAAAATGGTCTCCATGTTAGAAAGTTACCAGAAGAGTTCATTGGGACATCTGATGCTTCTATTGTCAGGAAGGATGATAAAACCTTACATTATTAATTTCCTGTATTGTTCTCTGAAAAAAGCGTCAGTATTTTTATATTTCCATATGCACCTAATTCAATATAGTAATTTCAAAATTCTATTGTGTTATATATAAATATATATATGGTGTTAACTGATTTCTTCCAGTTTTTTGTTTCGAAATGGTGTGATATAAAGGAACATTTATAAAGTAGAATTCTAGTTAAAAATCTGTTATTGCCTGTCAGTCTAGGAATTATTTCTATGTTTCTGTGAAAAGCAGTTTTTCAGTCTTCCATCGACACCTTTCAAATACACCCACTGTGACTCTATCTAGTTTATGGACCACCTCGAGTAATTAATCTGAATTTAGCAAAGCCATTTTGTGGATGACCTTTCTGGTTTTGTCCCAGAGCTAGAAAAACTGCAGAGCTAAAGGCCAAAATTAATCTCTTCCTCAAATAAGCACATATGAGTCTGGGCCAGAGTATGAATCTTCTATTTCCATTAGTTATTGTTACTGTGCCCTCCCAGGTGCCACCTGGTTTTGCAGTGTGAATGAAGGGTCCCAGTTTGAGAGATCCTGTTCAATGTGAGAGTGCTGACTTTCACATACTCCTTAACTGAGTGTTGTCTGCAACAGTGTTTGTGTGCTGATTACATAAATTTGAGTATTTTCTAGAACCTTGATTCACATCCAAGCAGTAATCCTCCATGCCCCCAACCCAAAATTTAACCTCAGTCTGTTAAATGTTTGATTTTGAATCTAAATGATAAAACAATCTGCTTTGCTTGCCTCAAGCAACAGAGTCTAGGATCAAGACCTGTGGAATTTTATGTTTTGATTCATGTAGCTGGGTCCATGGCACTTAGTTTTCTAATACCTTTGTGTTTCTCCTCTCTCATGGCATCAGGCAGTGTGGCAGCCTGGTCTGTGAGTTACCAGTGCAGTGATGGCATACAGTGTGTGGGCTCAGAAAGCAGTAGGGAGGCAATGCCAATGCCCTTGGGGATGGAGATGCAGACCTGCTGCTGGCTGTCATCCTCATGTGGTGGGAAAAGGGGAAAGCTTGGACAGCATGTTCCCTGGCAGGAGCTGAGCATCACTGCTCCCCTCCCCAGCCCTGTCACCCACCCACTTGGTTTTTTCACCTCAAGTGGTCTGGCTCATGTGCAAAGAAAGAACTTAACATGACACACAGCTTTGAGCCTTCAGTTCCTTGACATAGCTCTTAAATGAAACTTCTTGGCTTTGGTCATTTCATGACATAGTCAAAAGAAACACACAATTTTATTTGAAATACCCATTGAACTTTTGAAAAGTAATGTCTATCAAAATAGCAACAACACATTATTGAATTTTATGAGTAGCCCTTACTTGTTTCAACAAGCATCTCCTTATTTTAGCACACTGGATTAAACTCAGGCTTCATCAGACATGAATAGTAAATCAATTATTTTAAAGACAGGAGAGCTGCTTCGCTTACAAGTCTTTCCCATGCTGATGAACTCCTGCAAGCTCCATGGCTGCTGACCTGGTCTGGGAGCCCTGTTCTAATTTATAATGTTGCTCATTGTGAGAACACAGTACGCAAATCCCGATGCTTGGTGCGCGGATTTGCATTCCAATACTCTCTGTGCTCTCTAAGGGTGCGCAGGGCTGGTGTGCTGGCTCTCCAAGCACAATGGGAATTATGGATAAGTGTCTCTGGGACAACAATTATTTCCATGTGCTTGCTAAGTGAGTGCAGGGAGAGAAGACTTTCCTCTTGATTAGTCTCTATTGCTGTCTTTGGTGCTGTATTGCATTTTAATATAAACCTCCCCCCACAACTGCCTCACCCTAGCCCTGTTAGATACTTGGCCTGGCTTTCATTAAAACACTAGTGCATGAATAGCTGTAAGTTCAGGGCTGGAGGGCATCTTTGCTAAAGCTTGAATCTTTGGTAAATAACTTTCTGCGCTTTTGGAAGTGTTAAAGGTAACTAAGAATCTAATGAAAGAGTAGCTGAATAACAGAGTTAGTCAAACTACTCCCACTAGCCTTTTTTGCTAGTAAATAAATAGTACATGTTTTTTCAGCCATTATATATTGTTGGCAGCTTCCTATCGTGTGTGTGTAGGTTCACATGGCTAAAGAATATCATGCTAATATATATTGCCCTGTCTAGCTGTCAAAAGCAACAGGTTTTGTGGGATGAATTAGGCTTTGCCTTCAGTCTGAACAGGCTGGGCTACAAAAATGTCAGTAACAGAGCAACAGCTGGCTTAGTCACACAATGCACTGCTGTATAGTCGGCATTTCTTGTTTTCATTTCACTTTCCTCTGTTTTAGTGACAAAAAGGGAAGCCCTTGGGAGAAAATACTTCCAAGTTTAGTGCTTGACCAAAGCTGCCTGACTCTGGCCTCAGCAGCTTTTATTGGCTGAACTTTTACATTTCTTTCTCTGACTGTAATGTTAACACTAGCACCTCTGTCCAGCCACAGAACCAGTACCAAATAGGCCCTAAGGCAGGGCAAAAAACTTTCTCACACTGCCCTTCCAGCTGCTGAAGAGTCATCTGCCATGGACTGTCCTGAGGGTTGATAAATAAATCTCTCTGTACAGTGATAAACATACAGAGTCTGCCCTTCGACTGCCCAATTACGTGTTACTTTGTGTTGTGTGCCTTCTATTTTAGGAATGATTTGAGGTCACCAAACTGTTCTTCACATGGAAGCAAAAGCATTTGCCAGTGCGAGCTCTACTGTAATTTAAAATCTGTGGCCTGTACTAGAGGCTGATGGAGCTCCATTATGGATGGCAGTGGGGATGGGTTGGACTCAGGCAATGGCAGCTCCCCTGGCAGATGCCAAGTGTTTCTGCTTCCCCCACTCCTGCTGCACTGAGCTGTGCTGGCTGAGGGCAGCCCAGCTCCTGAGCCAGCTGTACCAGACATCTCATTTCACTGCCCTGTTCTTATGGAGAAGGAACAGGGGTATCCTCATCAGGCATAATAATATGTCAAGCAAGAAGAAGCTATGGTGAATAAAATACTCCCTGCTTTTACAGGGCAACTTAAAAAGTTATTGCTGCAAGGGACACTTTTCAGTTTGATATTACTGGCCCAAATTAGACTGTATTGCTCTTGCTAAAAGGGCCATTTCTCTTTGCTTCAGTAATTTGATGGAGGATGACATAAAAAGATCAGAAAAAAGAAAAAAGAAATGAAGAATACATTAGATATTTTATCCAAGGTGCCTTGGTACTGCATGTTGGTGATGTGTAACTAAATATTTTTAAGTCTTCATAGCATTGTGCAGTTCTGCAGTCCTGCAGAGTATGATACACTGCCTTCTTTCTTTTGCTCTTTATACTGAGCCATAAGGACAGCTGTATGGGTTCCTGAAGCAGCAAGTCAAATATTTTGCCTATAAGGTCACTTTTGTTATCACATATGGTGTCGTAAGGAAATTTCCAACTTAGTTTCAAAATAGCTTTGGCAGGACATACAATTCAAGCCAAGAAAGTCTCCCCCTCCTTTTCCCAGCTTCTGTCAACACCAAGTCAAGGGTCAGCAACCTAAATCCAGCTCATATGTAGTTGGCTAGCTCATTTTTTTATTTCTCCAGGGACAAAACCAGACTTCACCACTAAGATAATGGCCCTCCCTTCCTGCAGTGACTGAGGTCTAGAAACCCTCTTCTCAGGTGCATTGCATAACCTGGACTTTTGCTTTCTTTACTTGGGTCAGACGTGCACCATATATTTCAGTTAAAACAAACAATACTCCCAACATGTCTGGTTTGTTCTTTTGACACAGTTTCTTAGCATGATTTCACTTGTCAGCTAGAAAGGTCAGAGAAAAGATAAATTTTTATTGGGATAAACTGCACTATGTGAAATACTTACAGTATAGCTCACCTTTTCGTAATAACCAGTCTATGTTTTTCTCGGGCTATATCTAATGTGTTTTGCCATAAATATGTCTTTATAGGCTTTTTGTGTGTCTCTGCCAAAAATAGGGATACAAACTGTATTCTCTGTCCCATTTCATACCTTTGAAGAATCTCTGTGGACTGAAGGATGACTAATATTCAAGAACAATTATATTCAGGACAGGTACCCATCATTGTCCCTACGGACCTAACTGTAAGTAAGTCTTCATGCAAGATGAGGCTCTTTACCCCATTCATCAGGCAGCTGGATTTGGATATGAGTACTGGATCCATGAGCCTTGAAGTTTCCATGCATTTGGTCAGGCTCAAACAGCTTCCTCTGAATTTTCAAAGACTGCTTGAAGATCTACCTTTTTTTTTCCTCCCTAGACTTGAGGCATGCTACTGTTTCAGATGTTCTTACTTGGAGAAACAAGCTGCTCATTGATATGTAGGTTTTCTCTTTTCTTGTACCAACCAGCTGATTAATTTTACCCTGACACCTTCAACAGTGCAGCAGTTTTGTCAGATATATGACTGAAACCATTCATACAGTGTCTACTTTTCATTCACAGCTGCTCAACTAGAGGGTCATAGAGACAAAGCCTAGTTCTCAGAGAAGGTGAGAATCAAAGTGATCGAGAGGTGCTCTGAATTTTTTAATTTGACAAATTACTGATATTGCAGGACAAAGAACACCACCGTGTTCTGCAAAAAATCAGCTCTACAAAAACTGAACTGCAGCAGGCAGACACAAAAAAACAGCTGAAACTAGGTGCAAAAGGAAGGAGGTTTAGGAAGAGAAAAGATAGAAGGTGTTGAGGAGGTAATGGGTAGTGGCAGAGTTAATTTGTAAAATGCCATCTTTCTAAAAGTAAAAAACAAAATCAGGGGAGAAAAAAAGGATTGTAATGGAAGGGGTTGCTATAGTGAGAGTAATCTTACAACCTAATGTGTGTGTTCTCAAAAGACTGGATGTTCCAGTTCAGTGAAGCAAGATGGCCCCCTGCAGTATTGTTAGCCCCCTCACAAAGAAATTTTGCTTCATCTAGGAGCATCACTGTACAAAACACTGACAGAACTGCTGTGGTTTACCATTAGTTTCACTCAAAACACGAGGTAAACATTCTTTGCACTGAAACATCAGTCAAAAATAGAAGTCCTCAGTTACCAACTTTGCTCCCACTGCTTCCGAATGCCTCCTGTGTGGTTCTGGTGTGAGGCTGAAAAGAAAAATTGGGCTTAGAGTAATATCTTGGAACCCTCAGGAAACAAAACTCTTTTCTCAGACTCATGTGGTAAAGATTGTGATAGGGTAATAGTAAAGACTGAAAAGAAAGTCTTGCTGGAGTTCTGAAGCCAGGCAAGAAGTTAATGAATGAGAAGGTAAATTTCAGAAAAATAGCATTGTGCTCTACATGCATTTGGAGTAGGAATATTGATGTGTACTTTGTGCATGAGAAGCCTTTTATTCCTCCCATCCTATTGCATTTCTCTGACAGTAAGAATGAGACAGCATGCTTTTTTTGAAAATAAATTTTTATAATGTATTGGTATACTGGCAACACTTGGGCTCTCAGGTTTTCACATTCTTTTCACTGACACAGCAAAACACCATAAATTCTGTGCTTTGTGACAGCACAACAATTCCATGCTTTAGCACTTTTATGTATTGTGGAGTTGTATTACTCAATATTAATTGTTGCTGATAAAATACAGCAAGATGCAGAACTTAGTTTATTTGACAGTTATACAGGGATATGCAGTTAGTTTCCCTCTGAAGTACATGAGACTTCTTGGACTGCCATCTGCAGCTTAAAGCATCCATCCAGGTCACACATTGCAAAAACTAGCAAAAGGAGAGGAGAACCAGATAAAAACAGACTCAAATATTTTCTTAGCAATTAAATACAGCAGTTCTTAAGGTTCATGAAGTCAAACAAATGCCTTTCCTAGTCTTGTTTTGTCTCCCCCCTCCCCTGCTTTGTATACCTCCATGATTTCTATCACTATTATTTGCAAGGCAGTAACACTCTGTCCAGTGCTTGACAGAGGATGGGCCAGCAGTAAAAGTGTTAGAAGAGAATGCTGTCTTATAATAATTCTAATTCACACTTTGGCTGGTTCCAACCTAACTCAGAAAATCAAAAAATGAACTTGGGAAGTCTGAATGATGGTAAAATTCAGTAAAAATTTATTTCTTTGCCTTTCAATGCTGAACTTAACACATCACTCACAAAAAAACCCACCCAAGCTCTAAGGAATCAGTGTTATGAGGTCTGTGTGGCCTTCTACAGACTGCTTTGGTGTGAGAGCTTGGATTGTTTCTGACCCTGTGACACTGAATGGCCAAGAGCTTCCATGCAAGGACAATGGTGTTGTTAGTGCCCATTACTAAAAGCCTTCTTGTTTCTTTCAACTGCTCACAGGCCTCCTAAACAATGAAAGAAATCCATACATCACTAATAAGGAGATTTAATTTAAATTCTGCTCTAAGAGAATTCTCAGATATTCCCCTCCTTTTTTTTTTAACTGAAAATTGCTGGAGTCTGATGTAAGGCAGAACCTTAATGTAGAGAAGTGCTGGGCCTCATTTAGAAATGCCTGGAAACTAGTTAGAATTGGAGCAAACCGGAAAGCAGTACTGGCACGCCAGTGAGCTGCTCCCATGGAATGAAATTTTGCTGAGCATGGGGATATGTCAGCTAGTAAAAAAAGTCTTCTCATTAAGTGGCTCTTTTGAGCCAAGACATTTTATTACTTTTACATTTCTAATGATGATAACTTTATTGTGACTGCATGTATTCAGTATTTCTAACAGCCATTTGTCACTCAAAATTTCCCATTAGAAAAGGGAATTGCTAAATTCCAAGAAAAGTTGATGTGAAACAAAATGCAACAGGATAGCCCATATTCACTTTTGCAGTGAAAGTTTGTTAATATATGCAACAATAATATTTTTTTAATCATGAACACTCAACACTATTAAAAATCAATCAGTACAAAATGATCAGGGCTGTTTGTCACATAAAAATAATGTGAGTTGACTTTGCCTCAGCTCTATCTCTACTGTCAGAGAATCTGTAACATGAGGAATGAATCTTGATTAGGGATTTCAGAAAGTTTTATTCTGCTGTCATTTTGGATTTGAAACCATTTTTCATTTTGGTATTTTTATGAATGTAAATAACAACACAGGATTTCACAGAAACTTCTAAGTTGGACTTTATTGCTTGAGAGATTGGTTTATATTGCTAAATCAATTCATCTGCCAGAACAAGGCCAGAAATTACTAATGATGCCTTCATTGTATATAAATAATGTCTTTAAATGTTTAAAACCAATTTTAGTCCATATGTAATCCAGAATGAGCTAGCATACTAATGATTAGGTGGAAAACAACACTTGCATCGTGTTCATTCTTCACAGGTTTCAATAATTATGGTCAGTTTCTCATTGAGTGTGTTTTGGTTACCTATCAGATTATTTTTCTCTCTATCTGTCCACATATGTGTTTATCTACGCACACACAAAAATATACATATAAATATATTTAGAGAGAGAAAACTTGAAAGAGAAATTGTTCTGCTTATGCCATTAAATGTAATTGAATGTTTTCTGATGTATGTAATGTATTCTGTAGTTAAGCTATGCTACCTCAGAGCTGAATTTGTATTTTGGCAGATAGAAATTTTGTTATGTAAACTGGATTCTCAGTTAAATGCAGTCCTTGTACAGCTCATGCAATGCTCTTTTTAAGTTAGGTGAATCAAACTAACTCATAAAGGGGTTATAGATATAAATATAGATACAGTTATAAATTAATTAATGAAGAAAATAAGAAAAAAATTTATATTGCAAATAGCTCCTCAGGTCTTCTCTCTGTATGTTACAGCTTCTAAAGAAGGTAGCTGCAAAAAAAAAAAAATCAGAGACTTCTTTAAGGCATATTCCATGATTCTTTTATCTCAGGCCCTCTGATCCCTGCAAAATTGAGCAGGGTCTTATCAAAGATGTTATATTCACTTTAAAGATTCTTACATTCTTTTGCAGGTGCTCCTAACATGACACTACCTCAGGCATTTGTGGAAACTTCTGTTTTGAGGGGATTCTATAAGACACCTGTATGTCAAGCTTTCCAACTGTACCTAGTAAGTACATGACTGCTTTACAGAGCAGTGAAACGTGGTTTCTTTCCCATAAATATTTAGGCAGCAATACTGAGCATCAGTTTAAAACAGGAAATTAAAGATTTTTTTGGGGGGTTTAATTTGTTTTGAAAATTTAGGATAGGAAAAAGTATATATGCTTCTGAGGATGAAATAATTCCTTGGAATTTGGGTACATTGACACTAGCATTTCTGTGTGGGTCAGTACTGTGCTTTTAAGGACTCCCTTGCTTGTTGCCAGGTACCATGTGCTGGTTCACATCAGAGGCACCACAAACTGGATTCTTTTAGGATGTCATTAAGCCAGGAGATGCAAATATAATACACACCAAGCCACCAACTGGCAAATCAATTCACACTCAAATATTCCTTTGAATGCGTAAATCAGTTCATGTTGAGCATGTACAAGCCCTTTCTATGTTTGTTTTTACAAATATTTGAACAACTGTGCCTCATTAGCTAGAACAGTACCAGAGCCTCCATCACAAAACTCACTTGAATGAATATGCATGAAATCACCATTAGTTTTGCATTTAGAGTAATTATTCTGCACACATATTTAACCAGAAAATGGACAGCAAAGAAACTACTCATCTCATTTCCTTGAGCTCAAGTGAGAAAGGTATTTCAGGCCTGATTTTCTGCTGCTTTGCATCTTCTATGTTTCTGCAAAATGAGTGTGAAACATTATCCATTCTGTTTTGAAAACATTACACAACAATGAACAATGCTGTTTCAGTAAGCAGTTATGGTATTCATCTGTCTGTATCTAATTCTTGCTTATGCTTAGAATGTAAACTTTTGAGAACAGGGACATACCATACTGGTACCATGCCGTGCAGAGTGGGATCTTGTTCAACGTCTGGAACTCCTGTGTGCTCTTGCAATGTCACAGTGTAGTTTTGCAATGCTCAAGATGTGAGAGACTCAGTTATCTCACATTTAGAATGGTGTGCATTATAGAGGATACATGTAATCAAATTGTGTGTTCATATAAGGGCCAAGAGAATTCTGTCAGCTGAGCAAAGGTCAATGAGAGATCTTAATTCCATGAGCAGAAAGAAAGGCAAAATAGCAAAATATACTGAATAAGACAGGAGTTGGGAGTTATTACCTATGCTCTTGTAAATACATATAAGGCGACATTATGATCATGCCATACCATGACCAAAAATGGAGATTTTAGTATGGGAAACATTATTTTCTGCTCCGTCCCTTCCTCCTCTCCTTCTCCAGCCCCATACCTTTGTTCTTTGCCATTCAGTGTTTTGGTTCAAGTTAATTAAAGATTCCTGTTGCAGCCTCCTGGAGTGAAATTCTGGCAGTATGCCCAGAGCTGCCACAGTCATATGTAAGCAGCCCCTCCAGTGAGCTCCATAATGTCTCTAAGAAACTATACAAAGAGGAAGAAAGAAACTGAATCCAGATGGAATGGGAAATCAGATATTTCTTCCATTTGTGTTGAAATCTGTGAAGACTGCCCCATAGGTTGAAAGAGAAGACAATTCACATACTTGGCAGTCTCAGGGAAAAGCATGTTTTCCTCCCACCCCTTCACCTTCCATTGAACAGGAATCTGTGAGAAAGCTTACAGTGAGACTGCAAACTCAGTAATGCAAAACGTGTTTTCCCAACTCTGCTTCACCCTGCTACCTATAGAAAGGTGTAGGATAGACCTGTCAGGGGAACACAAAAAAACAAAACAAAGGAATCAGAAGAGTGACTCAGGCAGACAAAGACTCTTCCTAATTACAGGGTTATGAGAGAATTTGATATCCAAACCAACATTTTGACACACAATTCATAGTGAAAAGAGGACTTAAGGCATTTTAAAAGGCCAACAGGAGAATAAACATGTCTAACACACTGAGCAATAACCATATCCTGAACTGCTTGTTGTTAAAAGGCACATAAAAAAAATTACAAAAATGTATAGTACATAGTAATTTCTTGGATCTCATGTGCATAACAAAAATCAGAAATATCCCTGGAGGAGCACAGACGTGGCATATTTTGTGTTCGTGAGTCTTTGTCAGCTTCAGTGCTTGGTTCTTAAAATGTAGCACTGCACTTGGTTGGTAGCGACTGAATTACTGGATTAACAGCATCATTAGAAATCAAAAATGTGGATATTTGCAAGTGTGCTTTATACATAAATTACAGTTTGTTTCATGGCAGATTCGTGTTCATCAGGGATATTCTGGAATTTGGTGGGGGAAAGGAATAAAACTTGGATCTAGCTGCAGCATTACTTGGTTTCTCTCTGCATTTTATTTTACTATCAACAGTGTTAATTTGTTGCTCTCTGATGGCCTGTTTAGTTTTTCAGGGATTTTGTTGCTCGCAGGTGGGAGGTACATGAAAATTAAACTCTGCCCAGGGCCATTATGGGTAAGAAGTGTCAACAGTTGATTTCTATGTCAAAGGACTAATTTTAAATTTTAAAATACCTGGGCAGAGTGATTGCTTGGCAGAAAGAACAACCTGTTGCAACTCCAGAGATACCTATTTGAGGTGCAGACTTTGGGCAGAGGTTACGATTCAAGGTTTTAGCTGACAGTTCAGCACAATATTTCGGGTGAAATGAACCTGATAGTTGCAGTGCAGATTTCCCCAAATAGCAGGTTGACTGAAACAACTCTGGTACCCTGTGACTAATTGGATGTTTTGTTATCATATTTTTTTTTTTCCTTAAGAAACAAAAATGGCCCAAAACTCTGTCCAGGTGAAAGGGCTAATAGAGTTATATGTGTGTTTCTTGCCCTTTCAAACTTTTGAAGCCAGGCTGAGGTCAAATTACTCAAGCAGAACAGCTCTGTTGACAAACATGCAGTCTTCAAACAACAATCCTAGCATGAGAGGTGCTGCTAATTTAAAACAACAGAGGGGAAGGGAAAAAAAAAGAAAAAAAAAAGAAAAAAAAAAAAGAGGGAAAACCAGTACCACTCTGCACGAAATCCAACCCAACTAACCCAACTGCCACCTTCCCTGCTAGCCTCCCTTTGTGAGCCTGCCTTCCCCACTGCGTGGATCAGCTATGGTTGGGGGTTAAATGGGTAGCTTTTGTCTCCTCACAATGGCTGAGAGTGACAGGTTGAGCTAAATGATTTACTGGTGGAGATGATTTGAAGGACAGAGCCAGGCAGCCTTGGGAACACACGCACAAGAAAAGGACAGTAGCGAATCAGCCTCTCCTCCCCCTCCCGCTTTCATGGTTTTGACTGAAAGATCACAGAGTGAGACTCTGACAGACACAAGGACCATTGAGAAGCTATTTTTATTACTTATCTATGGCAGCCTTGCTTCGCTGAGAACAGACCTCAGGTTAATTAACCTTACTTTTTCCTTTTTTTTCTCCTTTTATTTTTAAAAGTTGTTGTTTTTTGCACTAGGGATGTGAGCCCGTAAGTTGGCAGGGTCACATGCCATGGGCGAAGGGAAAGTCTCAGTGTGAGACTTGAGCACAAGAAAGCTCAACAAACTTGTCCTCAGCCAAAACAAAGCTTTCCACAGAGCAAGGCAGTGCAGCGGGGCCACGGTGGAGGCAGCTGCTCAGAGCGGAGCCATCCCAGCTGTTGTCAATTGGAATGTGCTAGAAGCAGCACTTCCCCCGCCCCACTACGCCGCTCTGGCGGGGTGGTACCCAGTGCTAATATGGATCCCAGATTGTTTCCTGAACGCTGTTTGATCTGGCTGTGTGGGCAGGCATGAACTTGTTTGTCGGGACATACCGGAGCGCCAGCATGCTGCGTTTGCCCGTCGTCCCCAAGCACAGGCCAAGCACACAGGGACACGGTGGCGAGCTGGCTGTGGGCCCTCAGCTCTGACTCAGGAAAGGCAGCACCAGGACTCTTCTCTGCCTGGGCAGTGGGGCATTTGAGAAACACGGCTGAGGCTGGGAAGGGGCACAACACACCTGGGAAGCCCTGTTGGCCCCACGCTCCCCACCACCTATCCAGGGCACCGGTGCATCCTGTGTGTGGCTGACTGGCCCAGCAAGCCCAAGCACCATCGCCAGGGAGCTCCGTGCACCAGGACTCTGCTGGCTTGGCAGAACAGCTTGGCCTGTGAAGGGCAGCAGAGGTGGCAACACTCCAGCCTCCCAGTTAGGGTGCGTGATGCTTCCTTCAGCAGTTTCGCTCTGAGAATTTGAGAGGAAAAGTGTAAACTTTTCTTAGTAAGAAAAGAAACTTTTCAGACAGCTGCTCTGAATTAGTCTGAAAAGACCCAGAAGGTAGTCCATAGAAGACATAAAAGTTGGGTTTATAGATAAATCAGAATTTGTAAGACATGTATTGCTCGAAAGAGGCAGTGCTCTCTTTCTGTTCCGTATTTCATTTGGTGTATGATTTGTGAGATATTCCTCAAGTGCAGTGGAATAATACATCCTGTCACAGGTTATAACCAGCAATTGTCATGTCAATATTTGGTTCTGAGAGATAGCTTGAAACAGCAAAATTCTACAAGTACTACTGCAAAAAAAAAAAAAAAGATAAAGTAATTTTACTAGTACCTACCGCCTAATGACACCCCAGACCCTGTGAATCATGTCTTGTGAATGCACATCAAAGCTTTATTACAATATATTCAGCTACCTTAAAAAAGAAAAAGGACACTCAGCAAATATCTCAGACATCTTAACCAGTAAGGGAAGAGGTTTCAACAGTAAGACCCACTGTGTGCAATAAGACATAGCTTTTTTTGTTGGCTAGCTTCAAACCGTATTCTCATTTTCATAATAATTTTAACGAAAACTTGTGGTTATTCAAAAGAAAAAATATGAATACGTGAGCGTCATGACAAAGCAGCATTTCACATAAACATATCTTACACTAAACTTGTAAGATATGACTTAGTAGAAAAATGGAAGGATCTATAAAATGGGGAATTTGGAGAACAGAAGTGTTTCGTGTTAGTCTCTCTTAGAGTTGCAGTACTGTGGAGTCGCAGTGTGCTGTCACATGGCGTATTTCTAATGGCCTCTTGAATGCTCAACTGCAAATAAACACTTCTGTTTTAAAATACGAATAGCAAAACAAACTAAATCTAAAAATATAAGAAGGAACTGTGGTATTTTTTTTTTTTCATTCTGTGAAAGAGAGCAGTGTTTGCTAAAGATAAAATAACTCTAGAAAAAGCTTACCCAATAGGCTTCCAAATATGAATTTACCACTGTAGAGATTATGGAAAGTGTAAATAGAAGAAGGAAATTTTCTCTTCCATTTACTTCCAGCCATAATCACTGTCACTGTCCAGCATGCATGAGGAGTGCTGGGATTGCTTCCTTCCTGAAATCCCAGAAGAGTAAGTGTACTTTAGTACATGCTGAGTACTACAAGGAATAGGTTTAATAAGTGTTTAATAAGTGTTATTCTTGACTGGCTCTGTACTAACATCTTTCCATTATAATTTGCATCTGTTTCTGTCATGGTTGATTTTCTGATTCTTTTCCAAGCCCTTCTGTCTTTCAGTTTCTGCCTCCACACCTAAAGCCCCAGTTATGCTGCTATAAACACCACCTTCTCCAGAGCTGTGTACACAGTACCCTTGCAGGACATACAAAGGACATAACCAGCCTTTATATGTTGAACCCCGCTTTAAAAAGTGCCTCCCATAAGTTGTGAAGTTTATAGAGTGCTTTAAAAAATAAAGAAAAAAACATCTTTTATGTTGCATAGGATGAAAGAGTTGATGTTTGCTCGAAGTTACAAGTGTCGTTTACATTTGGTTCTCACCTTAACCTTTACTGTGCCTAAAATTAGCATAAAATTCCTCCTTTTTAAGCCTTTACTAGTGTCGATACATCCTGTCCCTTCTTGTCCTGTGATTTTTCTCCTTAGCTTCACTTTTGTTTTCTGCTGTTCTGTCGTTCACCTGCCTTTTCTCTGACTCCTTTACATTTCCTTGTCTCATAATCCTTGTGAGTCACTCCAGCTCCAATAGGGTTTAGAATTTACAGGGTTTAAGACATTTGCTTTGAAGTTAAAGAGGGGAAAACTGTCTAAGGGTGAGAAAGGATGCAAGGCCTCCATTTCATTCCTTATTTTCATGCTCTGCCGGTAGCATCACAGTTTTGCTGCTTCTCTCCTCTTAGTCTGTGTCTGAGCATTCATGCTTTGGCTAACCCAGCCTGAGTGACTAGATATCATCTACTGGCTGAAAAAAGTATGGAATAGGACAGTGTTGAGTCACTCAAAGAGGGAGCAAAATGGAGTACCCACGTTCAGGGGCCTGAGGAGAGTGTGGGCTTCATGGTCTCTGTTCTGCAGCTACCACCAAGCAGCTGGGCCACAGAGTCCCCTCCAGCCACTTGGCACTCTCCAGCGGCACTGGGTGGCCTCTGATGCTGGCATGGGATATGTGGGTTGATCTGTTCATTCCAGCAGGGCACAACCCGGGAGCACAGCTTGGAGCCAGCACTTAGTTCTTGAGGAACACCAGCCACTTAGTTTCTTCCCATGCTCAACAATTAGTTCCTTCTAGCAGACCTTTCAAAAGCCTTTCTTTACATTACAATTCTTCCATTGCTCTGTAAGAGCTTACGTCACATCACAAGACCAAAAAGCACAGTGTGGCTTAGTGTAACTTGACCCTGATCTGGCATTTCTTTGTGATGTGTCATGTCAGAAATGTAAAGAAAACAACATTGTCCCTTTCCTATTAGTTTGGGCAGCAGTGGCCACTACAGGTTGCCTTTACATTCTGCCTGAAAGATGTATGTAGTTTATAAGACTAACAAGGATAAAAGTAGGAGAATTTCTCCTGAAAGCAGGAGAAACCATGTTTATGAAGCTTTACATACGTTTTGGAGAGCTGAATGTCAGCTTAACAGCAAGTGCACTCTGAGTTAGTGCTGTTGGGGTGGTTGCAGAGAAGCTGGCACTTACAATTCCTGTGACTTGAGAGCAAAAAATAGTGAAGGATACTATGATAAAGTACTGTTTTGTAATGTCTGTAGATTTTATTTTTTGGCCTATTTAATTTCAAGTCCTTTTAAATAAGCATTTTCCGAAATGGATTTGAGGCAGCAAGAAAAGGCTGAAATAACCATTAAAAATGGGATGAGTAAGAAATTCTCAAGCATCCTAGGCCTTGTAATAAATTTCCTCCTTATACTGAGCCTTGTACTAGGCAAGAGTAGCAAACAGGACGTGTTACAGCCTAGACGAAGGCCTGATCACATTAAAAGGAATAATATCTGTATTAGTTTTTTCATGTCTATGCAGGAAATTATAATCCTGACTCCCATTGCAGAGTGTGCTGACCTGTTGTTGCTTACTGTGAATCTGTCTTTTACATCCTCAGAGCTACAGCCTGTTTGCATTAGAATGTCATGCTCAAGAGCCTTGCTGCTCTCCCTGCAAGGATGAGAAGTGCTTCTTGTTTTTTAAAGAAGACTTAAAACTTTATCACCTTGGGGATGGTGAGCATGCAGCCCTGATTGAAAAGGCTTATGTGCTTGTAGTATTTGAGGATAGTTTGCAGATAGAGGATTGTAGAGGGGCCTAAAATGCTCAACTTCCAGTCCTGCTATGAACCTGTTGAGTGACCCTGAGCAACTCCTCAGCTCCATTTTCCCTTTGATTTTTAAATCTGTTTAAGCCTTTCTATAGCACCTTGTGATATAAGTCCTGATCTCATCTTGGTTGTTAGATACTGGTAGAGTTTGAAAGGAGCAGAAAAGTGGAGATTCTGGGTTTCCATACTTCTGCAGGGATGAAATATTCTCATACTGTATAGAGTTAGCAGTTCTCCAGACAAAATGCTTTTGTAGAAGAGATTATGCTCTCTATCACACCTTGTCTTCTCAGCCATACTTTCTCAGTAAGTTCATCTGAATCAAAGTACTCAAGTCAGATTCCAGATTACAATAGAATTATTAACTGAAATGTCTTCCTTCCACTGATTTTTTTTTCTCTATGGTGAAAAAGGTGAGACCTTTGTGTGATATATTGCAAAAGATATTTGAATGAATAGGCTGTTGTGATTTTGAATCTAATGTATAACTAAAACTGGGTGCTTTATTTTGGGGATCTTTTTTCTATAAAAGGGGTGTTTTTCCAAAACATCACAGAGGTCCCTGCCCCCCTCCCCCAATCCTTTATACATATATATATATATAAATAAAATATTAGAAAATAAAAAAATTCCAAAGGCACCTGCAAGATTTCTTGTGAGTACAATGTATATAAAAAAGAGATACTTTTCATTTAATTTTACAGGATTTAAATTTTACTTCATTCATTTAAGAATGTTTTCCTCAAAATTTTACCTAAATTAATTGGTTCATGAAGTGTAAGCGCCATCTCAAATATTTGAAATATTTTCCTCTGTAGGCAAGGTTATGTGGGTCTGGCTTTTGGCCTTGGAGAAAGCAGGCACCTTGTGGCTAAACTTACTTAATAGGACATTCACTGAACATTAGAGATCTACTTTGACAAGAGGTGAGTGGTACCCCAGAAGTGCTATTTCTGTCAGTTCCTTGTAAAGGCAGAATATGTGGTTAATCCAGATTTAGACAGTACCATTGCAGATGGCTGTGTTTGATCAGCTGTATTGATCAAAATACTTGCACAGGAACTTCGGAAAATAAATGCAAGAGATGTGTGTGAAGTTAAGTGGAGGTTTGGTTCAAAAGCTCATTAGTGTCTAGTCACCCTCTAATATCTCTGAAAATGTCTATCCTCCTTAAGTCAGTCAAAGTAGAAATGTAGATTTGTTAATGTTATTTTCTACCTGATTTCGTCTTGTGGGCCTTTGTGTCCCTTATGCACGGAGCCTTGCTCCTGCTTAATTGCCTTGTGAGCGTTTGTGCGTGGGCACGTGTGTGCAGGGGCAGTACTGCCTCAAAACCTCCCCAGGGCTGGGCACAGAGCTGATTTCTTATGCCTCAAGGATGGGGAAGCAAGAAGGGTTAGAGGCCAGGCCAGAACAGGAGGGGATCTGGTGACAAGTAGGGAGGGAAAGGGGCTCCCTTTCTGTTCTCAAGTGTAAATAAAGGTGCAGCCTCACGGCCTTCTCTGTGCCAGCAGCAGCCCTCCAACCTCTCTCTCTGGGTCTGGAGGCAGCCTACTGGATATGCACATCCATGGGCTCTCTGAGTGTGGCCATACAGGTATTTATGGCCTCTCTCTTACCCTTGGGATTAGTAAGGATATTACACCTTTTTTTTTCTTTTTATATTGAATTATTTTGACATTCAGGGTTTTTTTCTGTATTCAGTTTTTCTTCTGTAGAAGATACAATATTAAAAATTAGGCTGTCACTGAGATGCCTGTGATGATAACCATGAACACACATGTCTAAATTCTGACAAGGCTAATGCACTGGCTCTATATTACTCAGGGTTACCTGGTCATTAAGGATTCCTAAGTTGCCCTTTTTGACTGCAGAATTCCCAGGATTCCCAGACTGCCTGCAGTGGAATCTACTGAAAAGTAGCAACCATTTACATCATTCTGGCTTTCAGTTTTCAAGCTGTAATGAAATATTTTCTGAGTGACTGTGCTATAAAGCCCTATGATCTATTTTAGCCATATCACCAGAGGCAATTTTTTAAGAACTGCACTGCCAACCATGAAAGTCCCTCTTGAGTTACATCAAGAATATCAACAGCATATGAATGTGCACCTTTCAGTTAATATTACTAGAACTAATATGTAAACAAACAGTAGGTTGCACTATTCTTAGTGGGCTTAGAATATCTTTCAGTTATTAAATGTAGGGCAGAAGGCCATTTACAATTATTCAACAGTACCTTTTCAGGAAACCTGCCCCCCAGTTAGAAGTAAAATGCTTTTTCTATATTTTTTAAATGTTAAAGAATGAGGGTGACAAGAGTAGGCTGAAGAACTCCAGGCCGTGCCCTTCTCTGCCCAGCCTGAACTCTCCTTGCATTTATCGGAAGCAGATGTTCCAGGCAGGATGCACGTTGCAGCCAGAGGTGAGGAGGGAGGTGTACAGGACTTGAATACATTTCACTACAGCTCCCACATCCTGTTTACACATAGCTGCTGGCCTGAAAACAAGACAGAGAATGAAAAAAGAAAGGTGCAGGGGGGTGTGATAGGAAGGAATGGTTGATGGGAGTCTGATACCAACCCCACTGCTGGGTGTGTGTGTTGGGAGTGCCGGAGATTTGTGGTTCTCTTTGCACCTTTGGTTCTCTTTGCCTGGGCCAGCAACGTTTTCTCCACGTCTTTAGCAGGCATTGATAGACATGCTGTCTTCAGTCATAGGGGAGAGAAAAGGAAGAGGGGGAGCAATTAACTGAAAAAAGAAAAAACCAACCAAAAAAAGGCAGCTCACCTGCAGAGAAACTATACTTTCTCTCATATTCAGCAATGCTGCTCAGACTCTAGAAAAAACACAGCTGGAATTCACTGAACCAACTTTTCTGTCTCATTAAAATCTCGGACAGATTTTTAATAGTAGAAAGGCACTTAGTGAATCACTGGTGGGCAATGAGAAATACTGAGAAAGCTAAGGCCCATTTAAGCAGTCAGCCTGTTGAAAGATGGATTTTTTTTCAGGCTGGATACTTACTGGCAATTTGATTTCTACACATACAGAGCAGAGAAGGACCCACTTTTCTGTGCACTGGAAATGCACTTTCATTTTATGTTTCCCTTTTGCACCCACTGCAAATCATCCATACAAATTCCTATCTAATACTAGGGAGATAAGGAAGAGGTGTACATATATACTCTGGTTTTTTAGGGTTTTTTTGGTTGGTTTGGCTGGTTTTTGTTTGTTTGGTTTTTAAAATTTTTTTGAAGTATTACTTAAACTAGATCACTTTTCATATCAGCTTTTCATAGCCAAAGATTCATAAAACTGCTAATGACAAAATTCCCAGAAGGCAAAATGAAAGAAGCAGTTTTTCTAGGTTGGTGTCCTTGTAGTATCACATTCTGCAGAGACTGGCTACTGACTTTACATCTATGTGGTCATGCGCAAATGCAGATAGGGTATTTTGAAGAACATGTACTTTCCTATGCTGGAATGGTATTAATTTAAAGATTAAACATCACAGATCAACTGCTGTCCCATCAGTCAATACAAACCAACATACAATGCAAGGCAATATAAAAGAAGCTCAACATTTACAAAAACATTAAAATCTATAATTTAATAGATTGTTATAATCTATTTATTTTATCTCCTACCCATTAGAATGTTTAATACTAAACTCACAGAATAAAAGTTTCTGTTCTCTCAGTCCAGAACATATTAACTTCTTTACTGCTACCACCTTTTTATTTTTTTAAGAAGGAACCATCTTAGTATTCAGGACTCCTCAGTTTTGTACATCATGTTACAGCAGGAGATAGAAATTTCTAAAGTATGTGCTAAGAAAAGCTACATTTCCCCAGATGCCTTGCTTTTCTTTGCCCTATTATATTTGGATTATTTTTTTTTTAATCCAAGAAACTACCATGGTATTAGGTTTTAATTTTCTTATTTCAAATCATCTAAAAGACCAGAAATTTGGAAGATAGAAAGAAAATTTAAATTCTGATTATTCTCAAGCCCGTTCTCTAAGCTACAATCTATTTAGCACTTGAAACTCGATCCTCAGATAAGGAACACCAGTCAATCTCTTTGTTGCTCCCCATTTGTTTTTGTATAACAGCCTATCAAGTTCCTTTTTCCATGAAATAGCTGTAACAAAAAAAGATGAATTAAGACCTTACTGTACTATTACTTGTAATCCCAGCTCACATTTACACAGCTTTGTAATTGCAATGTTTTTAGAAAGCTTTTCAAGCTTTTCAAGCTGTATATGAAAAAGGTATTACATCTGTGCTAAAAAAGCATCCATCTTAGGGTCAGGCAGAGGCTGCATGAAAAGTGTTTAATTTTGTGTTGCAAAAAGGGTTAGAATAGAGTGAAGTACTGTAATTGGAAATACAGACAGACACTGTTTGAGGAAGGCTATTTTATCTATCTCAATATTTTCCATTTCCCTGTATTTTTTGACATTTCATTAGAGAATCTGGTCTTTTGCACCAGTTTTGTGGTGTCTTCTACCTTCCAACATAAAACTTACTGTTAAAGTAACAAAAATTAAAAAGCCATCAAGGGAAAAGTGTTACTGTAGTTACTGGTAGACAAACAGCAATATGCCATTTTCTGGGTTAAGCCTTTGCCCTCCAGTCCGAGCGAGTGTTTGCAGCCTTGGAGGCTCCTATTGCCACTTGGAAATATTCTCAGGGTGGTGCCTACAGCACAGACCTTGTGAGCAGCAGTGTAATATCAAAGGTGTGTAGCAAATGGACAATGAATGTTGTATTAATGGTAGAATGCTAAGAGACCATGTAATAACACAGGTCTGAGTTTTAAACCAGACTCCACTCCTATTCACCTTTTACTGACATTTCCAAACAGGGTAGAGGTCATTTAAGACAACAGAGTCAAAGACATGACAGACAGCACTTTACTAGTAAGAAAAGAAACTCAGCTACTCAGCACAAATGAATATTTTCTGCTTGCTTCCAGCAACTGAATAGCCAAAGTAATACTCCTTATTTGGAATAAAATAATGAATCATAGCAAGATCTGAATATAGCATGTGTGGTCTGCATACAAAAATAATTTCTGTATAATTTGCTTATGATAAATAGAGAAGAAAATGATGGCAAGATACTAATATTTCTTGCTTTTTGCTGCTTCTGCATTGCATGCCCAGAGGTCCTAGTTTACAAAGTAGAAGTGGAAAGAATTTCAGAATTGGCTTCTAACAATTGCTGTTACCATTTTTATCCTTATCTATTTATACTTTTATCACGCACAGTGGTCAGGAGTGGTACCTGACTGTGCTGACAGTTTTATGATATGTGAGATGACACACTTTTTGTTCCGAGAACTCTGCTGTCCCGTGGTAAGACTAGACACTGAAGAGTTTGAAAGAATAATCACTCTATCTTTTTAATTTTGTAAAAGATTTTTGATCCTCAGTAAAATTTTTTGTGTTTTGAATGATAGTAAAGAACCATAATATTAATATATATATATATATATAAAGAATATATTTTTAATTTGCGTATTAATTATCTTGCTTCACCTATGCATTGTCAAAACAGTTTTCTGACCTGTTGGACTGAAGAAGAGGGCCAAGATGATGTTCAGAGGGCTGGAGCACCTCTCCTATGAAGACAG
Organism: Irena cyanogastra; assembly: GCA_013397155.1. Classification (NCBI taxonomy): domain Eukaryota; kingdom Metazoa; phylum Chordata; class Aves; order Passeriformes; family Irenidae; genus Irena; species Irena cyanogastra. The sequence goes on from VWZV01006645.1 coordinate 734,409, forward strand.
GCTGAGGGGGTTGGTGTTCAGTCTGGAGAAGTGAAGGCTTTGGGCACTTGGAACACCTTCCAGTACCCAAAGGGGTCCAGCTCAGTAAAGGGAGAGGGGCTTTTCACAAGGGCCACAAGTGATAGGAGAAGAGGTAATGGCTTCAAACTGACAGAGAGTAGAATGACACTAGCCTTTGAGGGTGGTGAGGCCCTGGCACAGGTTGCCCAGAGAAGCTTTGGATGCTCCATTCCTGGAAATGTTTGAGACTAGGTTGGATGAGGCCTTTTGCACCCTGCTCTTGTGGAAAGTGTTCCTGTCCATGGAAGGAGGGGTTTGAATGAGGTGATCTGCAAGGTCCCTTCCAACCCGAACCATTCTGTAATACTGTGATCCTGACTCCTTGCCATCGGCACCTATTTTCTGGGTAGGCTGAGGAATTTTGTTCTTTCTTCAGTGGCTGAGATGATGAGGCTGAAGAGAGAAAGTCATCACTTTGGTGGAGGTTTAGTTACAAATTATGTAGGAAGCTTTAAAAGCGTTTGGCATTCATATCAGCCTGCTGTAATACTGAATAATAATACTATTCATTCTCATGAAGAGGATAAATGCTTCAATAATGCTTAATGTTCAGTTTACAGTCATTATTCTGGAATGGGAATAACTCAGAAATACAATTATGAATCTACTGTGTCTGATGACAGTTTTAATTCCATTAATAGTGAACTTGGCCACTGTGAGAATTTCTTATTCTTACTTCTTTTTCTGCAGTCATATCTATAGACAGTGCACTTGACACAATTTAAGTTATGAGCAATACATTATTCATATTGCTAATGCTGCTCTGGAACTTCACTTGCAGACTTAATTTCATGGTTAGTGATTTCATTGTGAGAACAGTAAGGACGAATGGAAAAAAGAATGCTTTCAGTTTGTTTGGATTTGAAGAGCATTGTAAAATATAAAGCAATGAAACTTAGCAAATCTAGAGCTGCAAGTAGAAGATTACAAGCTCTGTCACTGCCTGCAAAGTTTTCATGTTTGATCACCTTGTGATTTTAGTGCAGAAAAGAAGGTAATACTATCAAACTTAAGAGATGCCACTAAATTATTATTAATTTTAATGAGTGCTCAGTATTTGCACTTCATAAAACCCATAAACTTTATAAAATAGAGTATGATCTCAAAAGATCATCTTCTGTCATTCAATCCCAAACCTCTGTTCCAAACGCAAAATAACTAAATTTAGCTGACCACTAACTTTTGTTAATGACACTTTTGATCTAACTGTCAGGAGCTGTCTTCTTGCCTGATAAGATAAGCACAGCCTTTGAAATATTTTAAGGTAAAACTGTACCCACTGTGCCAAGTCTTGCACACAAACCTACTATTAGCCAACAAAAACCAACCACAGGTGCCTGACAAAGAAGTAAATGCATAAATTTTAAATGCATAGTTAAATGTAAAGCTGAGGATACAGACAAATCAGGTACAGTTATGGCAGGATAATGGCATTTTATAAATCTATTTTAATAGATTGTTTTTAGAAAGCTGCAATAATTACAATGCATCAATACATTTTTAACAATGCTGGTCTTGGTAATAATTTGAAACATGGAAAAATTTTCATAACTAATGACACTGGATTGTGTAGCTATTTAATTTAGAAAGAAAAAGCTGTCAACAGCCTTTTTGGAGTTTGTATGGTAGGGAGGAGGAAATAAGGAAAAAGCATCTGCAGTAGAAAACTGATATATCGTGAAGAAGTCTGGTTTACATTTATGATTTTAAAGAGATTTCTCTGTCGTATCAGACTATCTAATGGGAATTTATTTTAGGCAGTGTAGAGATTAGGATTATGCAAAAACCAACTGCTAATTGGGGAATTGTATAGGAAGGTATCAGCCTCCTCTTGCATGATTTGCATCACAGTTTTCCAGTGATTTTCCTCAGCACATTTCAGAATATCTGCACATTCAGAGGGTTCTCAGCTGCATTAGCCTTTGACACATGTCTTCAGCATGTGTTAATTCACCATTCTGAGGTCTAGCATCCATATCTACCTGTCTGTATCTGTATCTAATCTATTTTCCTTAGCTTGCCTTATCCACCATGCCCAGTTTTACAGATAAGATGACACAATAGGGTGATATCAGGGTGATGTGTACAAGGCAGACCTTAGGAGTGAGGAAAAAAGGGAGAAGAAGGCCGATCTCCAGGCTGCATACATGAATACCCACTGCCAAAGAAAAAGGCAGGAGGAGCTAGAGCTCTGCTCATGGTCACCAAACTGCATTACCCCTGGGGTTACTGTGGTGGGGCAGCTCACACGGCTGAAAGGCTGCTGTGGAGGATACACAACATCCAGAACAAAGAGAATTGTGTTACAGACTGTCTCCTTAGGATGAGGGAGTAGATGAAGCCTTGTTTAAACAACTCAGGAAGTCTCTGTACCCAGACCCCAGTTCTTTTGGAGAACTTTCTTTTCTCTGTCATCTGCTGGAAGGGCAACAACGTACATGGTCAGGTATAGGTTCTATGCCAAAGAGGGATGACACATGGCTGCATCTGCTATTCACTTAACCAGACAGGGCTAGTTGGTTTGTAATGGTTAGTTGGTTGGTAACTAGTTGGTTTTGTTGCCTTGGTTATAGGCACCATGAAATAGGAGTTCAAGATCCTGACGGAGGAGAGCATATTTAAGGTTATTCTGGAAAATGGTAGCTGGGACATCATGAGGAGGAGCTTCAAAGAAGAAAGGAGCTCAGAATAAGTTTGCAAATTAATGACAGTTTGCTCCAAGTACAGGAATGGTCTCTCCCCACACACAGAAAAACAAGGACATGTAGCAGGACTTCCATCAGCTTCTCTAAGCAGAAAACTCATAAAAAAGGAGACAAAAAGGAGACAAAACTCAAACAGAAACAAGAGTAGTCCTTACCATGACATTCATAACAAAAGGCTGAACAAGGAAAATGTTCATAAGATGGGTAAAAAAAGATTAATTAATCAGGTTGTGAAGGAAGTGGACCAAGCTGCTGTAAGCTGATGAAGAGTGCATGGGTCTGCTCTGCCCTGTGTAGCATCTTTACCAAGGCCTTGCCAGAGGGGATGGAGTGCGTGATCACTAAGCTCGCAAATGACACCAGACTGAGAGGACCTAGGGCAGAGCTGCTGTCCAGATAGACCAAGACAAATGGAGGAATGAGCCAACAGGAACCTCCTGAAACTCAGAAAGGAAAAAGACTGAGTCCTGCATCTGAAAACAAGTGACCTCCTGCAGCAGTGCAGGCCACTGACTGCCTCACTGAGGAGCATCTCTGCCAGAGAGGATATCCTGGTTTAGGGCAATTTTGGGAGAAAAGCCTCCCCCAACTGGTTTGGGAAAAGATTTCCTTGGAGAAAAGTGGAGAAAACTATTTATTTAACAGGTAAAGCATTCACTAGCACAAAGAAAAAACGAACAATATTAAACCTTATAACCTCTTGGCACTCCAAAAGAGATGGTAAACTCAGAAAGTCCCCTCCGTGGGCTGTGGCTTGGCTCACTCAGTGTCTCTCAGTCCCTCCAGCGCTGGAAACGCCGCGGCCCAGGCCCGGCCCGGCGGCCACAGGCGCGAGCTGCCGCTGCTCTGCTGGGTGTTCAGTCCAGAGCAGGTTTAAAAAGGTCCAAAGAGAAAGAAAACCCACAGTTCAGGGAACTTCTCTGCCTCAGCTAGCTAAAAACTAACTAAAAGCATAGGAGAGCTCTGTTCTGCTGTCTGTCCATCCGCAGACAACACAGTCCGGAAGCAGGACGCGGGGGAGCGAGTGCAGTTTGTGATAACAAACTCCGCGCTTCTTCTCTCCCCCTTTCGCTCTTGGAACAAGTCTTAAAGGTGCAAAACTTATTATCCAACCTAAACAGAGCAGATGATTGGGGATAAAGGCCTCATATAGCCAACCCAGGACAGAGGACTTGAGGGGCTGGCTGGGCATGAGCTGGGAGTGTGCTCTGGCAGCACGGGAGACAAATAATGTTCTGGTCTGCATCACCAGGAACACAGACACTAGATTAAGGAAAGGGAAAGATGTCCTTTACTTGGCATTGTGAGCCTTCATCTAAATACTAAGTACAGTATGGAAAAGATGAAATCTCTGTCCTTGGAGGTTTTGAATTCCTGTCTGAGTAAAGCACCAAATAACATGGACTGATCTTAAAGCTGAGCCTCTGAGTAGAAGCTTGGACTACAGACCTCTTGAGGTCCCTTGCAGCTTAATTATCCTCTAGTTCTATGATTAAGAGGGAGAGAAAAACAAGAGTTGGAAAGACAAAGGAGTGGGTTCAGAGCAGAAGAAATATTCCCTCATTTCATGATTCTCTCTCTGCTCCTGAAAGNCGAACAATATTAAACCTTATAACCTCTTGGCACTCCAAAAGAGATGGTAAACTCAGAAAGTCCCCTCCGTGGGCTGTGGCTTGGCTCACTCAGTGTCTCTCAGTCCCTCCAGCGCTGGAAACGCCGCGGCCCAGGCCCGGCCCGGCGGCCACAGGCGCGAGCTGCCGCTGCTCTGCTGGGTGTTCAGTCCAGAGCAGGTTTAAAAAGGTCCAAAGAGAAAGAAAACCCACAGTTCAGGGAACTTCTCTGCCTCAGCTAGCTAAAAACTAACTAAAAGCATAGGAGAGCTCTGTTCTGCTGTCTGTCCATCCGCAGACAGCACAGTCCAGGAGCAGGATGCGGGGGAGCGAGTGCAGTTTGTGATAACAAACTCCGCGCTTCTTCTCTCCCCCTTTCGCTCTTGGAACAAGTCTTAAAGGTGCAAAACTTATTATCCAACCTAAACAGAGCAGATGATTGGGGATAAAGGCATCATATAGCCAACCCAGGACAGAGGACTTGAGGGGCTGGCTGGGCATGAGCTGGGAGTGTGCTCTGGCAGCACGGGAGACAAATAATGTTCTGGTCTGCATCACCAGGAACACAGACACTAGATTAAGGAAAGGGAAAGATGTCCTTTACTTGGCATTGTGAGCCTTCATCTAAATACTAAGTACAGTATGGAAAAGATGAAATCTCTGTCCTTGGAGGTTTTGAATTCCTGTCTGAGTAAAGCACCAAATAACATGGACTGATCTTAAAGCTGAGCCTCTGAGTAGAAGCTTGGACTACAGACCTCTTGAGGTCCCTTGCAGCTTAATTATCCTCTAGTTCTATGATTAAGAGGGAGAGAAAAACAAGAGTTGGAAAGACAAAGGAGTGGGTTCAGAGCAGAAGAAATATTCCCTCATTTCATGATTCTCTCTCTGCTCCTGAAAGAAAAAGCGCAGATAGTTTTACCCAGCTAGGTGAACACACAAGACAATCTCCTTGCAAAATAGCTACCAACCTGAAACACTTCACTAATGGCGAGGTCCCAGGAGCGTGGGGAAGTTCTGCCACAATCCCCACACTAACAGAAGGGAAAGGGGTAGAAGATTTCCACCCAAGGAAAGTGCAAACAGTCATTTGGAAAATTATTTTTCTCGGAAATGTGCAGATCAACACCTTGAGGACACTAAATCTGTCTTTCCTATGAAGAAAATTTGAAAGATTCCAAAGTGCAATTTATTTTTAGCATACTGTTTTATTTTCATCTTAAGGCTATCCCTGGGATTATACTGTCTAACAGTTTTCTCTTAATTTGTCTCTTTCAATTTTGCTGAATAACTAACATGAACCCAGAGGCATCTGGCATAATTCTACCAAATATAGCCTACCGATGGGATGGGAGAAAGAGATGCAGCCTGCTATTATATCTCAGACATTCAGGAGAAAAAATTTCATGTTTATTTAGCCTTTGAAAGTAAACACTGAAAGGAATGAATAAATGACATCTCAAATTTTTACAGAGGTAAATTTTAACTAAGATTAGCAGCTCTGCTGTTGCCTCAGCCATATATCAGAGGATGAACTACTCCTTGTTTAAAAATGTATTTTCTAGAGCCTAGGTTCAAGGATATAAAAAGAAATAGAAAAAGAAATTCAGAAGGTAATGCTTGGCCAGCCATTTGATGTTATGAACAATATAGTTGCTTGTAATTCAGCTGGGTATTTATAGCAATTTCCCCAGTGAAAAGGGACATTGAGAAATGCTACTATTAAAACCTTACAATAACTGTAATAATATCTTTCATTTTTAATAGTGTCTTTGATCCTAAACAGGCAGCTTGTTTACTGCCTGTTTTCCAATTAAGAAGGGCATTCATGTTTTATGGCCTTCATCCTATTCATCCTGGTTACTGCAGAAGGAATTAACCTGTAGCTCTGGAAAACCTAAAACTATTTTCCATTTCTATATTCTCTCTTCATTGCAGGGTCTCTGCAGGCTCTCCACTCAGAGTGCTGTAGGCTGACTCTGTTTATCTCCTGTCATTGATATGATATGACATGGTATTATGTCTCCTAATGTTTGCATTATATTAGATCCTTTTATATTAAGATCTCCAGACAAGTAATCATATTCCATTGTACTCTATGCCGTGTAGAGATTTATCAGAAAAGGCAGTCCACAGCCCAGAGAGTCTAAACTAGACAGGGCAAAAGGAAATAGACATTTGATCCAGTGAGGGCCTCAGATATGGGAGTAGACTGTAAACAATTTACCAAATTTATTAGGGAAGACTGTGGAAAAATAGGGAATGAGAAATTTCTGGCCTTAATTCTGCTTTCACACAATTAATTTGGAAAACATCAGTTCTGTACTTGGATCATAAACAACAGAAACTAAAGCATTGGGTTAGACTCCTCAAATGTTAGGATCATCTGACGTTTATAAATGTTTAGCTTTAGGGAAGATTATTCTAGATAATAGCAATCAATTTAGTAAAATAATTCTGGTAATCCAGAGATTTTTGCTCTGACCTGGATCTTCTCTCTAGATAGTATTTTCTTTCTAGGCTGAAGTTTATCCTTTTTTACAAAAAAGTTTACAAAAAAATGTAAAATTTTTTTGGGAACAGCTTTTCAAATTATGAACAAGGACTTGCACAGCCTCCTGCAGACCGTGTTGCATGCCAAGCTTTATTGCATCCCTCACACAGAGGAGAAGCTCCTTGTGGAAATGTCTCAGCTTCCCCTCCTGCAGCACCAGGGAGGTGTGGTAGGTTACAGAGGGATGGAAATAGTTTTATTTAAACAGTTCTATTATTCTTTGTTTTATTTGGCTGCAAAAGTAGTAGAACTGTGTTGGCTGTATAATGACACACGTCCAAAGCCCTTCACTTTCTGAAGTACTTCACCCCAAGAAAAGCCCCTAAGTTTTTTCTTGAAATCTGCCTTATGACCCTCAAAGCCTGAAAAAAGGCAAATTCCTACCATAGGCGGGGATCAGATCCCTATACAGATTAAATGCCAAGCAGCTTGACTGCTTACTCAGATACAGCCCACAGTACATCAGCTCCTCCTTAGAAACCATTTAGACAGGCTTGGACTTTCTGCAGCATTCTGGTGTTCGACTGGAAGAGGAATATGAAAAGGAAGAGACTTAAACTGAAACAGTTTTTTAATCATTTTCAAATTTTAATGAGTTTCTGATACTGAATTTCACCACAGCTATCACTATTAATTCACAACTCTTCCCAGTGGTGCACATCAAGATGAGACACCTCTCAGTTGTGTTCAGAAAAAAAAAAAAGGTTTATGTTGACTAGTTTTTTTTTCTATTATCTTGGCCGTTCAGATACCAAATTATACCTTCTCAAATGTTCAAAAGAAATATGTGTGTTTCTATATGTATATATTGACACTGTAGTGGACTTTCTTTTAATACTTGACCTATCCAAATGAAAACAACCTTAAGAATTCTTTAATTCTTTGAAAGTGGAGGGATTTATAAATCCACAGTTGGAACAAGAATTGGAAACCTTAAAAGACAGATTATGTTTCCAAAACATGAGGACAAGTATGACCTTCATGTCGAACTATGTGTTTTAGCCTGTGGGTAAAAGTGGTACATGAGGGGATTATTTATGTTTAGGTGTGTAAATAAATACTAAGCCTTTGGACACCCTCCTTATATTTCCAGCAGAGCCAGTCAGCAGTCTTTTATTTCTATTATGGTTTCAGGATGTTAAGACCACAGGAACATAGCTAAATTAGATGCTGAAAATGCAGAAGTGCCTGTAGCACCTCTCACTTTCACATCTAAGAGGTCTGGCTTGAAAATGTTCTTGACTTAAATATAATGATAGTTCCATGACACTCTGGTTTGTTCCTCCAGACAAAACCACTGCTCTATGTAAATGTAGCAGAATTAGGCCCGTGGTATTTTATCTATCTGATCATGAAACTACTTTAATCCTGTACTGATCATGACAAAAGATTAAAAATAATTTTAGGGAAATTGACTGCATTTGTACAAATACTTTTCTTTGTTTTATTTGGCTGCAGAAGGAGTAGAAGTGTGTCAGTTGTATAAGGAGACACTTGGTAGGTTTTGTAGAGGTAAAATATTTCTGAAATAATTGAAGGTGAGATGTAAAGAAAATAAATAATCAGAAAGCCATGTTCTTTAAACATTTTGTCCAAAGCCCTTCATTTTCTGAAGTATTGTTCCATTACTTCAAAAATGAAATAACAACAAAAATCCCAGGTTATTAAGTCCTCTGAAATAACCATAACCAATCATAGGCCATCACTACTTTAGTATCTTCTGTGATTGATATTCTTTTATAAATGGAATAAATAAACCTAGTCTGATATATGTACATATATATTATCTTTGTGCTTTGCCTGGAAGCTGCCTGCATGTTGAAAGAGCTGTTCTTCTGGCAGAAGCTTCAATCCTGCACAGTACTCTCTCCTAGCTCAAATTTAGGCAGAGTGCCATAAAAATTGCACCTTTATCTTCTGTGCAGTTAGATGTGATAACATACAAGCACTCAGATGCTTCAGTTTCCATCCTTTTGCATGATACTCCACTAATTCATCCAGCAATTAGGAGTTTTGTGATTTCTTCAAACAAGGAATGCTTGAATCCATATCTGTCACATTAGTGAAGCGCTCTAGCCATGAGGTATTCTGGTTAACTTGCTCTCCACCTTTTCTCTTGAAGTGCATCCAAAAACTCTACTTTCATGGGCCAGGAGGAGTATGGCCAAGAAGAAACCTGACTCTAGCTTCAGGTTCAGACATTTGGTTAGAAAAGGAGGAAAACCAGGAATGCCAGACACTTCTTCCTAATATGTATGTATATTATATAACTGTTAAAAGAGCCTTGGGAGTAAAGAAACAGAATGTCTATTATTATTAAACAACGTCCTGAGAAGATGGCCAAATACATATTGTCTTTTTCTGCTTGTGGTAACCCTGAGAAATACAGATTCAAAGAATCTCCATCTATGTTTTCTCAAGTCTATGAATGAAATCATTGCAGCGTTCATTGCTCTCCTCCTTCTTTTTAAATTAGCACTTGCTTCCTGTTTAAGGGCTTTGAACATGTTCCTATGCACTTCATTGCAAGGCAGATCATCACCTTGCAGCTATTGAAGGTTTCTACAGCAGTTCTCTTGGGCTTTTTATTAAGGAAATACAAGAACACTCATGTTTTATTCTGCCAACACCAAATGTGATGGAATGCCAAAGGTTAAAATGAGAGGTAGGGGAAACAATTGTGCAAGAATTTTGTCATTATCAGAGTGCTCTCAGGTATGCACTGGGATAGAAGTGCTGCATACTGTTGAAATAATAAATAAAATATAATCTTTATGCTGAAATAAAGATATCCTTAATAAACAAGAAAAATTAAAAATTAATTAGGAAATCAAGGTACAGAAGACGACCTGCCTCACATAAGAAACCCCCAAAACAACAGAAATAGAGTCAGCAAGACACTCCCATACTTTTGGCACCCAGCTCAGTGCTCAGCATGACATGAATATCATATTTCTGCACCTGGATATATCTTCTGTACGAGATCCTAAAATTCCTGAAAGCTGTGCTTAAGCAAAGTCTATCCTTTCATGGAGTTAGGCAGGCTATTAGTGTTGTGCCTTGACAACACTGCTTCCCAGCCCTCCTGATCTCATTGATGTGCCTTTTCCAATGAGAAACACAAGCACTTTTTAACCTAAAAAAAAGTTTGAGAGCTTAAGCATAAAAAATACTGAAAATTTCTGTTCATGGGAGAATTCTGAGTGGCTGGCAGTAAACAAAATAACTGGTGGTTTCAATTTCTGACATCTTTAGATCTTTAGAATGGACTTTTTCAGGGATTATATACATATATTTAGAATATATGCTATATATATATACATACATATATAGATGTGTGTATATATTATATGGATGTGTATTTACACATTGGCACATTCTCTTCTTCATAACTGAACAATATTCCCATTGAATAGCTTGGATTTTGGCTCTGTTTGAGAATAACATTCTGTATGGAAGAAGTTAAATCCTGTCTGAAGTACAGAATATCTTGGACCTCCTTCAGCTTTACTGTATAAGCAATTAATAATTCAAGATTCAGAAAATAGAAACAAAGAAGAGGAAGCTCACCAAACATGGCTTTTCTTGAGAAACACAGAGGAAAAATCTCCCTAATGTGTTCCTAACATTGAAAGATGATGGAAATTATTGACCTTCCAGTGATCAGGATTGTGGTTGGACTATATTGTATATGATATGATCTCTTAGTGGGACATCTTTTTGAGGGTCAGCTGCTCAAAGGAAAGGTTAATGTTTGCTGTCATGTACAAAAGAGCTCTGCAAAACTTCAGCCAACTGGAAACCCTTGTCAGTTGGAAGTTTAATTAGATTAATTGGGCTTAATTATGTATAGTACTTAATAACAGTTAAGCAAAGGCTAACTAATATCATTTAAATCCATATTCTCAAAACTATTCTCAGCCTAAAGTATTCTACGCTATATGCATATTTGAATAATCCCAATTTCCATAGAATATATTAATATTACTACAGTTTCTGTAGAATATATTAATATTACTGCATAATGCCAAAACTGTCTCCTCTAGCATGTGAAGTATGATGTGTCAGCAGTTTGTTTCAGGTTTTGAACTAAAATGAATAGTTGCTATAGCAGTTGTAACATCATAGCTCATCTGACATACTCGGATTCAGAACAATTATGGATGAGGTTTTAAACAATTTTGTCACTTGTGTAGTAAGAGCAGGGGAGGACATATTCCTGAAAATTTGAAAACTACAGCCTTCCTGCTGACACGTGGTTTGGAACTGAATTCTGGAATGACAAGATTTTCTGTGCTAGTCTCAAACAGCGCTGAGAAAAAAGACATAAAGAAAGATTCAAAGGCATTTAAGGCATATAATTAACTTTTCTAAGCTGTTCATTACAGCTTTGTGAAAATACAGTTCTTCTCAATTCCACAGTACATGTAAGAGCTCTTCCTAGAAGATTGTTACATATAGATGCATGACTTTGAAGCAACTGAGTGCAAACAAATGTACTGCAACCTTTTGGCATGCACTTTATTTTGCTCTGCACCTTTGACTGGTGTCAGTTTTCTCTCTAGATGAGACTTAGGTAGAACTTACTGGAAAAACTTCTGCATTTTGCCAAAAGATAGTTTAGGAGCAGAATCTTCACTAACACATGAATAAACTAACTCACTGCTTTATCAAACTAGCAAGGGAATTTGGACCATAACATAAAATACAGTGCTGTACTCCTGTCAGAAGCTTTTGCACTTTTTGTCTTCACTTTTCCCATGGTTCTTAAATCTAAGTTTTCTTGGTAGAAACCTGGCATTAACTTTAAATTTACATAGGCAACTATTCACAAAAGAAGCTCTGCTACATATATGGAGAAAGACAACACTTGACAGAGCTTTCTCTCAAGCATTTCCAAGGATTTTGACACAAGTCCAGGCTAGTAAGGGAGATGAGGCTCTAAATTGGACTTCTGAGATGTACTTAAGGCCATCAAGGTGCTGAGGGACACTGTAGGACAAAACAAAGCTTTGCAGTTTTCACACAGTTGAGGGGTATTTGTTCAATCCAAGCACTGTCAAAAACTCACATCTTCAACTATTTTTATTTCTATAATATATTCAATTGACTAAATTAAAATGACAAGACCTTTTCCATCTTCCATTTCTTTTCCAGTTTCCATTTAAAATTAAATTAAAATTTACTTGTTCTCTGGAAAAATGCATGATAATATAAATAAAATGCAGCAGAATAAAGTGCAAGAAGTGAAAGTATCAAGCTCTCATGAGTAGATGAAATCCTTGTTTTCTAACTCTTTCAAGTTCTTATTTGGTTGATTCATTCCTGTTCCTTGAAAAAAAATTCTTACAACGTGACTATGAAACAGATCTATGTATTCAGGTCACAGGAAATAACAGAAAGAAATTGAATGTGATTTCCTGACTGAAAGAGCTGCTTCTCTACCACTCGTCCCTAGATATCTTGCCTTCAGCCCATCTTAATTCAATTAGGAATAGTACTAGAAATGTCTCAAGTTACTGAAATTGCTCCAGCAACAGGGGAGGAAGATGATAAAAAAGTACATACCTCTGACCTGTGTGGGACTGCTCCAAAATAACTCAATTACATGTTATAAAAATAACTGTCACCTACACTACTCTGTAGTGGTGAGAGCTACGTGGGAATAGATGCCATCATTTATAAAGTGCCTTTGACCTATTCACCTGGACCCAGATCAGTAATCCATCTGGCCTGGGACAATTTCTAACACTCCCAATCTGTCAACAGTTCCAAACAGCTGCCATTTCCAAAATAAAGCCAGCCTTTCAGACAAATGTCATCTTCTTTCCCTCAAGATGTGGCATTATTCTTCTCTTTGCTCCCCCTCTCATAAATTTCCCCGATGTAATGGGGGATCAGTAACTGGTCCTTGAAAAGGTGACTGAAGAAGTAGCAGATCAAGTAGCTGATAAACCATCTTAACCTGAAATGATAAAGGATTATTCACACTCATGCTCTGGGACTTGTGATTCTAAAGAAATATGGGCTTCGTTTCTGCCTGAAAAAAATAGAGTGAAATATTATACTAAAAAGGGCAAAAAGGGGACATAAAATCTACTTCAGACTTTTTTTTACTGGATATTTTTGTTTTCATGTTGATGAAAATTCTGTGGATGACATTCTATCTTTATTATAACACTGCAGTCAGTGGAAATTAAATTTATATGTGAGGAGAAGTGATGACAGGGGACTGTTTGAATGAGGAAGGGACAAGACACTCCATTGGTCCCATTTGCTCACCCACAAAATTTCCATAATTTTTAACACAGCCAGCAGTCTTTGGGAGTCACCTGTTTGTAAACCAAGATCATCCATAGGTGTGGTGTAAAAGGAGTCTGGGTGAAGGTGGATTCCTTCACAGAGCAGATTTATTTGTGTGAAACACTGCTTCCATCTGGCTGAGTTCCTCCAGTACGTTTGCCTTGAAGTGGGAGTGAGCTCTTGCAGCTTTTAAAATGTTATAATTAGCTTTAGTACAGCTCTCTGCTGTCACTGCCAAACTGTTTTTCCATGTGGAACCAGCGAGTTCAAATCCTTCTGTGTCTTGGTCCCCTGGGCAGCTCAGATGTGCATCACAATGTCCACAACAATGGTGGGCATCTTCTGTTTTTATATCTGCCTATAACATGCAGAGGATAAATATATGTACATGCAATATAGGAGCTTAAACTCCTATAAAAACTCAATAGCAATAAATAAAAATTAGATTTTTTTCAGTAAGCAGATTAAACTTGAGGTAAACTCGTTAACCAGTTGCAGAGAGACAAAGTAGTACTGCTAACAAAAGTGTTTAAGATATGATAAAAAGTATTAAAATTATATTCTCTGTGTTCCTGAGAAACATTGTGCTGGCAACAAAGTGGTGGTTGGAAGTGTGGTTTTACTTGTATTTATTTTTCTGTTGCTTGAATCATAATGAGTTCCCAATCAGTGCCAGTAATATTTTTATGTAACACAAGAAACACAGCTAGTTAAAAAGGCAAATGCAGCAATAGCATATTAACAACCAGGAACTTAATCAGGTGTGTTTAAATGGTGGATTTTGCATTTGTGCCTCACAAGGCATCCTGCATGGAACTCTTGTGGGAGCCAATTCTACCTGCTTCTTCAATTAATTCAGAAGAACCTACAAGTACTCAGCACTACTCAGCCTGTTTAATAAGAGCATAAGCCTACAGCCTGTGGAAGCGAAAAAAATTATTTAAAAAGGGAATTATATAGAAATGGCCATTTATGATGCAAATCAGTAACATTGGTGATAAAGACCCTGTAGCACTCAATGGAAAATACAGAAGTTTTGAACAGTCTTACAGGATTTAAAAGATAAGGCTGTGTTTGGTGGACAGTGTGCAGGAACCTTTGAAAAGAAACTATGCAAAACATATGTTATGTCAAGTCCCCACATTTTTTATACTACTTTGATGGGGACTGTACTAGGTTTTAGTGTAAGTATGGTGGTTTAATTAATTTTACCAGGTGTTTTCATGCCCAGGAGATACTATCTAGTGTCTTTTTTTAAAATAAATTTTCCACTGAAGCAAACAACAAAGACTTCAAGACTTCCTGGGAAACAATCTTTTCTCTTAAAGAGAAATTGGTGATATCATTTATTCCCCATCAAGTCCTTTGCTAACTTGTGAAGTTTTTTAATAGAGCTGTTTAGAAAACACACTCCATACAATGTAGTTATTCTGTAAGTGTGCACTGATATCATTGTATTCCTCCAACTAGCTGTGGATAAGAAAATATGAGGGTGTTTCATCATTTCTCTAAGCACTAGTGAATGGAGTTTTTCCATTACAAATCCTATTTTACTGTATTAAAAAGAAGAATTCATTATCAGTCAGGTACTTTAGTCCTGAGATGTCCCAGTTTTAGAAAGGTCTTATTTGTGCTTAAAGCTTTGGCAACTAGATAATCTGTCACTGAGTGGGAGATACATCAATTTATATGGAAGAGTGAAACTAGAAATAGTGAAAGTTTGTTACTGAACCTTTATACAACTTCTATGACAAAATAAAACCTTTTGATAGAATCCTTTGATGTTCAATTTGATACTGTATCAGCCACAAGAGAAATAGGCAAATTCCTTCTGGCTAAAGTATCCCAGGGCTTCTATATGGAAGCTAATATATGGAAGCTAATATCATTGCTTATATGATGTGATAAAATGGGTAGGAGTTGTTTTTTTGAAGCAATTGCACTGACATTCATGAGCAGTGATGGTTGTTCAAAATTTGAAGAGATTTATGTCCAAGTGTTCAATGACACATACCACTATGTGACTGAATTTTAAGAATTCAACAGCACCCAAGGGTACTCCTGATACTTTATTCTACTTTTAATTACAGAGCTGAGACTATGGGAGTTCCTAAGGAACTGGCCACTGGAATTTCTAATGTGGAATAATCCTACCATATCCCCTGGCACCCAAAAAGGATGGGTGTAAAATGAGTAAACAGTAAGGTATAGCAGCAGTAGCCCAAATGGTCTGCAAGAAAGATTAGGGTCAAAATAGAAATTACTTTACCTTGGAAGCTTCTTAGGTGACAAGAATAAAGAGCTCAAAAAACCCTGTAATCTAACACAATTTTTACACCTCTCTAAAAATATAAGCACAGTCACTGTGGATTCTTGGTGAAAACTTCATAATACCACAAAACCAAGGCCGCCTACCTGGCCACCCATTTTAACCTCTGGATAGAACTGATGTATGATTGATAGACACTAACTATGGAAATATTTCACAGGGGGCAGAAAAATAAGGTTTTCCATGGGGCTTATTGTTTTCACAAAGTATATTGGCTCTGTAAATAGTTCTGGTTAAAGTAAATGCAGAGGATGCTCTGCAGCTATTTATCCCTGTGCTGTAACTGGTGAGGCTGCTGGCTGGGCTCACAGTGCTCCCATGTGTGCCACACATAGAAAAATCTCAAGGTGCAGAGTACCTCAGGCACAGAGTACCCATGTGAGAAAAGGCTTCCGAGGGGAAAGGCAGCTTGTGGAGCTCCCCTCTCACACTTCAGCCTCTAGAGTTGAGATTCTACCTTGGAACACAGTTGGACAAAGCCAGTTTGGGTTTTGGTGATGTTGCCCATAGGCAGGTGAAGAGGATGCCAGCACCTTGGAAGTGAGCAAACCCAGATTTGCAGTCAGCCAGAGCCATTATCTGGAAGATTTTGACACAGGGCCCGTTTTACTTGAAGCATGGCTAGGATTATGAAGAGGACATGTTAATGTTTGCTAACCACAACAGAACTGCCCTGTTTCACACCACACAAAGTGATGATACTGTAAAAATTCTTTGGGTTCTTTATGAAAAATAGGTCCTTGTTTTAATTTTGTTCTATGATTAGTTACTGCTTCTTTTTTTTTTTTTTNTTTTTTTTTTTTTTTTTTTTTACATCCTCAGGGGACACCCACTCACAATTCTGTGCAGTTTATAAACCAGAGTTTATTTTCTGTTAGCACAGCAGTACCTCAATGCTGTGTGTGAACTCAAGGCTTTATGCACTAGTGGTGCAAACAGAAAGCCTATTTAGAGTTTACCATGGCTCACATTGTCTAATCTTTTTTTCCCCAGAGTTAGATCTACCAAAACATCTGTAAGTCTGCCCTGCTAAATAAAAGCGCCTGACTTTTAGAATGAAAGCAGCTCTTGTAGATCCTGTGTTCACAACATGTCATATGGTACAGCTTGGTCAGGATATTTTTTGAAGTTAAATAGTGTTTAGAGAAGTTCCAAAACAAAAATCAATCCAAGGAAAAAAAATCCAAATAGAAGATTTCTGGTTTGCAAAATGTTGAAATGTTGTCAGCCCTGCTTCTTTTTGAGTAAGGCTGATTGATAAAACCTGGCTTTGTCTGTACAGCTCTAACAAAGGGGATTGATTTAATTTTCTTTTTCAGATGAAATAATTACTTTTGTACAGACATGGAGGTATGGTGTTGCCTTATTTAAAAAATGTCCAGTCCAATTTTGGAAGGATAAATGTTTGTGTGGTAACCTGTAGGTGCACAAGGACTCACATCTCTATTGCCTGAGCCATGGAGGAAAATTCCCTGAGCACTGGATTACACACTGAAATACCTCTAGTTCCAAGCAGGCTACTTGAACATGTAACTACAACCTTGTTCCAGGTGTGCTACATGTCAGCACAGGCTTTAGAAAGCCAAAAATCTTCAGAGAGAGTACTTTGATCTTTCTACTCCTCAAGTAGAACACCAAGCTAAACTAAAACCAAACATCCCAGTTGAGCATGTTTAATCTGCTCGAGAATGTGGTATTCCCTGAGAGCAGATGTACAGTTCTCATCTTCTGTCCTTCTCTCATAATTTTACTCTTTTTTAAAAAAAACCTGAATGTTGTATGATTTAGTTTTTTAAGCTACAGGCTCCTGATTAACCTCTCGTATAAGTATAGAACAAACTATTTGTGTCCAAATTCCCCAGTCAGACCACAACTCACACAGACTTCTTGTCTCTCCTCTAGTGGGGATCTTGGGAGTTTCCATTTGTCTGGTTGTTTATCACGCATGTGATTCTGGTTCTGCTTCACCTGAGACTCATGACTGCTTTTAGGCTGTAATGATCAAGATCTCATTTTTCATTAAAATGGGAAAGCAAATTTCTAGATTCTGTGATTGCAGAAAAAATTTGAAAGTGTGGAATGCTCCTCTAAAATGCAGAATCTAGAAGTCAAATGAAATATTTTCCTCCTCTTTTTGCTTCGGGTTCTTACCTTTTTTAGTCAGATTCTTCCTTTGGTATTGTTTTTTTTTCTGCAGAGAAGGTGGAGGCATGAGAATTAACTCCCACTTTTAGTAATTTATTTTTTGTTTTTGGAGGCTGACATTGAGCTTTTGCTTCCTTTCTGACTATAAGGATTATGCTATAAGGATAATGCATATTAATTAAATCATTAATTCATTAAAACTGAATTGGCAACTAGTCTCCAAATAGCACCAGCTACCAACTCCTCCACAAAAGCAATTTGAGATCTGTATACCATGATCCATCTGAGCCAAAGACAGATCCAAGGGAACTCTTTTCTTGTAGTACTTATGGCACTCCTAAAAAAGAAGTTGAGATAAGACCCTAAGAGGAGACACAGCCTGACTCACAGTGTGGGTAGCACTCAGGGGATCAGAGGAATTTGCAGTGTATGTGTCAAACCAGCTATTTGCCTCCCAGTGTTCTGAGAGGGGTGCAGAAAGCTTCCTTTTCCCCCCTTATAAGTGTCTGCAGCCTGAAGGTAAGGGTTCAATGCTGGACAACCAAGGCTTTTCTTGTTTAATTGTTAGTTCCTTGCTGCTATAATTTTAGATGTGAGTAATTGTTTTTTCCCCCCTCTTTTATTTTTTTTTCTTTCTTGCATCAGTGGAAACAAAACATCAGAAGTATGGGAATATTGGAACAAGTGGAAAGAGTGAAAACAACTGTTTTCCTGGAATATAATATTATGCCATGGGGGTCAGAAACAGATGAAGTTAGACAATGACAGAAGAGAATGCCTTTAAATATTTTTTCTTGTTCCATTTTGAGCTATAAAATATTCAAAGCCACTAATTTACCATAAAAAATAATACTTTTTCTTCTGGACAACTAGCTTAAGATTTAAGCTACTGGTTGACTGGTTTCCTTTTATTCTTTCTATTTCTTTTTTAAATTTTTGTGTTGTCAGTATATTCAGTGCCCATTTTAGTATGGCTCGTGTTGCTCAAGAGTGGTTGCAACAGACTTTGTGTTTTGTACATCCAAGGAACGACTGCTCGTAGCTACCAGGAGCAATGTGAAGGACTGAGAAGGGAACTTGCTGGTCTGTATTTAACCATACTATTTTGAAAAACGCAGTCCCAGAAAGAGTCATTTACACAGTCTAATAAGAACAAGAAATTCTACAATTAAAAAGGCTTCAAATAAAAGAAGTCCTTCTCAGAGAACCCGCTGGAAATTTTAATTTGAGTTCACCCAAGAAAAATCACTTTAAAGTTATTGAAAATGGCAGATTCTTGAATTTCAGGTTCAAGATATTTCTTTAGCCAGAGGCTTTTGTTTTTTTTTTAAACAAGGTTGCATTTTTAAGTCACAGGTTTGTTTACTGAAGAGAAGAATTGCTTATAAGTATCACAAAGCAGTTATATTTTTTTGAATGGAGAAAAAAGGCACAAATGTGTCTAAAACGCAGATCCACTAGTTTAGTTTTGTATGAAGTGTTAGCTTTAAGAATTATTTCTGATTAATTGCAAGGACTAATAAAATAAGTAGGCCTTCTCACATGTTGCAAGTTAAATATATGATCAATTGTTCTGCTGGATCTGACAGGCAGATGCCTCTTATGTAGGCATAGAAAAGCATTTTTAACCTTTTTTTTTTTTGGTAAAACATAGTGAACTGAAGCATTTCACAAATCCATTTATGTTTTATCTTGTTGTTAATGCAAAACTCCTGAATATTGACCAGGCAAAAGGTTTGGTGGGTTTTTTGGGGTTTTTTTGATTTTTTTTTCTGGAGTAAGGAGGATGGAGGAAACAGTTTTCCCTTTAGAAATCTTCATTTGTAATTCTCACATACAAAAATTCAGTACTTGAAGATTTAGCACTTTGGATGACAGGAACTTTTTGTCTAGCTTTGTCAGACACAAAATGAAATTTTCCAGACTATTTGATTTCTACAATTGTTTAGGCAACCCAAAATGGTTTTCATGCTTCAGTTTTACAGAACAGTCAGGAAATTTGTTGTTTTCCTTTGTTCAACATTCCTCTGTATCTGGAAAGTCTGCTTTTGAATATTAGGAACTTGATGCTATGTAACGGTGTTAATAATTTAACATTTTTGGATCTTTTTCAGGTGGTTCAAACCTTCAGAACACACAGTTTTTCACTCTTACAAATAAATTTCAGTTGACTCAGCTCTCCAACTTCAGTATGGCATTGAAATAAACATTACACTAAAGCATTACATTTTACGTGTGCTACCCCTCTACCAACACAGTGACTGAGGCAATTGGTGCTGCTCTGAACTGCAGAGCAGTTACCTAACTTAACAACTTTTTTTCCCTCAAAACATGAGCCCATGAACAACAATAATGAATTCACATTATGCTTTTTACAGACAATGTTTTTTCCTTTCAGGCTGTTTGCACCTGGCAAGTTACTGCAGTTGCCAGCTCATGAAAGTCACAGTCAAGCTATGACAGAGCAGGTGTTTTATTTTGGCTGAGAAGAGCAAATTTCCAGCTGAACAACAGCCTGTAGCCCTTTACATATGCTGGAAGATGTCACATAGCAATGTAAAAAAGAAAAAAAAACAAAAAAAAACAAAAAAAAAAAAAAAAAAAAAAAATGAAGTTACCAAAACTTTGTTTTGGTACCCACAAATTACAGCAACTCCTTTTGTTGGTTGTAGTACTCTGTGGACTGAGACAAGAATATATGAGGTAACTCCCCTCATATTTTTTTGATATCTGAATAAGAAATTATCCAGGAGGAAAATGGTTCATGCAAAAATACTGTCACATGTGCTGTCATACAGCAGCATCTTTGCTGATCATCCTGTGTGTAACAATAAAGGCACCACCAGACCACCTAAATCAAAATTCAGTGATCCTAATGTTCTCCATTACACAAATCAGCTGCTCTAGAAATTCCTTTCCTTTCAACTTCTGCATTAGATTTGTGTCTTTTATTTTATAGGCTTGGTACAACATGCTGAAATCCACAATACTGCTCTATTCCTTCTCAGTCTCCTGTAGTTTGTGAGACCTCTTAAGCCCTTTCCATCTTTTCCAGACACTTTCTTTGTGCCATTTACTTTGTGTAAGCTACTAATCTTATATTTTTTACACTTACAAAGCTGCCAGTTCTCAGCCTCATTCCTCTTTCCATAAACCTACATCTTCTGATCCTTACTGGTCTCAGGAGAGCATCCTGCTCCCAGAAATTCTTCTTTTTCCCTAAAAAAGGACCTAAAAGCAGCAGAGATTATTTGAGAACTTCCCTTTCTTCTCTACCCAGTGGTGAGGCTGGGGCATACTTCCCCTCTGCACTAAGGGGAACTGACTGTGTACTTCTCCTTCTAGCCTTCCCCTGGTGCTTTGGGTGCCTACTCTAACGCCAGAAGATAAGTGGTAAGGTTAAACAGTGGTTAGCAATGTGACACAATTATTGTGATGATATAGGCCATAGGGAGATTACAGCTAAGGTCCATTTGTCTTCACTATGCTTCTTCAGTGCCCTATTAAAGAAAAAAAATGCCCTGTCTCCTGCTGCCACATAGATGCCATTATTTTCATCCATTATCATTTTGCTGGGAATTCTTCCATGGCCTCATCCTTAAAATACACTTTTTTTTTGTGACATTCCTGTCAAACCACAAGAGAACCACTGAAAAGGGCCAGAAAGAAGGAAACTTCCCCAGCCCCACCATGAGGCCCTGACAAAAGCCAGAAACTGGGGAGAGAGATCAGAGAAATGAACACACTGATTGCCAGCTCCAAACCTTCAGTTCACCTGCTTGCCACTTGTTGCTGTATAAGTGGTTTTTCCATCTGTAGCCTATATGCAGTCTAACCCAATAGCAGGTTCTTCGGTGCAGGAGCCTCATTTACAGCTGGGATTTGAAAACCAGTAATTCTGTAAAACCACTTTCTTGCTGAGGGGGACCTAAAACAAAGACTGTGATTTTTATAGAAGCCTGAATATATATCTTCTGGAAATCATGCTCTAAGAATCCATATTTTTTTAGTCTCCCTGTCACTCGGGCAATCTTCTGGACAAGCTGTGGACTGTCTTTCAGGAGAAATTTTTCAAACAGTTGAAGCAAAGACTTGCTAGGAATGTTCTGGATATAAACAATTCCACTGGTAGTTTTCACAGCAAGACTTCTGACTTTTTCTGTAAGAGTATTGCAAGAACTCCCTCACAAATCCTTTCCTCAATTTCTTTACTATTTTTCACGTTTTACAGAATGTCTTCAAATCATAAAAATTTCATAAACAACAATTCAAAAACTAGACAACATCTTTACAGGGTGCTGAAAGGAATTTGGGAATTATGATGTCACTCACAAATCTGATGCTAATCATGCGTAGTAACAAATGAAGATTTGAGAAGAAAACAAAGTGATGGATGAGAGTCTAATAACAGACACAAACAAAAATGGTTTAACAGTAACAACAAACAAGCAAAAAAAAAACCTCAACCCCTCCTGCCTCCCCTCAAAAAAAGAGGAAGCAGAGCTAAAACAATCTCTACTCAAAATTCTGTTCCACAACAAGTCTCAGTGGAGCCTTTGGGACTGTGGTCCCCATATTTCAGTCAGCTATGTGTTTCATGAAAAATTCAGAACTGAGGATTCATGGAGTTCTTGAGTGTTTTTAGCACACTGGCTTTTGTTCTTGTGTTTGTGCTTTTGCCCAGCACCTCAGCAGTTGAATCATCCCTTTGGGGCTTGAAAAACCTGGGGTTTTTTTCCTCCCTTTGTCCAACAGAATTCTGGCTTAAAAATCTCACTCTCCAAAAGATTCTGGAGGGTGCCTTGGGGAAATCTGGGATCAGAGGAGCCTCTGAATATGTCTGTGGAAACTGTTCCATTTTGAATGAAATCATTAAATACTTGCTAAGCTGTTGGCCTTGAGGTTAGAGAACTTGCCTGGAAGGGGAGAAATGAATATTTCGGACTGCTCTGACTCCTAGTTCAGTATTTTATGTTAAACCAAGCAGGGAAAAGACCCTCAGCATTTTCCTTCCAAGTAAGCCTTACTTTAAAATCCTATTCACACATTTCTTTGCTTGTTTTTTTATGTGCCACCCAAACTTAGGTGAGGGGTATGAATGCAATATAACTCTAGGGAAACCTGGAATTTTGTGCTCAGCATTTCCTGTTGCCTGGCTTTGGTGCCTCTCTAGGCACTGTGTCAGACTTTGCAAAGCTTATTCTTATGTGCCCTGGCGCATAAGAATAGTCTGGTGAATTGAGATATTTGGAAGTTCCCTCTGTGCATTTAGTTTCTAATAATTTTCTTATTCTTTATCAAATTCCTATTCAATTAAAAATAAATCCTCCTGCTAATTGTAGCAAGAAGTGGAAAGCATTTTGCTGTAACACTATATATCTATGAATTGGAATCACTGTGATACCTTCTGCAGGATTCTTAGCTGCATTTAATTCTTTCCTCTGACAATGTTTTTACACCCAAGTCACACGGTTTGAGGCAATTCAAATTCAGGATGTAGAAAATCCATTTACATTTTTTTCCTGGGGTTTCCTGATTACTGAAATAACCTCCATACTATTATCTTCAAGAATTTTTCCAGAGGCAAAGAATTTGGGTAGACTTCTAGTAAAACTACAATTGAGTTTTCTTTTTTTCCTCCAAAGGCAAGGAACCATTTATACTCTCAAAGGGTTCATGGTAAAAAGCCACTGAAGATTGTGTTCATGTTTTTTATATCCCCAAAGGTCTATAAGATGATGGGTTAATCTTTGATATTTAAAAAAAATAGATTATATTGCAGTGGATGGCACTGCTAATGTTAACACTGTTGTTTTAGATGCAGGTGTCATAATACGCAAAATCATTCAGCACTAGATATCCTAATTATCCAAAAGATAAGTTGGTTGCAAGAAGCCTCTACAAGCCTCTTCCTTTAAAAATTATCATTGTGGACAGGTAAAGGAACCATAGCTCTTTGCAAAATGTTAAATTTGTACCCACCTGACTCTGAAATGTCTCTGTAGAGTTATTTTAAACTTACTGCAAAAACCAAAGAGGATACGAGTATGAATTAACAACGTTACTTCATTTAGCACCGCATGGGAATCTGATACTAAAGAACATTGGTTATCTAGGCTGAAAAGAATAATTTAATCTTTATTATTCAGTATTACCTAGTTTATAGAGCTGCTTCCAGACTGAGATGTTGCATTTAATTACAACGCAATAAGAAGTTACCTGTCATACAATAATTTTAATTGTCTTTCTCCGAAGCTGGTCTTGCTTGCAGCTGTGTAGACCCAAACAGTTCGGGCAATTTGGATATCTGGAAAGTTTCTGCTTACCAAGAGTTTTGGTTCCCCCTCAAAGAAGGACCTTAAATTTCTTGGGTGAAAACAACAATTATTATATCATCGGCGTGGTTGCCATGGGGGTACTTCTAGAATGCCACGAAGCTGAAAAATAAAGAACTTTGACTGAGAATGAAAGTGATTACTCACAACATAGTCTGTCCTGTTGCCTGTGCTACCCTGCTTACAAAACGTTTTTCAAAATTTCCAAAAGTAAACTAAATGTTTAAGTGGTGTTCATACTGTGAAAACCAGTGAGCCCAATTACTTCCCATCTTGAGATCAGGGGAACAAAGAAAAATCCAAAGGAGCAGGTCTAAGGACTCTAATATTCAAACCCTCTTTTTACTTTCCTGTTTCTTCAGTGATTCTTCCAGTCACCACTAACTTGTGTTTTGCAGAGCTGTGGTCTTAGAACTGTGCATTGCTGGCATTTAAAGGCTGATTTCCAGGGAAAGGGCTGGTCTTCATTCCACCTGGGAAAGAATACAATAACAGCTAGGATTTTAAAAACTCTCCTGGCTCAGTAAACTTTGTGACTCTGCTATGAGCTGCTAATTACATGGGAAATTTACAACAAGGAAGAAAGAGGTGGTAAATGAGGAGATGGGTGCAAGACCCAGAAAAAGGTTATTCTGTATGCAGCTCCTAACAAGCTAAAGCCAGCTATATCTTCACCTATGTTCAATGGCATTATAAAAGTTTGCTATGGACAAAAACTAAGAAAAACAGTCTCTTATTAGGTTAAAGTATCTTTAAATTTCCAGCTAGTGCAGAAGAAATGGCAGGGCAGGTTTGGAAGTGCAAGTTCAATGCGTTGAACTAAACAGTCACAGAACAAAGCACTGTCCAAAACTAGAAAAAAAGCTGAAGCATGTGACAAGAATATTCAACCACATCACTTTTTTTCACATTATGTGTAAGTGAACACTGAATCTTGGCACAAACCCAGCCAGCTTAGGGGAAAGGCTTTCACAGCTCTGTTTTAACCACCAATCTCTTTTATTTTTTTTTTTCCTTTGGTAAGTTTGGGACATTTCTGTCTGCAAGCTGACCCATTCCTTAAGCATATATACATGTCACTTGAAGATTTAAGAGTCAGAGACTGTAAGAAACTGTCCAGATCCTTCTTTTACAGTCTAAGAGACAACTCCAAGAGGCTGAAATACTACTGGGATTTGAAACTGTGTGTGCAAAAAGTTTCTATTTCTTCAGCTAGTTAAAGTGCTTTGTTTCTAAAATTTCATAGGCATTAAAAATAAATGTGCAGCAAGTAATATTTTAAAATAACTTTCTGTTATACTCTTGGCATCGTCTCCAAAACAGTTGTATGTCTTAATGACATTCCATTTATTTAACTGCTTTTCTCATTAAAAACACTGCCCTGGTGGTACTGATTGCTCAAAGTTTGACTCTAGACTATACAGATCTGCATGAAGGGATGAAAACCTGGGGCAAAGCAGCAACCCTAGAGAAGGGAACTGCCCTGTTCTGAGTTTAATGGATTGAGGAAAAACATGCATTGCCTGATGCACTTATTGTCCAGGAAGTTACTCATCACCGTTAGTGATTCTGACTGAAAATACCAAAATAATCCAAGAAACTGGGTCTTTCAACTAACAGTGGGTCCTGTGCTATTAAAATGGTCATGCATGATTCTGCAAATTGAAACATTTTTAAAATTAAATTAAATTAAAGACAAAAACTGATGAAGTATTTTTTGTTTCATTTTGTTTGATTTATTGGGAAAGCAGATTTTATCAGTGCTCTGAATGGGTTTGTTACAACACAGTACACATCTATACACCTTTAGATCCTAAGTCCTTGCAGTTTTTTCTCTTCACAAAGCTGGTTTGACCAAGGCTTTGTACTCTGAGGGCAGGCTCTTGAGCTACGAAAGGGTGGAAAAAGAGATGGTACAGGGTTTTCTTATGCTCCAAGTATGAGAAAGTCATTCATGTTTTAAGCTGTCCCCTGGTTAAAACTTGGGTTTTGCCCTTGCAATGTAGATCTTGGGAACCAACAAAAGTCAGTACCCTGGACTCTGAAAAGCCTTCCAAGGGACTCTTCCCTGCTTGTGCCAAGGGCCAGTGAGAATGTGAAGGCCCTGTGGTACTCAGGAGCTCTCTGCAAGCCTGCAGTGCTAGCAGGGCTGAAGAGCTCCAAGCTGCACTGCTCTCAGAAGAAGGGCCCGAAGGAGTGATTTTGGAGCACAATATGGACCTAGCCATAATAGTCCAAGGACGGCTGCCAGTTGGAAGGGCCTCTCCAGGATGTGCATGCAAGGTTTATAACTGTGAAAAGTCCTGTGTGATCTTAATTTCCAATCAGTACATAAGGCTCAGTGGAAGAAGAGGTGCAGTCAGGCCCCTGGAGCACTCCAAGAGTGCCAAAATGGCACCTCCACTCTGTGACTCTCTGCTGCATTTTGCAGGATGCACGTCCCAAGGATGGTGTGGTGCTCTCAGCAGAGTGTTTCTATCACACACAACTGTGTGTCCTGTTTCTTGTGTTTGTCCCTCAGGAGGATCTGCTGTGCTGCACAAGATGAGCTGTTAGGTGATACAAAGTCATGACTTCATGTATGCCCTGTGAAATCAATTGATACTAATACAAGGAAGTGCAAGGAGTTGCTGAAGAAATGGAGATTACAGGTTCTTCCCTCATTTTCTGACTATTCTGTTGATGGACCACTGTATGCAAAGAGCAGAGTTAAACTATGGTTCAATAGGTTGTCATTTGGTCTCAGTGACTTGCAGACCAGGAAGACATGAGTAACACTGAGACTGGAGCTGTTTAATAATATAAACACTCCAGTGATGTACCAGGTGCTGCCTGAAGGCTTCAGCTTTCAGATGAGACCCCCAGCTCTTTATCTGAGCTCTTGCATTTTGTAGATAAATGATCATACTGCACTTTTGGGAAGAGCACAGGGACAACCCCAGGTTTCTAGCTAACATTCACTTTCTTAGCACATCATATAACATGCAGGGCTGTTACTAACTGAAGCTTGGCTGTTAATGTTTGCCTACATAGGCACTGGACTCACCAGCACCTAATTCATCTGAAAGTGGTCTTTAGGATTTTGAGAGATATTAAATAAAACTAAATTACATTTTTCCATTTTGTCTCACATATAAATCTCCATAAACATAAATCAACCCTGTGTGTGCAGTTGGAACACAAGCTTTGATTCTTATTTGTTTTAAATGAGAGTTTTTCACATCCTTAGAAGAAGTATCATTTCTGCTTTGAATGTTAATAATAACATATTCAAGGGGTCTGAAAGTTTTGCAAAAAATCAGCAGCTCAAGTCACAGGTGCACTTCTCTTGCAGGACTTTCCTGAAGGAGTGTGTCTGTGTGTAGAGCAAAGGCCATGTTAGCAGCAGAGCTTCCCATGACAGCATTTCCACTTCTATTTGTTATCACCAGACGCAAAAGTTATTTATGCAAGCAGCAGTTAACTGGCAGTGCTTTAATTTTTCTGAGGCCTGTAGCTGTTCTCTGCAGAATTCAATCTCACATTAGAACTTAATTATTTTAAGAGCTTGGAGAAATAAAAGACCTTGACAGTAAGTTAAGTATGAGCTTACCAGAGGTCCCTGTCCAAGTCACGTTCCTCTGCTGATTGATCATGGATTTGTCAAAAATCAGATTTAGTTTTTATATATTTCGTGCATTATCCTTGCAATAGTTGACAGAATCTTTGAATGCAAAGACAAACAATGAAGTTCCTGTACTAAGTTCATAATTTGCTGGGAAAATTAATATACATTTTTAAGGCCACCAAATGTCTGTGCAGAACTGCAGTGATGTACAGCCAGGAATAAGATATTTGAGAATTTGAGAAAAGAAAATTTGTTTTCCATTTACCTGACCATTTGTCACAGGGAGGAATTAATTTTGTTATGCTGTGTTCTCTAACTCAGCCTTTCATTCTCCCGAACAAAAGTGCAAGTAAGTCATGTAAATCACACATATAATGTACAAAATAGACATTGACTACAAATCTAACTTGTACAAAATTTTGCATAAAGGTGGAATTTAACATTTTTTTAATGTTGCATACATTTTTCCTAATAGAAATAACACTCCCCAAAAACCCCAATGAAGTTAGGTACACTCAGTATTCAGACAGAATATCAGACTAACTCAGTTTTCAGTGTGAAAATATATTGGTGTGGGAATGTCACTATTCACTTATTACTTGCTTAAAACATTTGCAAGTGGCAGAGTTGGTCAGAAAATAATGACGACTATCCATGTAGTGAGTTTTAGGTTATTTTTGGGAGTCGCATCAAATTTTGGAATCTAAAAAACATATAAACAAGAACAAAAACTTATAGCAAATTTATTGTTATTCCTGGAAAACAGGATGTGCATGCTATAAAATAAAAAAAAAAATCAATATGTTATTGGATAGAATGTTGTAATTCTGTGTACAAATAGGTAGAAAACCTGAGAAGTTATTTATAAATGTTGCAAACTTTTCAGCATAATGACTTGTTTTGTGAGAAATGTTCAAAGTAACAAAATTCTTTAAGAGATCAGAAAAGAACAAAGAGATTCTGTAGAAACAATGGACCAAATATATCTCAAGGATAACCCCACTGAGATCAGTGGAATTGCACTAGGGATATACTTGGCCCAGTGACTCCAGAAATGATGTTAATGAGAAACCTTAACACTACTGCTAGAGAAATCTCTATTTAAACCATGCTGTGGTAGTTCATGTGAAAAAGTAAATGGGACCTTCACACGAACTGCACAGCATGTGAGTGTGAATCAACGGGCTATAATAAATTGGTTTGGTTTCCTTCTCCCAGACTTAAGCAAATGTATTATATTGTAGAATTTGAGAAGTTATACTGAAGGTTATGTATTATTCCATTACATTCCAAAAAGCCTGATTGGATTCAAAAAGGGCCTCATGTTGAAAAATATATCATAATTCCTACAAAAAGGAGAAACTGTATCTCAGATTTAATGAGTGCTAAATCCCTATTAAAAATTCCCTTTTTGTCTAAAACTTGATCTCATAGATATCAGTAAGCTCTGGATGGAGAAATGTTTTCTAAGATAAAAGCCTCATATTTTTCAAAGGAAAGTAAACCTGAATAGGTTTCTAACAAAGTTTTGCTTTCTCATAGAAAGAAGCAATGATTTAAAAAGTGCAGAGGAATGTAGCATCTGACGTCCTATGACATGATAAATCCTGAAAATACTTGAACCCACAGAACTTGACCTAGCAGAGAAAGGAGTGACCCTTTCAACTTAAACTGCTGATTGTAAAAAAAGTAAGACAAGATCAAGATTATTTTTTAATTTAGGGTAAAGTACTCATAAATAACAGAAGCTGAAAATGTCTGGATTTCTCTGGCCTGCCTCAGACTGAATGTAGCTCTTACATAAAGCTGTTCACCAGCAGATTTGTAGGCCACATGTAGATTCCACATTTGTTGTTCCTAGGGATAAGTGGGGAAACTGAAATACAGAAAGATAAGATGGGCAGCATCCCTGAGATGAGGACTAAAAATGGAGTCAGGATCTCACACACCCACTGATGTGAGAGGCAGAATCCAGCAACAATATCCCCACACTAGATCACCTTCATAAAATACAACTGATTCCCTCAAGGTCTTTTCTGTTTGAAGATGCTGGCTTCAGTCTCCACCAAAGAGCAATAACTTGTTTCCTAATCTAGTGGCTGCTTGCAATGAAGTGTTTAAACTTTTCAAAAATAAAACAAAACAAATCAACCCAAAAGATGCTCAGCAGTCTGTAGGTATGTGAGAGAGATTATAAACGTGATGCCTGTGTGCTGGAGTGAACTCTCTGTACTGGGTTCGGTGACCCTGGACGTCACTTCCAGTCCTCTAGCCCTACAAACTGTGATTTCATTCCAGAGGTCACTGGAAAAGAGATGCAGCATTTCACAGATTTTATCTAGCACATGCAAAATGATCGTGTCCTGACATTTCAGCTGTTGAAAAGAGCCAGTATTTACTACCTCACATGAAAAAGAGCAGAAGGCTAAAATGCGTAACAAAGTAAAGCCATGATATGAGCCAGATGAACTAATTTAGATAAAAGAAGACAAGACTCAACCTTCATCTGAACTTCAAATTGAAGCAGTTAAAGCTGCCATGGAAGGAAGATTAAAAGTTAGTAAATTTATTTGTCTTCCAGTTCTCCTTTTTACTTGAGACTGCTATTGAAGAGCTGGCTAAGATTTAAGAGAGAGCGGTTCCTGCTGCTGGTGCAGCTTTCTGAGCCGTACCCAGCCAGGTAGTCAGCCTCTCATGCCTCACTTTCCAACCACATCCTGGTGTTCCTGCTCCCTCTCCTTGCTGTCTGACAGTACTTTAGACACAAACTTTGGAACAAGCACTAGTTTTTATGTGATTACACAGTGCCTGAGGTACCTCTACCAGCCGTTTTGTCCAGTGTGTTTGCAGTATAAATGATGATGTTGATGAAAATATTATCTCTGTGTCCCCCAATGTCACCTAGAAGAATAAATATTTTTGACAGAGAAATATTCTTCATATTCTATCTCTTAGGTTTACCATTCTGACTATAACTCATGCAAATTTTAAAAAAGTAGTAGGAAAAGAGACATAAATACTGGACACAGTTTTGCTTGCACTATATAAGCCTTGTGGTATTACATGCCTTCATTCAAAAGTTAGAAGCAAGCAAAGGCATTAACTACATTTTAATCCATGTTTTATGGTATGCACTTATCATTCTGCTATGTGTCATTTCCCTCTATACTGTTGCAATAATGGTCTGGATTTTTTTGCATTAATCCTTTGGGTTAGAAATGTCCCACAAAATATAATGGAAAATATTTTTATAGAAGAAAATGGTATATAAGTCAGCATGGTCCCACTCATAATTTGCCATAAAATTATTCAGAAATGTTAATTTCTCTATCTGGACGTCATAAATTGGTCAAATCCCCAACTGAGCATAAAAATAACTAATGTTTGATGGAAACCGTCTTTTGGGTGCTTAAACTGCTGTTTCGAAAATGGCCATTTTCATCCTGTTTCGGGTTACCAGGCATGGCACAGAAAGGAATCAGCAAAACACTTCAGTGACTCCTACAAGTCCCTGTTTGTGAAGCAGTCTTTAACCAAAACCAATAATCCTTGCTATAGCTCAGGAAATTTGGAAAAGTGAGGTTTAGAACACTTGTCAGTTGATTTTTTTCAAAGAAAAAAAAAATACTGGTTCAAGCTTCTTGGTCTTTCTGTTGGGGTGTAAGGGACATCTTCGTTTTTCCTTTCCACTGCCAGTGCCCCATTTTGTGTTGCACCTTCAAGGCACTTAAAGAAATCCTTGCTTTTATTAATTCTCATCTTGTTCAACAGATAATAATCTGGTCAACAGGCATAGGAATGTTGTGAGGGATTCCAGTCAGCATAGAGCCATGGAATCATTATGGTTGGAAGAGGCCTCTAATATTGAGTCCAACCATTAACCATACATAACTCAGTCCATCTGGAAATCAGCCGGGATACCGCTATAAAAAAATTCAGTGCTTGGGGCATTGTTTAAACTGGGCAGATAAGGCACAGAAGAGGCATTCTACTTAGAATTTTGGATGAGCAAAAAGATGATTTAACAACATTCATTACATGCTCACATGATATAAACATACCAGACAGTTGCATTTTTCAGAGTACTACAAGGGAAAAAAAAAACCAACAAAACCAACAAGAAATATCTCTGCAGGCCAACTGGAACAAATAGTTAAAAAACTAGTGTTAAAGAGGAGAAAAAGGAGAAATTGTGAAAGAAAAAAAAAATTGATATCTGATTCGAAGATCTTCCATAACTAACATGTGCAATGCGACACAGTGTTGTCTCTGCTTGCCTACAAAATATTTATGGATCTTGATAGGGTTTTTTTTGCAGCTGTGTTGAAAAATTTTTGAATGTTACCACAATCCAAATACAAGTAACTATTACAATAAGAAAACATTGTGAATCACTCTATAATTTTTTTCCAGCCTGTGTAGTAGTAACTGTGTTAATCATATAAATGGTTTGCTGTATTTCCATCCTTTATAGAGCAGTATTTAGAAGTGTTCCCATCACTCTGGCAAGGGACATTGCTAAATTTATGTCATGCCAGTCATTATATGGTCAAATACTAATTTGAAAACCTAGCAGAAATGAATATTAAGTGATATATAAGTCAGTCACAACCATTCCTGGAAACGCAGGAAATATGTTAAGGCAACAGAATATAGTTTTCCCTAACATTTAGGAAGAGAAGCATATAAATCACTGACATGGCTTCTAAGCCATTACAAAACTGTCTCAGCTGTAACAGCAGGCTGCAGGGCACTATTTCCTGATAATTCTAATTATTGTGTTTATGGGTATTCAACTTTGGTATTTCCATTTCCTTAAAACCACTCCCCCACAAGATTTAAATTACAAATTTCTGTTCTTATACAATAATTTCACCCTACCACTATTATTAGGATGTCAGATCTCATTCTTGGTCAGTTCTTCAGTTAATGGGTAGTTATGGGCAAATTAGTCCTTACCTATCACAAGTGTTTTCCCTATTTAGTTGAAAAGCACATTGAAATAAATTCAGTTTCTGTAGTGACAGTAGGGAGAATATTTTCATTTCAGTTTCTACTACAATCCATGCCTATTTTTTATTTGTTTTGAATTTGTCAGTGGGGCACTCAGTACTGCTCTGAAACTTCACGGGCAAAAGAATAAAGGTTTCAACCTCAGCAGATCTGGCCAAAGATTACAATGACCTCTAAAATTAGAGGGCAGCATCCTCAAAATGAAAAAAAATAAAGTTGATAAAGGAGGAAAAAAAAGCAGAAATCTCAACCCAAAACAGAAGGCAACTTAATCTAGTTTATCAATTGCACAAAGAAATTTAATGAAGAAGAAATTTAAAAAAAATATTTCCTCACTTATTGCAAAGTGGATGAGTTTGGATCACCTCTGGAGATTATCTAGTCCAGCCTCCTGCTAGAAGAGTCATTGGGAACAGGTTTCTTAAGATTGTGTCCAGTTGAATTTTGAGTATCTCCTGGAACATCTCCAAAATCTCACCAGGCAACTTTGTCCAGTGTTGGATCATGCTTGTAGTAAAACTGTCTTTTACTTAAATTTTCTTAATGGAATTTCCTGTGTTTCAGTTTGTGCCTTTCGCCTCTTTTCCTTTCAGTGGATAGCACTGAAGAGAGTTTGTCTCCTCTACACCCTCCCTTTGCACACATTGATGAGATTCCCACCATGAGCCTCCTCTTCTCCAGGCTCAGCAGTTCCATCTCTGTCAGCCTCCCCTTGTATGCCAGATGCATCTGTTCCTTAATCATCTTCCTTTCCTCTTACTGGACTATCTATGAAGATTTTTTACTCAAATACACATTGTTTATGCATATTTATTATATTTATATTGCACATTTTTAAAAAGTACCACACTTTTTAGGGGGAATTCTGTAGGGAATCCTAGAGTTAGCTAGGCCTACACAACATTAATTCAGTTCATGTGGTGTGCCTAATACTATTTTAATATACTACTCCCTGTTTTGGGAGGGAGGGGCATGATCTATTATCCATTCAGTCTACATATTTGTTTCCTCTTCACTCTTCAGTCTGTGGCTTGAGGCCCTTTTTTAATACTTACA
This sequence comes from Irena cyanogastra, assembly GCA_013397155.1. Lineage (NCBI taxonomy): Eukaryota > Metazoa > Chordata > Aves > Passeriformes > Irenidae > Irena > Irena cyanogastra. Next base: position 768,126 of record VWZV01006645.1, read on the forward strand.
ATCAAACCCTGATCTGAAAAAAGAAATGCTTTTTTTATCGGACTTTTCAGTGTAACTTCTCACTACTGTAAGTAGCTGTGCCACAAATGTTCACAGCACCCCTGTGAGGCAAGGTAGCATCTCTACTCCCATTTCACAGATTGTCTCTGGCCTGAATAGTGTAACTTCTCACTACTGTAAGTAGCTGTGCCACAAATGTTCACAGCACCCCTGTGAGGCAAGGTAGCATCTCTACTCCCATTTCACAGATTGTCTCTGGCCTGAATTTTTGAAGAACTCTGCATTATTTGCACTTTAAATGTCCTCACTGACTTTGGTTGCAGCTGCCAGTGCTTAGCACATTTGAAAATCCAGGCTTCTAGGGCTACAGACTGGCTTGTCCAACACAATCAGCTTAATCATAAAGCATAATGTTTTTATCTAGTGAGATAACAGTGAACAAGGGAAAATCCTATTCAATGGAATCTTTATGGTTACAGCTCCCCTGCACAACTGTCCTTTCCACACTCCTTCATTTCTTAACCACTGTATGAGATATAAAGCATGTGGTAATGAAATATGAAATGCATCCATTCTACTGAGTAAATCTCTCACTTGAAGTGTGAGGTCTTTGGTTTGAAAATAAACATGATTCAGGCTGGGAAGCGTGTACTTCTCTGACAGCCAGGTCCCACTCTCCTTGCTCAGTCAGCCTTTTGCATAGCATTAGCCTGATCTTACACTTTCCCTGTGACAAGCTTCCAGAAGTGAGTGTGAAAAGGAAGATCACTTTCCACTACCCACAGGAAACGAAATGACCCTTCTGTTGTCAGCTGGGTGATACGTGAGCTGTATCCCCTGCAGAAGCCAAGGCTAGTGCAGACTTGTTTTCATTAAACAAAGCTCAATATTGGAAGGACATTTAAACTGCAATGTAGGAGCTCCACAGACTCCACCTGAACTTCTAGAGTTACTTCTCTTAGGTTTAAGATATTCAGCCTTAAGACTGAGTTGATGGATGATGCCACTGCAGGTTTTGCCTCTAGCTGATAAAAATGGGGGGACTGTGTGTACGTGTGTGTGTGTGAGTCTGTCATGAACGACACTGCTTCCTAATCATGGGGCTTCTCAGGGTTTCAGTGGCCCAGCACCACAGCCCTGGTGAGGAGTTTGCATTTTGGCAGCCTTAACCCAGCTGTTTGCTACTCAGAGTCCCCATCCAACATATTCCTTCCACTATGCCAGCAAACTGCAGAGCTCTGGCCACACTGAGTAGCAGCCTGTTTGTCCAGTTCCATCTCCCATTAAGTTTAGGGGGCAGAAATCCACCCCATGAGGCTCAGGAGCTGTTGTTTGAGACTGCCTCTGTTCTCACAGTCACAGCTGAAATCCACACCAAAGTAATGCTTCTGACAAACTGTCCTGGAGACGGAGCATGAGGAAAGGGGTTTTCATCTTGCTCCATGGATGACCTGCCTCAGACAGCATTTCTCCTGCTTCCCAGGCACATGGCAAAGGCCATCTCTGTCCTCATCGATGCACTTCCTCTGCTGCTGTGCTCAAGTTTTGCCTAGGGATGGCATATTATAGGTTGTACTTCTGCGTATGTTTAATTTCTGAGGCTGATGACCCGAACATGATATGAGCACTGACAGCCATTGTAATTGTATAAACCTGGGAAGAGGGGGAAATTAAATAATCGTAACAAAACCAATTGTCAAGAATAATAAGATTTTCCTTTTAGTGCAATAATAGTGTCATTAATTATTAAAAGAGAAAAAATTACAAGGAATCATCAAGGCAAAAAGTAAATGAGCTTGGAAACTGCAATTCCTTCTTATATAGGAGTGCCCTCTGCAGTCTAGTTCCTGAGGAGAGATGCTGTGCCCACTCACATGATGCTGTACATGATGTTGTAGAGGAAATCAGAAATAATTTGGTCAAATCCAGCAGAGAAAGTCAGGATGTGGAGCCATAAATGAACTCCTGAAGCATGAGGTCTACAGTATCAAAAGACCATTCCCTAGACAAAGTGCTAGGACACATGTCTGATGGACAAACTGAAAGACCTGTGTACACTTTAGGGGTGGGTTTTCAGATGTGAACGTTGCAGCTAAGACGGCACAACTTTAATAATTGCTGCTTAGAGATACTCTCTGTTTTAAAGCTTAGCAGAAACTGTAAAGCGATCTTCAGGAATGTTCTTCAAAGGGGACATTGTCTCTGTCCTTTCAGGATTTCAAGCTCTAAAGCTGGTCACATGCTGCCATAATATTTTAATGTCATTCCTAGCTGGCAGGTAGCAACTTGCTTTTCATCAGTGCCTTATGGAAGCAACCCAAGCGTTAAGATGTGACCTCATTCCTAAACACACATTTCTCCATCAACTGCAAACTTTACAGGAATATCATTTCTTCTTTTATGATGCTTCACAAAAAAAAAAATATATATATATATTTAATTTAAAAAGTGTGGAAAAGAATATTTAATTTAACAAGGAAAAAGGCCTAAGTCTCTAAAAGTTTATACTGCCTCCAATTACTTTTCATGCATGACTATGTGGCAGGGAATACTTCATTATACCAGGTCACCAACTTTGACATCTCTAACCTCTCAATAATGGTCCTTTTTGTAATGTACCAAAATTGAAAATCAGTTTAGTTTATGTTCTCACTAGGTTCATGGCTCTGGTGCCTAATATATTGCTGACTTGTAGGTCAGCATTATTCCCTAGTGAGGAATATTAAATAGCCACAGCTTATATTAGAAGGGGTGAAAAGGTCTAGCTCCAGTCTGCTGTGTAGTTCAGATTCGTTAGTGCTTCAAAAACTCCTAAGTTGCATAATGTTTCCACTTATCCATGAAATTGAGGCATGATTCATATCACAGGCATCTTTAAATGATTTGTAGTCCACTATTTAAGTATGTATTCCACATAAATAAATACTTCCTGAGTTTGTATACATGATTTGTGCCAGTCAGTATCATAAAAGAGGCACAATAGTGCCTGACCTTTATTACTGTGGCAAGAAGTTCTTACATCTAATGGAAAACCCCCAAGCAGCCGACAGGAATGGTGTAATACAAAGCACCTCTGTTTGGAAAAGGCATTTTTGGGGCTTATCAAAGTGTGAATTCTATTTCCTTCTATCAAAAACTTCTGTTATTTCCACTCCCAGTACTCTTTGTGCCTCCTAAAAATTCCATTTTAGGGCTGTGTTGTTAAAATTAACATTAGCATGTGGGATACAGTGTTTGACTGCTGATAGCTGGGGTGCTCCTTGAACCTGCTTGTTCTTGAGCTCTGTTTGTGAGACAAATTGGACTGGACCTGTGGGCTTTGCTTTACCACTGAGCACACCTGCCTTCAGTAACAAAACTGCTTTTGGGACCTCCATTTAACAGAGTAACATTGGAAAAGAGAAGCTGTCTGGAAGATGAAGGATGATAGCTGTTCAGAAAAAAACCCACGTACTTTCTCTCACTGTGATGCATCTCCAATGTCTGGTAAATTATTTGCAAGAAAACCAAAGATGCTAAGTTTACAAGCTACAAGTTCCACATTGTGCAGTTCTCTGTGCAATAGCCTGTGAGGATCCCCTGAGGGCTCTCTCTTGGCAGACTGAGGGCTGCAGAAGTGGATGAAGCAAAGAACCATGCCTCCACCTCCAAAACCCTCCCTCCAGCACAAAAACCCTCCACAAAAAGGTGGATTCCTTGCTCAGAATGTGTGACAGCACAGTACGTTCATCATGCTTGTGGTATCATTACACTCTAAGATTAATGTGATATTTAAATCTCTAATGTGGGTGTGATTAGTTCTTTTAAAGTCATTGGAACTCAGCATAAGTGAAAACACTATCAGATCATAACCTTTTAATTGTATGTTGTTATAAGCTTGGTAAAGGAATTACTGAGTGAAATGATACAAGCTGATTTATTTGAGTCAGGTGAGACAGTGATCACAACAGACTTGGCCAATACGTATGAATCTGCAGGAGTCCCAACTAAAGAAGAGAATAAGATATTTTTTAGTTTTCATTTCTCTGATGTCTTTTGAAAAGAAAAATACCTACACTTAAAGAAAAGGTACTTTCTGCTAAAAAAAAAACAAAAAAAAACCAAACCAACAACCAAGCAAACTCTTTGCATACTGTGTGTTTTTTCCTTTGAACAATAAAATTTCTTCCTTCTCCCTTAACTGCTTTTCTCTTGTTTCCACAAGGTAAAAACAGAAGCAAAAGACAACCCACATGGATAACTATTTTGTTTTATCATAATGATGGTGGACATTTTCAGCTTCTTTCAAAACATTGCAGTATTTGTTGGAGCTTATTATTAAAAAAAAACCAGTGTTGTTTCACTGAAACAGCAGCTGAATTTTTCATATGGATATTTATATTGATATGAACTACATTATGTTCTTGAATTTTGATTCAATAAATATACTGTTTTGCTTTACTGTCAATTCCTCTTTCTCCCCCTTTTGTTTTCCTGCTTTAAATCTGTTCTCCCTTTCCTATGTTGCCATGCAAAATTGCCTAAAGGACATCTAATCCATTAACGTGCACGTGGGTCTCAACTGAGCAAAATAAGCTGCCTGATGTGCAGACAGACTTTTCAGCTCAAGCATCTCAACTAAATCTCCTCTGTGACATTGTGCAGGCCAGTCCTGAAGCCTTGGAGCACGTTCCCCATGCAGTGTCCTGCACAATGACTTTGTTTACCACAGCTGGGCCCAACTGCATCTCCCTCACAGTCCAACTGCCTCACAGCTTCTGGGCTGATGACACGCAGCTCCGGACTCACCTCTTTCATGGGAAAGTATTTCAACTTTTCCCATGGAAAAAATTGCCACTTGGCCCAAGTATGCTGACTTCGCTACAAATCTGTCAGAATAATTCCTTTAAAAACTTGTTTTCTTGGTCAACAAGGTGAAATCACTGTCCTTTTCCTCTCTTTTCTTTCCAAAAACTTCTATCCAATACATGTTAACAGTCAGAAACAAGACAGAATAATGGACTCTACATGAGCACAGCAGTTTCCTAGAAATGACACTTATGCTGGTTCAGAATATATGACATGGCAAGCAGAAATATTCAGATAAAACTATAAACAAACAATCAAAATCATTACTGCAATTTGAGAACCAGCTAGAGACTACTTGGACATAAATCACTTTGAACAGGAACACAAAGGAAATATTTCTGAAATGTTGGCTGGCAGCCATCTTAAAAAAGGTCTTTTTTTTTTTTTTTAGGTGGACCATATGAGAAGGCACTACACTTCTGGCTAACATCTTTCTTTTCCCTGAAGATCACAATATTTTCATTCAACACTGTGTTTTTTTCTGCACATTAGAATGTGTATTTATGAGCAAAATAACAGCTAAAATCCTCATTACTCTTCATGATTTCACAATTATAGGTGCTGTATATGACCTTCCCAGCCACACAACGCTGCACTAATCTGCCAGTGCAGGAGTCCCCCACCATGCCAGAGCCTGCTGAGTGCTCCTGTGGGGGTGTTTTGGGGAGGACATGGGCCTGGGCAAGGGGCAGAACCAACTCCAGAGGCCTTGGAGTGCTAAATGAAAGGCTACCTAGGGAATTTGTCTCCCAATTCCCAATCTGGCTTCAGTTTTGAGACGCACCTGTCCTGCACTGTGTGCATCAGGCCACTCACATGGCTGGACTCAGATCTGATCTGCTCCAAGAGCTGCAGAAGTGCTGTCATCCAACAAAATGCTTTATGAAGCTCACAGCGGTGTTTTCTTCTGCCACCCTCAGGCACAACACAGGCTTTTGCAAAGAAGAAGCCTGGGTGTTCTGCCGTGGTGGTCACTGGGGATCACCCCAGGAGGCTCCAGGGAAAGAGAAGAGCAAGCAGGGATTGGTGAGGAGCAGAAGAGGGCAGTGTCTGCGTCACTCATGGCAAGAGGGCATCAGACCTAAACTGTTCACATCATAAAGCAATCAGAAATGCTATTCAGTAGCTGCAAGGAGACTTTTCTGTGATTGTCGTGCTTTTCTCTGCTCCCTGACACTTCAGAGAGAGAGAGGCACAGCCACCTCCTCTCATCCATCCACAATTCTCCTGGTATCAGTGTGCAGGCAGGGATATCCAGATGGGGCTATACCCACTGTGGGGAGAATATGGGCCCCAGCACTCTTTGTCATGCAGGATGGCAAAGTTTCCTCTGACTTTCAGCTGTGCCTAATATGGACAGCCCTACTCTGTCACCAGCCTGCAGAAGGTGGGACTTTTGCCTTCACATGTTCCTGTAATGCACTCAGTACCCTGCAGCACAGTGACGCAAAGCCCAAGAAAGGGCAGCCTTCAGGCATTTGGTGAAATTAATGCTGCACTTCAAAAAAAGTCCCCATTCTAAAGTTGTGGGTATTCTTGACATTTCTTTAAAGCGAACTGCAGTGCACGCTGAACAATGTTCAGAGTCCTGCTGAGGCTTCAGTAACTTAATTATGCTTTATTCTTTCTAACCCACCCACATACATGCTTTACCAATTTAAACTTTTAATAGATCCTCCTAAAGTATTTTCTGATGCTCTTTGCTCTTAACATCACACTTGTTTTTCTCGCTCCAGTCCTTTCTCAAGTACGGGGTGCCTTCTTATGTCTGTGTAATGTTGTGCAAGATGGTTTCCATACCTCAGTGTGGAGCAGAGCTAAAAGGAAGAAGGAAGGAGAAATAGAACAGCTTTACCTTGTGCCTCATCTCTGTCTGGCTCTTCTGTATAAAACACACCACACCGATTTGGGAACTTTGCTTCTTGTATGCCAATAAATTACTGGAAGCAGACATAAAAAATGCAAATGGAATCATACTTCAATGAAAACTAAAGTGCTTATAACTTAAGGAAATTGTTACAAAGCAAAACCAATGCTAATTGTAGAATCAGGTCCAGGCATACACTCCTGCAAGTGTAAAGACAGAGTCTTGCTAACAGATCAGGTTCATATTCTCGGTGTTGGACACAGTGATTAAATACCTATATTAATATAACTAAGCAATATACAAGCATATTTCAAATGAAGCATCAAAAAAGTCATACCAACTTACCTTTCAAAGCAGGAATAATTTGAACCATTTTGACCCCTATTATTTTTAAGCTGCTAGACAGTAGCTGATTCCAATGGGATCTGTATCACTGAAAGCCTGTGCAGTGTTTTGCAGGACAAAGTTCAGATCCATGTTAAGCTAATACATCTACTCATCTTCGAGAGCTTCTTCCCCAGCTAAAATTCTCTTTTGTATTTAAGTAGTATCACAAATCCCTCATCAACTCAAAAATATATCCCCTAGAATAGCACTGAATTTCAGGACTAATAGTAAAACTTGGAAACTTGAAAATAAAATGATTGACTTGTGTAGTTGATAATTGCCACGGTCTTCCACAAGATTCTTGTGCTGAGTTGAGCTGATTATAAAATAAAAGGAATGAGTTTCCTAGAAAAATGGAAAAGCTATCCTAAAGAAAGATGCTTTTCAGATCTAAAATACAAGAGTTGAAATCTATTTTCAAATAGAAATCATAAACTAATCAGATTTACTTAACAAAGAGCAACATGCAAAATGCATGTAGTTTTTCTATTAAGGAAAATTATTTCTGGCAGTTTCACCACTTGAGATAAGGGGCGATGGAGACATGAGCAAATGTCTTGGCATCACTTGGTGTGAGCTTGGAGCTCTGCCTAGCCACATTTCTGAAAGAATCAGAGCTCAACTGGCACCTTGTTTAATCTTTAGCTAATGCATATACTGGAGCTCAGACTTCCCCTTTGTATCATGATGTTACCAATACTAATGATTGTCTTAGCAAGATGCTTATTTAGGCTGGTCATAACTATGCAGTAGAAAATGAGAGTGAACAGCATGGGCACAATAACTAAAGCACAATCCACATTCTTTCCACCTGCAGGCTTAAACCCATTTTCACAGTACAGCATCATTTTCAACATTGTACAAACCCATCGGCATTAGAGTTTACTGCTTGCTGAGCTGAAGAACGTGACAGATTTCTGTTGGAGGTAGGCACTGAACGGAGCATGTGAATGTCCATTTCTGCTTATGTGCAGGTTTATGGAATTCTGAAGTCCACCTGGGACCACAGTGGGATGTGAGGAAGCCAAGCCTCAGAATTAGCTGTATGATACTGCATGGAATAAGTTTTTCATACAGAAGGAAGGAAGATTTTTTTAGAAATGACATTAGTTTGTTCTCTACAAAACAGGAAAGACTTGCCTCAGGCAACTGAATGAAGCAGCAATTGCCACTTTTATTCTTTCTTTTCCCTAAGGGGATATGAGGCAATGAGTCAACTTTGATTCTCCCCTCAGTCCCACTGTCAAATATATATTGGGTTCCCAAGGGCAAAAGGCCTTCAAGCAGATATTTGTGATACTTATCCCTGTGGCTAGTGCTGAAAATTAAAGACACATGATGTTCAAACCCAAAACTACAAGCATAGCTTTCCAAAGACAACCAGCTGCTTCACTGGGAACTGCCAGAGCAAACAATTAGGAGTACAGCAAGGATATTCACACGACCTGCTTTCTCCAGGACAGTTTGGAATTTTCTGCCATGCGGAGAGACAACTTCAATATTTCAGAAAAGTGATAAGAGTGATTATTCATCACTGGCTTTGTTCAGCTGGGGAGGTAAAGCTAAGTTTCTTTTTGGAAGAAAAAATAGCTGAAGCTTCCTCAGTCAGCAGGGCAGTCTACGAAACATACATTGCCCGAGTACCAAACATGAATTAGACTCTAAATGGGAAATTATCACTAAAGGCAAGCTGTTTAGAAGGTTAACCATCACTATCAAAACTAAGGGGACCTGACATGATATGTTTTTATCAAATAAATGAATAAATCTTATAAATGAAATTAAGACAGATGGACAAGTTGCCAAATTCAGCCTCTTTCTCCTAAACTTCATGTGGGTGCAGAGACTACTTTGCTGGTGTGGTCTAGCATGCATTAACACCCCCATCACTGTCCTCAAATTAAGAGAGGCAGACTGGAGTCAGCTGTGCTCAGGGAAATCACTCCTGAGGTAAGCCTGAGGTATGAACCTGTTACATAAAGCAAACCACTTCCTATGCTAGCTTGTGAAAGAACTCTGAAACTGACATTACTAGAATTCCTGAGTACAGTATTTCTGTATATCATCTTTTCATCTTCCAATGCATTTGACTATACTGTCCTTCTTCCAGGGAATATCACTTTATCTCAGTAGTTGATGGTTATTGACTAAATCCTACAAAATTGAAATAACCATAGAGTCCAAAAAAAAAAAAAAAGCACAGTTCACATATGTCAATGCCTTGGTAGAAATTGCAGAAAATGTTTCCGAAACAAGAACAAAACTATTTGTTGGTCACAGCTCCAAAATCCCATAAAAAGTGTTGCCAGAGTAACCTCATTCAGGCTGAAAAATATGAGATTTCTAAAATGTAGTACTTAAAAAGGCTAACAACAAATTAATTGGGTACCAGCTGCATAATCAGATGCTCAAATTCATATCAAGTTTTTCACTACGAATGGCAAAGCATCAGGACATGAACCTCGTCTAAACCCCATCTAACTCTTGACCTAGACAGTGATCAAATCTTGTGAGGGCATGACTTTCTACACAATTTCTAAACTCCCTAGTTCTATCTGGGTTGAACTTTCATGGAAATAATCCTTTCTGCAAAGCTGTTAAATGCTGCTTGGTATTTCACTACCATATCACCCAAGCTGTACTGAGTGTTCCTCTCAGTCAGTTTCAGAAATTTGTCTAGTCCTTGGAAATGAAAATTCTATCTCAGATCTCACCAGAATATTATCATAGGGACCTAAATGCAAATAAGAAAAGTGTGCATCACCAGAGGTTCAGCAAAAACAGGGTTTTAATTTATAGTCATTCAAATGCTGTTGGTTTGAAAAATTATCCAAGAAGTGAGTGCAACAGCATTTATGTTCCCTCAACAGAACTAAAATACTAATCAAGTAGCCTATGGGAGAGAAAGAGAGCAAAAATATAAAAGAGTGGGGGGAAAAAAAGAAATTACTGTATCTGTATTCATGTATTACTGATTATTAATTTTATAGATACAGCTAGATGAATAAAGATGAAAAGAAGGCAAAGAGAAAAATACGTTATTGCACAAGATAAAAGCAGAGATCACTGAGGAGCTGATCTTCAGAACTTTTCCCAGATAATTTTAAATGATCTCATGAACTGCCCACAAATGAAACTGCCTACTTCACCTCCATTCAGGGCATATTTGAGCCAGGCTTTTACTGAAGCAGTTCTGATTTCTGATCAGAACATTTTTTTGCTTTGCCTTTCGGCTGATAAAATTTGGCATACTGCTGAGCTGCTCTATGAAAAATACAGATATTAAATTACTAGTGGGAGGGGAATGAACAGTTCAACTGAACAACATAGATGCTTGAAAACCAAAAATTCTTCATAGAGGTTAGTGAGAAGGTGTTATTTCTTAAGTTAGTATTTTCAAGATATCATTTCTTAAGATGAACTTTCTTAAATAGACTTTTTGGCAATTTTTGAAAGTCAGCATAATACCAAACTGATTATCTTTTCTGTTCTAGAGTAGCACCTTTTGAGAAAGGGTGGAAAAGCACATAACATTTTGTAAGGGTACATTTTGTAAGCTTTCCTGAGCTGTGCAGTTAGAGCTATAGATAAGTGCTGTATTTGTGAGCAGGCAGAGAATGATGGTTTCCAGTAAAATTTCAAAAGCACTGAATCCACTTTAAGAAAACTTCTGAAACTTGAACATTTCCTGTGAATATATGGTACACGTCTCAAAAATATAAACCCACATAACTCAATCAAAAGCACAAAACCAACAATAAAAAGCCATTCAGCAGGAGGAACACTGTTACTAGGATCTGTTTCCAGAAAATGAAAACCAGCTTTGCACTCTTTCTCTGCATGCTGAAGCATGCACTTTGGGTGCCTCTGTCTGAATACGCTGCATTCTGGCAACTTGGCAAGAAGCCAATAAGATAAAACATCCAGTGAGATCACATTTTGTAAATCAGAACTTTCCCAAAGAGTACTGGTAATACAGCAGATCTAGAAATTAGTAAAAAATATCAGCAGTTTCCATCTTTAAAAGTTCAGCTTATCTTTAAATCTATTTACCGTCATCTAATGTTATATGAAATTCATAAAAGTTATAAATACAACAGTTAAAACAGCACTGAAGAACATGACTGGGTAATTAACCTGTTCAGGGACCTGGATGACTAATGCATTAGCTCTGAATGCAAACATAAAGGGATAGAATTCTGCTGGTGTTATACAACCATAAATCTGGAACAACCCTCCTGAGGCCCCTGGAAATTCTGAAATGTTTTAGGAATATAGCAGAGCTCAAAATCACTCTAAAATCACTGTAATGCCATAATTCCTTCCTAAACTACAGGAGAATATATGCATTTACAGGCACAGGAATGGCATGATTACAGAGAAATTCATAAAAAGAAAAAATCTTTCAAAAGAAAAAAAACTGCAGATATTCCAGCTTGAACACTTTGGAGTTTTAAACAATAACAGCTGACCAATTTTTCATTTTCTTTCAAGTTGACAAGCAGGTTGTGCTCCTAAATTATCTCTGGATGCTATACTCAAAGGCTGTAAACAATGAAACCAAATTAAATTGGTTTGAAAAATGCCTGATGAAATACTTATGATTAAGTTATTTCATCTGTAGATTGGGGCAGCAAATTTCCCAGGGCTGTAAAAGTACCTACATTATAACATGGATCAAAGTATTTGCCATGTAAAATGAGAAACAGGCCAGCACAAAACTGACAGAATTAATTCACGCTATACACTTTTCCATCATAATAAATGCTGCTTCTGTGCACTGAGCCATCAGTAATGTCAATTCTTCTTCCAGTAAGTACTACATTGCTGTTTGGATCACTTTGTCCTTTCAGGGTTATTGTACTTTAATTTGCCTTGTGCTTTACACTTCTTCTGCAAGCTGCAGTTTAACAGATTTTTATGAAGATGCAACTACATTAAAAGAAAAGTATTTTTATGTCTTCATAGTAAAAGATCTTGAGCCAAAGACCTTTAATCTCCTGTTGGCTACATACACTAAAATTCACAGTTTCAGTACTGCCTCAGAGCATTGCTATGATATTTCTGTGTCACCTTAAATAAATATTCCTTTGCAGAAAATACTTAGTCAAGCTAATGATTTCTTATTTTTTATTTAATCATCACTGTCACTGCAGAGCCTGAAATACATGATAAGGAAGCAGTAAAAATAACATCAGCAGTGTCTATCCATAGTGCACTCAAAACAGCCCTTCAGCTCCTGTGCAAACAGGTTGTGGAGTGAAGAAAAAAAATACTTCACGCCCCATCCCTGCAAGGGGCTTTGAGAAACCTGGTCTAATGGAAGGTGTCCCTTCACATGGCAGAGGCACTGGAACAAGATGATATTGAAGGTCCCTTCCAACAGAAATCATTCTGTGATTTATTGAAATGTAGCTTTAATTTGGTATACTCTACCTGCACAAGCCCGCACACAGGCTCACAAACCTCACTTTAAAGATAAGAACAGGCTGTGAAATTCCACACCTGAATTACCTGTTGCTTACATAGCTCGGCAACCATTTGATATGACCACTTGTAGAAGCTCTTGCTGATTCTTAGACTTCCCAAGAACATCCCCTTTTCTGGATGAGAGAGACTGTCCTGTTTAACACACCTTTAAAAGGCTGTGATTTACACCAGTTTTTGCCACTGTACAAGGATTAAATGTGCTTAATTCCATATGGTCTTGCACCCAGACGAGGACCCAGAGATAATAGGGCAACATTAATTCAACTGCATGGTTCCTATCTTGGATTGTGGAAAGGGCTGTCTGTAAAACAGTGACTACAACCTAGATTTCACTATATCTTTCACTATTACTCAGACACCTCCTTCTCTCCCTATTTGCATGAACTGCATACAGAAAACTTGTTTTTTTCAAAGAAAAATCAAGGACTTCACTTCCCTGTTCATGCAGCAAACTACTGAGCTAGTCTTGAGCCTCCTTCACATTTTTGTTATTGGCATTGTAGTTTGAGCCTTATTAGCATCCAAACGTTCACTAAAGATGGAAAACTTTGTCTTGAAACTGGCAGAGCTGTTCCACTATGCAGAAAAAAATACTCTGAATGTTGAACAGAAGCTCAGTTGCTCTTTTAGACGAACTTCCTCTCTTTTCTTGGTCATTTGCTTTAACTATATGGAGCAGTACTCGGTGAGCGAATGAAAGAGATGCAGGAAAACAGTTTGAAAATAATTAAGGCCTAAAGCCTAAAATCGCATTAGAGATGATTTTTTGGATATGGATTCTGTTCTGTCCCTCTCCAGACAGGATCCTTTCTCCTGACAGAGGTCCAGCAGCCATTGACATAGACTATCTGCTCCAGTGATATTCCCCCAGCTAACTCCCCCAGGCCAGCTGCAGAGAAGAGTTAAAATCTGTGAGAATCTGAGCATTTTTGCAAAGGTCTGAGGATCCTCACAGACTGGGTGAAGCCAGAGTCTCCTCTCCTGCAATGGCAATGGATTCTGAAGTTGCTCAGAGAAGGAAAGGATCAAAGTATTAATCTAGGCTACCCTAGGAAGAAAGAGACTAGATTGAGAAGATGCCAGTCCCTCTCAGATTTTTAGATCAGATTGAATGTCAGCATATTCACAGGACATGGGGCACTTTTGCAGATGATATATATTGAAAGTGCTCTCCCTTGCTGAAGCGTGAAAAACGTGAGGGTAGGTACTTAAAAACACAATGCAAATGTGAAAGCAAGTAGATCAAACCTAAAATAAGAAAGAACAGGCAGTGTGAGTTTCTTTGAACCTGGTCAAAGCTGCTTTACTGTTATCTGAATGGGATCAGATATTGTTGGTATAGCAATATGCAAACAGCAGGTTGTTACATACGCACACAGTCTCTTTTACCAGTTAGTGCTTTGCAATATCACAAATCACCATTTCCCCTCTGTGACCTTTCTTAAACAGTCAGCAATCTAAAAGAGGAATTCCTTGCACAAGGAATTTTATACTAGATGAAGAAATAAAGAGGATTCATGCAAATGTTCATTCCCACGTTAAATGGAAGGGCACAACAGAGATGACACAGGTGAAACTCTCCTTCGGTACTATGACCTTTCTTGAGGAATTCAATTTTTTATTTTACAAAAATAAATCTACCTGTAAGTGTCCTGAGATATCCTAAAGTGAAGCAAACTACACCTTCTGACTTGAAAAGGTTAGAAATTAAATTCTGCCAATCAGTGCTATTATCTAACAATATTAGAGCTGCTGTCTCATTTTTTTCCTCTCTAATAAACTAATGGAGGATCAGGTAAAAGAGCTTTGAAGAAGGCACTTGGAAAAGTCACTTATAGCCAGCAGTGAAAGCCAAAGTTAGGTGTAATCCTGTGGACAAGGGCTCCCTCTGTGCAAGGACACTCCCTGTCACAGGACAGCAACAGTGTGCCAAAGTGAAAAGTGCCAGCAGTGGGAGGAAACACATAAAACAAATTAGCCCTCTCCCCTTTCCACCAGTAAATCCATCTGGTAACAGCTGTTACCTATCCAGTTTATACAATCTCTTCTCCAAAATCTTTGATGTCCAGAAGACTGGAAAATCTAATCGTGTCTTGGGAAAGAGGATAACAAAAATATTGAGAAAGTAATAAAAACACAAACAATTCTCTTACTGCAATACTTGCTGAGAAAGAAAGTTCTTCAGATCTGGTTAGTTTGCAAACTCTTTTATAAACTAGTCATGAATGGAGGAAATTTACTATTCATGGCTGCAGAAATAAAATTTAAAAAAGGACTTGCTTCTTTCAGCAATCTTGAGAACAATGATATATTTTCATTCGCTTTCCTAGGGACAAATACAAAGTGAGAGCATTGAAGCATCCTCTGGAAGCCTGCAGTTTACAGCCAAGGTACAGTTCAGTCCATTTGCCCATGGACTTGACTCGCCATTACATCAGCCACAGTGGAATGACACTTGTGCAATGAAGGTGGTAATGAGCTAAAAATATAAATGACGATATCTCTGGTTCTACTATAGGGCCGAACTGGCCAGGAACAGTCTGGGAGGTCTGTGGTCAGGCACCAAAAGTGGAACAGCTTGGCTGCTACCTGCCATGCCAGGACTTCCCAGCTGGAGAGGTGAAATCCCGAGGGAGACACACCAAGCCCGACCCTTGCTGGCAATGACATAACTGCTCTCTTTGACTGCTGAAAGCATCTCTTTGAGATATGCTACCCACGACATATGCCCCACAGTGGTTAAATGAGGCACGAGAGTCCTCTTGTGTCCCTTTTGCCCCAGACAAGAGGTTGCAGCATTGCGCAAACCTGCCCCGCTTGGAACACGCCAGCAGGATGTGGAGCGCTGCTGCTGCTCCCGCTGGGGCCGGTGGCTGCCCAGGGCTGTGCTCAGCCAAGGCTTGGCCAGCGGAGCTGGAGAGAAATGGCAGCACCTTCTGGGAAACAGGGAGGGGGCCAGTCTCCAGGCACCTGTTGAAACAAGATTATAAGATTTAGGTTGGGAATGCCAATGTGCTTTTCCTGCACAGATCCTGCTGGCACAGCTGTGGTACCTAGCAGAGATTGCAAAACTTCGCACAGAGTGGACTGCTCTGGCTGCTGTAAAATCAGAATAGTGCTCATACCAGATCAGATATGCAAAGTGAGAGAATATGAATTTTGAATATGAATTTTAAAGCTCTCCCTGTAGCACAATCTCATTCACCTACAGCTCCCATGCACACAAATCTCCCCACAAAGCACTTTGGTTACACATCAGATAGTACCATCAGAGCCTATTTTTTTTTCTGTTTGGAGATTGCTCAGTGCAAACTCTCATTAGCTGATTTTTGTTTTAAATAAGTGCAAAATGTCTCTCTGTTTTTGAGGGGGAGGAAGGCAGAACAAGGTGGGGGGGAGGCCAATGTATTTTAGATTTTAAGCAAAAGAGCCTGCCGAAAGTGCAAAATCTTTCAAAGACAGACTTACACAGCCTGTGAAAATTGGTTGCGACTGCTCTCTGTAACTTGTACCACACTCTGCCACCTTCACCCTCTGACACATAACAAGAAAACTGGATTCAAAATGAGATTGCCCCATGGTGAATTCATTCCTTGAATTGCATCGTAAGTTTCAGCAATACACAGCGTGGGAACACGTCGATTAGTTCTCGCTTTGAAGAAATTGGATTTGCAAAGGTCAGCAGTGGCTCGGCCCATTTCTCAGCAGATCTTTGGCTTGCTTTTCATCCCGGGACTAGCAGGGACGAGGTCAGAGAGGAATGACAAAAAGAGAGAGCTTTTTGAAGAGAGCTCAAAGAATCTGACTCTGCTCCCAGCAGTGTGGAGGTTTCTTTTGCTCAAAGCTAATAGAAAGGTAGATTTTAAACCAAAGTTATGGGAATAACTTTCCGGTTTTACTTTACATATTAAACAATTAATTGTTTTGGTATAAACTAAGAAATGCTTTCCAATGTAACTTTTGGTCTGGCAAGAGCTGCCTGAAGCTAATCTGCAGAAAAGCCTGCTCGCCCTCCCCCATCCCTCCCACTTTTTGTGCAAAAGGGTTCAGCCAGCTTGGAAAAGAGGTAGAAAGAGGCAAAGCCCAGCCTCCAGTGGAAGTGCAAAATCCAGGGAGTTTGTGCTCTGTATTTCTCCTCTGAAACTTGTTTCCCAGTTGTTTGGTTTGCTCCTGTGCCAGTGCACTGAGAAGAGGTAGCTTCATTACCCTTTTGAGCCAGAAAATTCACAAAATATTTTGGCCACTTTCTGCACCTTATTTACATAGACTGGACTTTCCTTCTGCTGCTGGCAGGGCAGGGTGCTGGGAGTGTGTGATCAAGGCATTTCGGCGGCTGTCACCAAGATCTCCTTAGGCTGGTGGTGAAGGATTCCTCCTGGATCCGGAACAGGGCTTTGCTGCGGCCACTTACACTGGAAAGCCATGAAAAAGGGAAGGAGGTGGGGAGAAAAAGAGAGAGGGCAGGTTAGAAAGGAATCCAAAAATACCAGCAAGTTTGAGTTCCGTCACCTCTAAATATTAAACATTTCTTGCAGAAATACAGAACACACAGACTGAAAAGTATCTCCTAGAAAACTGGGAATAATGTATTCATCTGCTTTGTTAGTGTATTTTCTTTGGCAGCTCACTTTCTCTGGCTCTAAAGATTTGTGAAGGCTTGCAATGTGAGGGAAGAGTAGGCAGAATAGCTCCAGCTGCTGTTACAGCTCTCCTCAAACTGTAAAAATTTGCTTTTCCCTAGTCTTCCAACAAGCAACATGGCAGCATTCTGACATAAAAATATAATTTAGAAAGTATCCAAATCATAGAAGGGCAAATCTTGATGCTCTGTTGGTTCCTGTCAAGTAGCCAGTACCAATCCAGGTGAATTTTTCTTGTCATTAACTGAGCAATACTGGCCTTTGCTCTTAATAATTTGACTCAGAAAATTCCCTCTGAGTCTGTCCCAAGAATGCCCAGCAGTCTAGCTGCTGTAGAAGGTGCCAGCAGGAATACAGCAGAAATACCGCTGGAGGAGGGGCATTTACACCATGTGCAAAAGAGATGCAGGATAGAGTTTTTTAGGCAGATGAAGATGAAAAAGGCGTGGTTATTGTAAAACTGACAGACAAGTGATGTTTCTGTGATCTCAGAGGAAGTAATAAATGCTGGGTTTAGGCTTTTAGTGAAGAAATGGCTTGTTCACCTGCTGCATCATAGCTGCATCAGACTTCCACCAAAATCTGATCACCACTACTATAGAGTGAGTCCATGGAGAGCTGGGTAACAACTCTGCCGAGGAGATTGTGCCAGTTCTTCTCACAAGTGTTGTCACCACAGACCCTGCAAGTCCCTGGAATTTCTCATTACCTCATGTACCAGCAAATGCATCCTTTCCAGTTACAGAGATAGAAGCAAGTAGGAGATCTGAGTAAGGTTCTGCAGCTAAGGGGATCTCTCCTCAGATACAGCACTTCACTAAATATTAGATCCCATCTAGAGGTTTTGTTAAAGCATCCCTTCTAGGAGTATAATTTTTAATTTGACAGATTTCCACAACATTTGACCGGAAGCAGATTGTGATTTATGGACACATACCTCATTTGCAAATTCTTATCTCAGTACTGCAGGTAAATATACACCTAACCTGGAGAGCTTAGGCATTAGGACATGTATCTGGATTACCTGTGCACAAATCCCAGATCCAGCTTCTTGTCTCTATTTAGCATCCTCTTGTCTCTGTTTTCATTTTAACACTCTTTTATGTGTGATGTTTCTATCAACACTTACTTCAACATCCTTCAGCGGAGAAAAGTGTCCTTGTCACACCTCTCACATATGAATTAGCTTCATAACTGGAAACACAAGTACTAGTTTAGCTTTCTTTTTTGCAAAACCAAACCAAAGATAATCAGGAGGTTAAACAGATACAGTTGAGGGTACCTTGCTGAGCTGCAAAAAAAATTAAAAGATTGGTCTGAACACGTACTTTTTTATTAAAAGAGAATGAGCATAAATTATAGCTGCTGACCATATAGTCATTCTTTTTATGAGGTGTTTCCCTATACCCATATATGATTTCCACATAAAAATTCCCTGTTGGACTGAAAACTCCTCACATGAAACCAGTATATTTCTTAATAAATTGTTCACAGAATCAGTATTTCATCTCGGATGTAAAAAGTTCATTAGGGAAAAAAAGCATCCCCACGTCCTGGTGGAAAGCAATACCAGACACTATTCAAGCTAAAAAAAGATCTGCCTGCAGATTGTGTAGCATTTTTCCTCTGCTTTTCTACTTAATTTCTACTTAATTATTTTCCATAATTTAATAAAATCCAATATAACAAATCATACTATAATGGTGCCTGCAGTAACAACCACTTACTCCAGAGCAGAAAAAATCAAATCTGTTCCATTGAGGATTTCAGATTTTGAGTTTTGTTTCCTTCAAAACTTTCTTGAAGAAGGGCACCTCGCTCTGAAACAGTGACAGTACAGAAACCCTGAAGTCCTCTGCTCTGAAAGAGCTTGTTTTATGGAATGCCCTCAAACCACACAGCGTGGAAGCCTGGAAACTGCTCCAGGTCTGCCTACTGAGGGCTTCTCACCAGAGAAAATCACTTCAACCAGAATCAGATGTTCCATATGGGGCGCTCAGTTGTACATCTGAGAAAGCACTGAAAATACCAAATTGTAAAAAATGTCCCCAGAGCACACACGAAAATCCACATTGATGATTACCTTTGTTCCTCCATGCAGAAAGGAGGCAATGCTGAACTAAACTGGATGGCCATGGATTCAGGGTCATCTGCTGCTGCTCTTACTCTGGAAGTGCAGCTGTCTCCTCATGAAACCAGTGAGTTCAGCAGAGACTGGGTGAAGAATGCACTCCTAAGAGATTCCCTCTTCCCAGAGAAAACACTCGGCTTGACAAACTGCTGGATGTGTGTCAGAACCTGACAGAAAGGGGACATTTTTAGCAACACTTCACTGAACCAATGTGGCAAAGTGTGGTCCCCAAAATCACAGTTGCTTTCATTTCCATAATTTACTTTCATCTGTCTTTTTCAAAACCTTCCCTAATTAAGCTTAATTGCCATGCAGTCACACATTAGTGCAACATTCTGTCCACTTATGGACCACCCATAAAATCCTTCATAGCATTAATCCCGGAAAGTGGTAGACTGCTTGTTTTGTTTTGTTTTCTAATGTGTATAAGTGCCTATAATGCACAGCAATGGCTTTCTGGAACTGATACTTGACTGATTATCATGGAAAAGATTCTTAGTTTATGTCAGAAAATCAGAGAGGTCAGAAGGGTGTTTGTGTTTTGGGAAAAACAAGCATTTATGATGATTTGGAATCTAAGACTTCTGGTGCAGAACTCAGGCATGGAAATTTCCACCTCTTTGTTATACTTAACCCCTTCTTAGAACAGTTACAAGCTAGACCATAACAATTTGGATACCTTTAGCCTTTGTGAGTTAGTCAGGTTCTCTGCCTCACTTAAATCTTCAGTGAGTCTTCATCCCAAAAAGCAGTGATCCCATGACCTCACACAACCCATGCAAACTATCTTTTCTAAATACAAACAAAGGTCTAGTCTGGAGGATGCTTCTAAATCGTTTGCAGGAGTTGAAACCTAACAAAATATTTAGAAATAGTAAAACAAAATAACAACACACAATCACATGGATGTCAGCTGAAATATTATTGCAAGCAGCTGATTATTCTTTAGAATTGCAGTTTATCTGAGTGCAATAACTCCCATAATGTAGAATCAAGAAGACCCTTGAATTTCTAGGATGCTGAAGCTAAAGCTGCAAGTACCAGGTTCCTCAGAAGACTGTTGGGTGGGCTCAAAATTCACATGACTACAAGGACAACAAACCTAAAAGACAAGAAGGAAGCAGTGTTAGAGAATAAAATCAAAACTTCTGTAGCAAAGAGACAACACCATAACTTATAGTAGAGAGATATAACATGAGGGAATTTCAGCCTCACTCACTTTAGTGAGTCACTCAGGGAGTTGGAGATCACACCGTATGACTAAACTTCATTTACCATTTGCAGTGACATGGTTTCTGGGCACTGGGGGACAATGCCTATATTTTTGCCACTGCTAGAAATACTTTCCTTCATCCAGAAATGACAAAAAGAAAGAGAAAGAGAAGAACAAAACTTAGGTCCAAGTAAACATTTCTAAATTATTAGTAAATTATTAAGTTACATCTAGTCCTTTCCAAAGCTTTCAAGCTTTGTAGGATGTATATATTGGAAAGGGAAAATGAAAGGAGAAATACCAAGAACACTCTAACCAGCAAGGACTTGTTGCCCATGTAACTTATTAGCTAAATTTGTCCAACGTACACACTACCAGAGATGCATGTTCTGTGAGAAAAGTAGGGCTCTTGCATTATGCCAGTGAGATAAAAGTAAAATAGAGAACAGGAAATACCTAAATTATTGTCTGTGAGTCCTGAGGCAAGTTCTGACGGTGATTTAATATTTTAATGTCAGCAAAAATCATTCATTTCTGTCACGTCTTTATGAATTTCAAAACTAAGCAAAAATTCCCCCCTATTTATAGCTTAATTGATTACTATAAAAATATATAATTTATATTGTTTAATAAAAGCTAGAAGCATAATTTCCTCAAAATTTCTTTCTTAAAAGCCACACACACAAACCCTCATTGTTATCTAAATTGATACTATCTTTGTCCCTTATTTACTGCCCAGCCCTAGCATTTTCTGAGTGGCAACAGCACAAGGCAAACACACACGGGCAAACCGAAGTGACAAGTAAGCAAGCAAAACAGAGGCAAGAAAATGAAAAGTGTGTACTTGCTCTGACAATTCTGCTGCAGGGTACTGAGGGTATCATAGCTGCATTGAGTTAGTGCTACAATTAATCGGTCATTACAGGAAAAATCTGACAATTATTAAAGAGAACCACCCAACTCAGAAATGCTGGGATAAATTAACATGTTGCAATCCTACTGACACCACCAGCATCACTGTCAAGGAGAAATTGGTGGTGTTCTTTTGTTCTGTTGAGTAGGAGTAATTTGTTGAATTTCAAATTCTCTTCCAAGCATTAACATATCTAGATGACATAAATGTTGCAGTCCTGGAGACTACCAAACAAGGGGGGCAGGCTGGTTTGATACCAGCTTCTGCACTTCATGTCCTCGGTGTCTGAGGTGCATCTTAATCCAAGGAGTATAAGCAGCAGGGTTAGGATATGTGTTTTGTGGAATATGGTGACCTGGAACGTCTTTGTGGGTATTTACTCAGAGAAAACATGGTGCCACTCAGTGATTGTTTCTATGCATCTTTCTACTTGCTTTCCAAAATAAGAAAAATACCCAATCTCTAAAAATACCGACTACTAAAAAGTACACAGTTCCTTAGGGAAAGGGGCTTTCAACATAATTGTGTCATATGAATGTTTGCCTGTCATCTGTTTGCTCTTTCCCCCCAGTTTTAACTCTCTTTTACAGAAGGGCAGAGGTCTCAGTGAGTCAAGTTCTGACAAGTCCCGTGCAAATTGGGGACAGCTGATGGCTGCACACACAGCAGTGCTACTCTGGCCATGGACACAGTGCTCCCCGCCAGGCGCTGCAGGCACGAAGGATGGGCAGGACTGATGGAGGATGAGGCCTGGGAAGCAGATGGTGAGGCAGGAGAGACAGAAATCCATAGGAAATTACTCCTCTTTAGCTTGGCTGCCTGTGGGCCAACTTGTTACTGATTTATACAGTGTTTTTCCTCTCAGTTCTTGAGTGCTACTGAAAATTATTTTTCTCACCAGTGCTGCTTTCCAGGAACAGGCTGAAGTGCTTGCTTCAAAACTCCTGACAATATCATTTATTTGCTGAACAAGGGGGCACAGCAAACAAGCTTTTTCTTATGTTTTGCTTTAACCCTGCTGATGCCTTTTCAGTGAACTATAAGCCAAATTCCTCATTTCACTGCTTTAACAAGTGTGTGGACACTGACATCTCCAATCCCACTTTCCCAGGTCAAGGTCATGTTTCATTAGAGACCAACTGAAGCTGCAGAACTCTATTTTCTCATAAATGCTGGTCTCACTGACCTTAGAGGGAGAGCATGTGTGAGCTGGGGGCTTGGTACCCATCTGTGTATGTACATACTTATATTTAATTCAGAGACATAGCTACCCTGATGGTTATAATTCTGTCCAACAGAATGCAATAGTAAATACAGAGCCTGTTCCTGTAGATTTAGTTTGAATGGGGCTAATCAAATGAAGTCAGTACTCCTGAGAGTAACAGAAATCCAGAGACACCAACAAATCATGATTAAAAGTGCAGGAAGACTCATCAGGGAATGATTGCAGCTTTTCTACTTTTTTCTTCCCTAATAAATATTTAATTTTTGCTACAGGCAGAAATAAGAATAAGTTGAGGCTTAAATAAAGCATTTGTCCTGATGAAAGTATTTTGCTTGCTAATAGAATTACCACCCAGTGAATAACAAAAGAACTGTGAACTCCAGTGATTTAAATAAATCCAAGAATTATTTAGAAAACCAAATATATATTTAGGGCCCTAGGCAACAAACATCAGATACAGCCTAGGATAGTAACAAACATTCATGATTATATACAATGATACCATTTCATGGCTCATCTGGATGGAATGAATTAAGTTTGTATTGTCCACATCCAGTCCCTGTGACCTGAATACAGGCAAACCTGAGAAATCTAGTCCAGACAAAAAGCAGCACCTTTTCACCTGGGAGGAAATAATAAATTCTCTCATCACTCAGCCAGTGAGTTTGTGGGGTAGTTTGGATATCCCTGGTGCAGACAACAGGCAGGATAAGGCTTCTCACTGCCCACCCTTGCACCCTCTGTGGCAGTCGTGGAAGCCCAGAGCTCACCTCTGCACTCTGCCACTGATGGCATCTAGGTAGGGGGAAAATTACTGACATGAATTGATTAAGTGTCAATGCTTCTTATAACATCTTTAGATTTATGCTGTGGCTGTGATGCAAATCTTTGATTTAGAGTAACAGTGCCACATGATCAGTAACTGACATCCTGCAAAACTTTAGTTTTGGAAGGATGACCTCAAAACTAAAGTTTGAGTTAGCTGCAATAGCACAGAGAGGATTTCTGCCATTGCTTGCACTCAAGCAGCCAGGAAGAGTTACACTCACTGAAGGCAAACCCTAGCTGATGCAGTTTCTGACACAACTGGAAGTCTATTTGCTTCCTCTGTGTTTCCTAAAAACCTGAGGTCAATAAATAATTCCAATCTTCTAATAATAAGAAAAGAAATTGATGCTGCTATAGTTGGGGAAAATATAAACTTTGATGACCTACTTCTGATTCAATTTCAGAATTGCTGTAATGGTTTGCCTGCTGTATTGTAATGGTTTGTACCACTGCCCAGGAAAAATCTACTGCAGCAGTGTACTTTTTCATGATGAAAATTCCAAATGAGTAACACTCAGGAATATTAGAACCAGCCTGTATGCATATGCACTTAGATTACAAATTTTAAAAACAAAAATAATTGAAAAATACCCCAGTAACTCTGTCTTGACCTTAATAAGCAGAGGAGTGTCACCAGTCTAGAAATGTATAACTTTCACATCTAAATATATATGTATCTCTGTATAAATATTAATCTGATGAATTTTATCTGCTTTGAGAATGTAAAAAAAAAAATATCAAAAAGCAGTTCTTTGGCCTTTAGGTAGACTTCAACAGTTAAAAATAGCCCAGAATCCAGAACACCACCACAAACCCAACAACAACAACAGTTATTCTTTGTGCTGGAGCCATTGCCCAACTTCCCAGCACTAATCACTAATGCTGAGCCGTGCTCCTCGCTGTGCTGTAAGTACGGCAAAGGGCAGACGGCGCCCCGGACGAGCTCTGCTCGGAGCTCACCGGAGAGGAACTGGAGAGCCGGGCTGTGCCAGGCGGGTCCGGCCGGAGCTGGCGCTGCCTGCCCGGGCAGCTCCTGGGACAGAGCTTGGCTGGGTTTCTCCGCCCTGGGCACCACCGAGGGCAGCTCTGGACCCGGCCAGTCCTGCAGGGCAAACCACAGCAGCGGCTGTGCTGCGTGATTTCACTCGGGGAAACCCAGAGTTACAGAAAGAGCAGGCTCTGTTTTGGGAAGGGACAGACCCTCCGGACCTACAGAGCGCTGTGGGAACGGTTCTGCCGCTTTTATTCCCACTAAGCAGGCCTGTTCCCCCGAGCAGACCCAAACACTTAGATGAACTCTGTATAAAAAAGGTTATAAAGTTACTAACGTTCTTTAACTATGAAGAGATAATACCAACCATGAAACCTGAGCGGCTTTTTCTTGTCTCCTGCACATATGAAAGATGGCATTAAAAGAGATTAGTTTAAACCACTTGCAATTTCCTTTATGCAATAAAAGATCTTCTTTGCTTGGAATTTTCCTATTTATGGTGTGTATTTGGACTTAGTATAGCATAATACTTTCCTCACTATCCCTGCTTTTAATGATGCTCACAGCATTTGAGCCATTCATCAAATTTGACAACTGAAACAGCTAGGAGTTAATGGGAGCATGAGCAGTTTGACAAACACAGTCTATTTGACAAGGCTGAGGTCAGGACTAAAAGAACTGCTCTTGGTTAAATAAATAGAAAAGCAACAAAGTAAAGCAAAATCTCTGCAGCCATTTATCAACTTTAAAAGCCTTTTGTTATAAGAAACACTAAGTGAAGCTGCACACAGAGATGGGAATTAAAAGGGGCTGGAAGAATTCAGCTGGCTCCTTTTTTAGGTGAAATTAAAAAGCTCAGTTAAAACTGAGGGATTATGTCCGTAAAACTGACACGCAGCTACATAATACCTAAACCTACACTTTAGAGCTGCCTGCTTCTGAACTGACTTACTATTTTAAAGAACCCAGGCTTTTCCTAGATAACAGATTGATTTGGCACTGAAAGCAGAGCAGTATCACAAGAGACGACTTTGCTGACATTTGCAAAGCTGGAGAGCTCTGTGTAGGCATGCTCAAGGGCACAGCTGAGGGTCCATCCATCCATGGCTGCTTTGAGAATGAATTTACCTGATAGCAACCCGTGCAAGGGCCTTTCAAGAGTCTGCACAGTAACAGAGCTTTGCATTTAGACACTATACCACCTGTAGGAAATTCCTGGATGTCAAATGACTTCTGGAAGCTAATAATTAGTGCAGCCACTAACTTCCTGGCTTTGCTTGGCTCATTGAATTTTTTAATTTTTTCTTTTTTTTACTTGGGGAGATTGGTTTGGGCTCATCTCGTTTTTCCTCTGTCCAAGACTCCGGAAGTTCTAGGAAAGATAGAAACACTGAATCTATTCTTGTACTTCCTGATTAAGGAGGCTTTCAGAGCATTGCAGCACACTTAGAAAATAAAGGATAATTTCTCTAACTCTTTTTTTTTTTTCATTTTTTTTTAGATGAAGTGCACATTAGCAAGCAAAATCAAATCATTACTGTTCTGAGTTTGGTCTTCCATTCTATATACCAAAGATGGTCTCCAGGCATTATAGTGTGGACTTCAATGAGAACAAGGCTGACTTTCCTGTGATTCAGATTTCATGCTCTTTAAATTTGGGAGTGATACTATTCTTGTGACCAGATAAGACAATACAAATTTAAGCACTGAGAAATTCTTGGATATTACAGCTGTGCAGAATATTTTCTGATAATTTTCCTATAATCACTTTATGTAATCATTTCTATCATTGTCCAGAAACCAACAGTACCATTAGGTATATCAGAAGTAAGTAATCTGGCAAAATTCAGTATATTTTTGCAGTCCTAAAACTTTCAGGAAAGGTCTTCATGGCTTTCAGTCTGGACTTGTTACCAGATGAAAAAATTCATTTCCTTCAGAGGCTTCTCCACCTTTTCTATTGCTTTCATGCTTTTATGACTATTGGCACTTTGGAGATAATAAAGAAAAAAGGCACAAAGACAGCAGAACGACTATAAATAGTTATAAAATTTACAGATTAATTTTGTACATCTTATTTCTTTAATAACTTTTCTCTTTTTTTCTTTCATAAAGCAATTTGTACATCTAAGTGATATACTTAACAACTCCTATTGCTGTTGGAAAATAACAAAATACTTCTTTTCCTGGAAGTGATTGATTATAGTCTGGATAAATGAAATAATTTTCCCTCTTCTCTTCTCATTATGCTTTGAGCAAAACACCCATTACAGGAGTACTGTGCAGCCATTTGGAGCTAGGAAATGCATTCCATTTAGCCTGTCAAACACATTTTAATTCCTGTTGTAACTCTGCCTCTTTTCCAAACCTCCTTTTCAAGACTACTCTAATATAACCTAATTTTGACAGAGCATTTTGGACTCTGGGCAGCTCTGACTCTTGAGCTCTTTTCCATCTGGAAAGTTTCTTTTCATTTGCTCAATACCAGAGCTTTCTGGTTTGTTTGGTTTAGTTGTTTTGCAATATACAACCTACAGTCATCTTATAAAATAATTTATAGCATTCATTTGGCCTCCTTTTTGGAACTTTCTATTTGGGAAAAAAAATCAAAAATAATCAAAGCAAGCTCAACTCTAGTTTTCCTTTTAATAAAAATGGTTTTACCCAAAATACTGGAGTGGATGTCTGAAGATTGAACTCTCCTTTCCAATGTCAACAACACAAATGTTTTTTCTAATGGACATAATTGTTACTTTGTGTCATGGCTACATTGTATTTGGTGGGGGTTATTTTTCTGTGTTGAAAACCATAAAAAATATGATAAAAATATTCAGTGGGACAAAAATTAAGTGATAGGATTTTATCTAATCTTCAGTAAAGTGGGATACTGGAAGAGACCACAAAAAGAGCACTCCTAATTTTAAGATGAAACTTCATGGGTTCGTGTGGAATATATAGAAATTGCATTATTAACATATTTTTTTACTCATGGAATAACATAATAGTGAGGTCTGGATTCAAAATTCAAGAGATCTTTTACAGCCTCATATCTCTTGTAAATGTTTTATGGATGGAATTATTTCTCATTGCTATATGAAGAAAATGCCATTTCACAAAGGCGGGTTTGTTATCTACTTGAATATTGGTGAGCTGTTTTTTTGTTTTTGTGATCTGTCATCAGCATTGTGCTAAACTGCTTAAGGAAACCCCATTCAGGTTTTTGCCCTCTTTTCTTAACCAAATGGAGTTGGTACTGAGAGATTTTCACTGCAACAATAAAAGTCTTCTCCTTAGACTAGTCCTGGGGAAGCGAAGGCTAAGTGGACCAAGAATCTATTTTCACTTTACAATATCTATATATCAAGAATCTATATCACTTTACAATATTAATGCAAGCAAATAATAATAATAAAAATAATATTAACAAAGCCATCATTAGAGATGGTGGTGGTTCTCCATAGTTGGTGTGAGAAAGACCCCATAATAAATAGCAGCCTGCATGAATCACAAAGAGTAAGGGAAACAGAAGGACAGAAATGTTTAGGAGAGTTGTGCTCTGACTAACCCCAGGGTAACTCTGTCACATCCTTAATTTGTCCCCAAACCAAGAACTAAGACAATATATGAGATAAAAAATATGTAGTGCATCTTTCTGGTTACCAGGAAGCACTATTCCAATTTTTCTTGCATTTTACTTTAAGAATAGGGATTCAGTACACATCAAACACACTGTTTGCTACCTCTATAATTTAGTGCATTAGTAGAAAATACTACTTTTGTGTCAGATCAGGTTATGTGGAGCAATAAATCTTTTTTTTTAGCTATGTGTCTGTAAATGCACTTTTTCAGTGAGAGAAACCATAAAGTAAATTTCCTGGACTGTTACTGATCTCCTAACAACTACTCAAACTGCTGCATTAGAAGCTTTTACTGATCATGCTGCACAGGCCACAGAGCTGTGTTCAAGTCAGGCATCTCCCCTGTCAATCTTGCTACCATTTATTGTTATTAAAGTCCCAGAAATGTGCTAGGTCTTGTCACACTGCCAACAGTGGCAGCCCTTTCCTACATTTAAGAAGCCTTCTGAGTTTCAATTTTACTAAAATTTCTAAATCATGCAGAGCAGGTAACAACAGACACAACACTAGGTAAAAAATTTAAACTTGGGGTGTGGAAGCCAAATGAGGATATAAAAAGACACAATCTAATAGTGGAAAAGAAGGGGGAAACCCTTTCTTTCTTTCTGGATTTTATTTTGCCTTTTTTTTTCTTGGTTTTTTTTTTTTTTTCAGGAGGGGGGTATTATTTCCTACAGGACAGGGCGCAGAGTAGGATTTCACTCCATAGGAACAGAAAAATATCCACTGCTTGTTATTGCCCCTCACTGTCTCCAGGCAGCATGGATGGATTGAGTCTTCAAATGAGATGTGAATATGTCACATATAAATGAGAGGGACTGCACACACATGGTTTCTCTGAAATTGTCACAGAGATGAAATTCTTCTGAGTAGGTAAGGATATATGATTACAGATAACGTGAAAGCTGCAAGCAAATGAATGGAAAGCTTTCCTGATCAAACTGTCTTTCAGCCCAGTTTACTTGGTTTCTATGGCAAGTCATACTGTGATCTCTTCTTTCTCATCAAAACATGATTGGGTGGGGGTATCATTATTTGACTCATCTAGGTATTGACAACATTTCAGTATTGTCCACAGAAAATGAAATTATTAAAGATTTAAATGATGGGATGACATTTAAAGTGCAGTAACTCTGCTCTATGACAGCAGCCAGAGAGACCTTTTTATCAGAATTGCTACATAGTCACAAGAAATTATTTGCTTTAACCACAAAATATTTTGTAGCTAGAAATTTTCAGACAGAGTTCTGTAATTTTATAACCTAATTATAGTTGCCTTTGTAGAATAAGAAATGTTTATTAAATGAGTTAGACATTGATCTAGATTCATTTAATGTAAAAATTTACATAGAAATTAGTGATTTGGGATGGTAATCACTTCCCCCTCCTTAATCTATTCTGTTGGGTCAATTAATGTGGTCATTAGAGACTACTTGCCCTTTAAGCCAGCTCTGAGAAAGACCAGAGCAAAACCAGGCTGCAGTAAAAGACATTCTGCAAGGATGCTGGCACTTGGGTCATGTGTTAGAGCTCCGAAACCTTTCTTAATGTACTGCAGATGTTACTAAGCTTTGAGCCTCTTTAGCTACGTTTTCATTTACTGTTTAGGTGGTCACTGTGTTACATTGTTGCCAAGAGAGCTTTTGAATCAGCTTAATACAAGAATTCACTATATTAATTCATTCATAAGTAACTGAAAAGACTTAAAGGGTCAAGATATCAACTGAAAGCATTCTATCCCGAATTCAGTAGCTAAAGCAACAGACAGGACACAGTTCACCCCCCTTAGCAAATAGTTTTTATTTGTCTGCAAAAATTGTCACTGCTGGTTAACCCACTGAGGTGTTTGGCTGGAAGAGAACTGTTGCAACTGGAGTCTCCAGAGTCAGTCACAAAACAAATGTTCCAGAGAGACTGAAAAACAATATTAAGACCCATAAAAGCTTCCTTTTCCTTGTACCCAGGCCTTTCCAGCCAGAGAGAACAGTGCTTACTGTATTTCTACTGATATTTGTATTTTTTAAATTCAGTTCTCAGCCTTCATAGCTGTTGTCTTTAGGAGGAGTAGGGAACTGAATCCTTTTGTGCATGAAAGGCAAAAAACACTGGGACAAAGATTTTACCAAACTGCTTCTTCTTTGAGTGTTAGATTGGAAGTGTGACTTTTTGGAAGAGTGACAGGCATTTTGCCTGTAGCTGCAAACACAGCTAAGAAATCTTATATTGAGTTCAATGGAACCTTTTCTTTGTTTTACACACCAGGGCACTGCTGATGTTCAAACTACTGTCACTGTTCTTTTGTGCTGCCAAGCAGTCCCCAGAGGTTTTGGCTACTATTGCCTAAATCAGGCTCATTTGAGAGGAATTAATTCAAACACCTATAATCTGAGTAAACACTGAAGGAAGCTGAAGAAGCATTAGAAAATATCTAGGAAAAAAAAGAAAAAAGCTGATGAAAATTTATTGTCCCTAGTTCTATTAATAAAATAGGCTATTGGGCTCATTCTTCTGATTATTTTTCTTCCAAGGGAGAGGAGTGGTTGGAAGGAGAAAGTGACTCTAATCCAGAGGAATATCCTAGTGAACACCTCCAAAGCATCTGAATATTAGTATTAATAGGGATATCCTTCAGAGAATGACACAGATGTAAGACTTGGGGCCTGCTGCACCACAAACTCTGTGTTTAACTTCATCCAATTAAAACAGTAACATTTTACCTACAACCCAACTCTGGTTTCGAGTAAAGGACTGTACAAGCTGCAAAGAAAGGAGGAAATCAAGTACTGATATTGTAAATAAAAGCACAGTACACTTCAAACCAACAACAAATGCAAAATTAATGTTATACATTTGCCTGTTCAATAAGAGATTGAGAAATAAATCTGTATTTATAAAGAAATTAGCTACAATCCAAATGTGCATATGTGTATTCATATGAGAGAGTCTGTATGTATCATGCATACAGGCTATAAAAACATTTTACAAATCATTTGCAATCGTGCCTTCAATCTCCTGCCACATATGAAAGTTAGATCAGTGTTAACTCAATGGTCAAAACTGTGTTGGGAGAGCAAATACCATTTTTCTTATAACATTTATCTGCCTTGGTCATGTGAGATCACCCCAGTACTAGAACTGAAAGAAGTACTAATAAAAGAATGTTTTATGCCAAATCTCAAACCACTAGTACAAAAGAGTGCAATTTATCAGATGCAAAGGAAAACACTATCTGACAGTGCTACAAAAGTACTACTATTCATTACATATCTAAAGGCTACTGATCAATAGAGAGCACTATGTTCTTTCATTCAATAGGTTCAAGCTTAACTGATTTTCATGGCTTCTTGAGTGCTTTTATGACTAACAAGGCATGATCCACATAGTGCTTTGTCCCCGATTTGCAAATAATCTAATAAAGTGACAGTAATAAATCACAAGTATCATTAATAAACCACCATCAAACAAAGCAGCACACTGAAAACAATGTGGAAAATGCACAGATAATTCTCCAACTACTTTGGGGAGCAAACAGGCTAAACACACAGTAAGAGCTGTGAGTTGAAATCATAGTAAACATACACATCTGAGCTGTTAGAGATTTCCTATTGCAGTTGGCATATACTGCTTCTATGTTTCTTCGGGGCAGGTTCATAAAGAAAAAAAAAAGAAAAGAAAAAAAGAGAAGAGATGAGAGAAAACAAAAATTAAATTGAGTAAACCAGTGCTTGGAACACAAGAATATAATCAGCTTGGTTATGCTTGTATGCTGTTAAAACAACATTTTATGCCTGTTTACTTTATAATTTTGTACCTCATAAATACCTACAGAAGCTAAAACTGTCAGTGGTGCCACTTCAAAGGGCAGCGGCCCTAGGAACAAGATCTTTGAGGTTTGGCCTACCCACAGTGTGGTTAAAGTTATGACAATGTTTCTTTAAATCTAAAATCTAGCTGGCATAAATCCATGAAAAGCACACATACCTTCAAATGGGAAATTCAGGATTCATTTACTTACCCTTCAGGTGTGGATTTAATGAAAGCTGGGCATTTAACATGGTAACAAGCTTCCACAGACTTCATAGAAAAGTCCAGCTCCAAGGTACATACAGCAGCAGCAAAGCAGTCATTTTGACTCCATCATCTCTACAAAAAAATTCATACAAATAGCAAGTATTTACTTGAGGTGGAATCCTAGAAACAAACTTGCAGCTGTCACACAAGTTGTGGTTGAGGTGAACTCTAGACCGTGATAGCACTTTGCTCTATACTGAATAGAAAGTCAAATTACTTAGCTTTGGATAATTTTGAATTAAAAACTAAAAAATTTGTTTCTTTTGCTTTCAGTTCCCAAATTTAGCAGAGATGTGGTACAGTTACAAGGGGAAGTCAGTTTCCCTGGAATTTTTGCCCTGACCAAAACTTTTTGCAAATACCACAAGAAAGCTTTTGCCTACCTTATTTTCAATTCAGCATTTTAAGGCTTTCCTTCTTCTGATAAAAGGATGAATTCTTGAACATGAATCAAATTTCAAATAAAATCTTTAGATGCTTTTCAACCACTTCTCTGGTGATCCTTGAGCAAATAAATGTTTGTGTCAGTGGCTTGAGGTAAAATACATTATTAGAGCCAATACTAAAACCGTATTTCCTCTCAGCCTCAGAAACAAACTTTGATTCAATACTAATAGCAATGGAAAATAAATAAATTAGGTGGTGGCTAATAGCAGAGTGAATAAGAGTTGTCTCTCTGAAGACCAGAGGCCTAGACCTTGGTTTATTACAGCAAAGGGGACAGGTATTACAGATGGGTATTTACAGGCCAAACTCCCAGACTCCAAGGTAAACCATTCCCTTTTCATCTATTTCAGAAAAACACACACCCTAAATAAATACTCAGTTCTTCTCTTTTAAGGTGTTAAGGAAAACTGGTGAGGCAGAAGCGAGGAGGAGCTGAGAGCGGAAAGGAAACCACTGAGCTGGAGGCAGGAGAGAGGGAGAGAGCTGAGCTCCCAGCAAGCCCTTCTGGCACCTTGGAAAGGCCAGCTCCTCTCTGTAGCAGCCTGAAACAGCAGCAACCACATCCCATTGTCCACCTCTGGGAGTTTTAAATGGGTGTCTGTGGAGTTCTCTTTAGAATATCAACACGCTGAGACAGCAGTGGGAGAGGGGCTTACCCCTCCCAGGAAAATGCTGTGGTGTGTGGGGCCACAGCAGCAGTTCCCACAGCCATGAACTGGTCCTCAGCATCTCTTCATGCACGTAAACCACTTTTGCCAAATTTAGTGCTTCTAGATATTTTGAATTTTACGAAAAGAAATTATTGGTCAAAATTCTTGAGAGAAAATTAATTCATATGAAAAGAAAAAAGAAAACTCATTTACTAAAACAAACAAACAAACAAAAAAAGTAAAAAAAGGAGGCCCTAAGGAAGTTAGTGTTAACAAAACAAACCTAAAGCTTGAAGTCAGTGTCACCATCACACCTCTTATGCAGCATGTGACTTTGTTATTTCTTTATTCAGAGGTCACTGCTTACTTTAAATGTGACTTTAGCTTTTGGGCAGAGATGGGCCTGGGGGCCAGATGCTCAGCTGAACAACAGACAGATGCATGTGGAAATGGATATTTAAAAACTGCTAAAATGTCTATAATCATTTAGGGTAGAGTTAGGTTGCCTGCTGACATTTCACCTGCATGTACTTCCTATACAATCATTTGTTTTAAAACAGTGTCCTTCATTAGTTCAGTTATTCACTTATGGAATTACTGCTTTTTTTAAAGCTTATTCCTATATCTGCAAATGAGTTAAGATCCCCCCAAAGCTTAGGTCTTTCTTTCTCAGGGTGAACCCTTTCACAAATGCTTTTGATTGCAGCTCCAGTCATCTCTCTTTTTCTTACTTTCTTACAATTGTCCCCTTCCCTTGAACAGAAATTTAAAAGAGATGGTGTCCTTGCACTTCCCACTCCAAGACAACTCTTCCCAACATCCACCAGCCAGGCCTAAAGTATAAAAAGACATGAATTTGTTCCTCCTGTGCAGAAGACAACATGGGAACGAGAGCTAATTTAAGCAAGCCCATCTCCTTTCCCTCCCTGCACGAGTTTCAAAGCGCGGCTTTGATATTTCCGCCCAGGACTCTTGCTCCCAGCATCCCTCGATGCCGAGGCGCTGAGCAGCGACTGTCGGTGCTGCAGGAAAGGGAAAGGAGAGGGAAAGGCTCAGGCCCAGCAGATGTGCAGCTGCAGCAGCAGCTGATCTCCCGCCCCAGGACCCGGCGTGCTGCCAGCTTTGCCCCGGGGTGACACTCGCCCCTTTCGGGGCCCACACGAGGCTCACCGTGCTGTTTAACCCCACGGGAAGGGCAGGAGCACGGGAATGCCGGCGGTGCTCCGCAGCTGAGGCCCTGACCCTCCGGCCCCGTGACGCTGCAGCTCTCGGCGGCGGCTCTGGCTCCAGTTAAGGCAGCGTGGAGGGGGGTCTGAGAGGAGGCTCGGGGAGGGTCTGCTGGACCCACACTCCTGTGGCTGTACTGGGAATTAATTCCCACATATGTGCTGCAGATGGGCCATAGCCGCTTCTCCAGGCTGCAGCCTGCAAATAAACTTAGCAGCAGCTGGGGAGGGGAACCAACATACACCTCGTGTGCTTTAATGGGTTCTGTGTTCCTGCATATGGAAGTGTTCCCTCCCCTCTCTAACCCACACAAAGCCTCCTATAAAGTCCCATAAACAAAGCTGTGGATATAATTTTGAATGAGAAACTTGCCGCCAGGGAAAACGGTGGTCAGGAAAACACAACATACCTTTTTCTCAAAGAGGGTGTTTTGGTGTGTTTTCATAGATTAAAACCAGATTTGGCTGGTTTGAGCAAGCAGGCAAACTTCTGACCTTTTTTCACATAATAAACCATCCCTCTCTGCCCAGCTCTGGTACCTAACCTGTCCTAAAATAGCCAAGTGGAGCATGGAGCATGAGCCAGCCGCACCGCCAGGTGCAGACGTTTGTCACCACAGCACGGTCGTGCCCACCTCCGAGCCCTCGTGCCCTGGTCTGGATCCAATAAAGCAGCTGAATGTGTGATTAGCTTTATGTTTTCAGGAACTGGCCCTCAACAAGACCTGAAATGAAACTTAAAGGAATGCTTCTCTGGATCAGCCCCATAGTGTTCAGTATTGGTTTGAGATGCCAGTATGCACCAGAAAGAGTTGTGGCTGAGAGACCAGGGAACTTAAAGCAAAGCATGATTTTTACAGCTCCACATGGAGTTCAAAGTTAGGGAAATCTGCATGATTCTATTAAGTTTAGCCAAGAAAAATCAAGTTGAAGAAAACTTTGTATTTCCAAACCTGCACCCAAATACAATCTGGGTGCCTTTTTTGTTAGTTAAATAAATGCAATGAGATAAATATGATTAGTTCTTTTCAGAAGCTTCTGTGCTCAGCAGCCTTTGAACCTGGAGTTAAATAGATAATGCAAAAAAATGAGGTACCTGAATTATTTGAGAAGTCATTTTTAGGCAAAGTGGCTTCCCTGTAGCAGGGTCTCTAACAAAATGTGAGCATCCAGGTGTGTCCATGCACAGCTCTGCAGATGTGGGCAGGTAGGGAGAGAAGACAGAGGTCTGGGGGAGTTGCACTGCCAGCCCTTCTGTGAGAGACCACTTTTTTCTCCTTAATGCATCCAATTCTTGGCAACAATGAGCACATGGGTAGATTTTGGCTGATGTGTACCCGGTTGCCAAGCAGGCTGCTCTTCAGTTTCTTATTCAAGAGAGCAGACAAATTCAAAAACATCACCTCTCTACTGTTCTAGATTAATGTAACAAGCTTAATGTCAACTTCCTTTTTTTTAACGTGTAAATGTAGCAAAGAGGTTACTGACAGAAATGTTGAAAGAGTAGTAAACACAGAATCCATTTGTTGTCTAGATTTTCTCAGAAAAATCACTGTAAATTTGAGCTATTCAATCAAGCATCAGTAATAGTCTCCCTGATGATTATGTGACTGCTGGAAAACCCACATTATTGCCCACATTCATTCTGGATATTTTCTCTTTTAGCATTAAATTAAGAAGGCAAAAAAAAATTAATTTTACAGCTTCTCTCAGTGGTTTATAAAATAAGAATAGAACAAAATTGATAATCTGACTTTTTTTTTGGTACTTTGGAAAAGTTGAAGAAAGAAAAGAACGGAAAGATTGAAAAAAAACCAACTCCCCCTCCCAAATCAAACAAACAGAGAAAAGCAACAAGAAAAACAAAACATGTTAAGATAGTAGAGAATCTAGGGCCAGAAAGTTATCTCTGACCCACAGAATTTTTGGTTTTTTCTTCTTTTCCTAATTTTAAAACCCATTCGGGGTTTTCTAAGTATGTGGGCCAGTGTCTGTGAGGATGCCAGTGAAACACAAAACGGACTGAGGAACAGACTATTTTGAAGCCATAACTACTCAGCTGTTTTCTGTTTGCTTTGGCTGTCAGAGCTGTGGTAGGTGTTTCCCATTTCTAGCCTTCACACCTTTATTATGTTTGAGTTGCATGTCAGAAATATTTCAGATGCTGTGGATGGAGCCCAAGGAAGGGCCCTCTTGGCCCAAGGAAGAAGGAGTTCCAGTGTCCTAAGGATTTCCCTTGTGCTGATCAGGAGACTTCACCTACCCTTTCAAGGGAGCCTAAGTCTTGTGAGCCTTCAAAATTAAAAAAAAAAAAAAAAAAAAAAAAGAAAGAAATGTGTAAGACTCTCAAACTTGATGGGTGATAAAAACAGATCTTTTCATTTAAACCCATAAAAACTAACCTTCTTCTGGCTACGGACCCTTGGAGGTCAGAGGTAACTAATGCTCAGCAAAACCTGTCCAGGATTTGTTCCTGGTGGCTCCACTCCAGGGCAAGAATGTTACTGTTACACATTTCAGCACAAAATTTGCTCATCAGCTCACTCTCATTAAAGAGCTTGCAATTCACATTTTAAAATATTGCTTATTAAAACTGCCTACAGAAAACACTTTGAAGCAGTGACCACACCAATGCTAGACTTCTGTCATGAAAGTATGAGCTTTGAAATGGAGGGAAAAGAGTCCATTTTCCAGTGGCATCCCACATTTGATAGCTTGCTATCTGGTTCACATTGACACACCTTGTCACTATAGAGATGGATCTCCCCAGCAAGGCCAGAGTATTGAGTATTAGGATTGTTTGTAACCCTCTGCAGCCCTACAAACCAGCCCAACAACCCCAGCTGGCCTTTTGTTTTTTTTTTTTTCCCTGTGAAATATACCACTGTAAGGATAAACACTGCAAGTGCTGGAAGCAGAGATTAGAATAATTTAGGGATGTCAGTGCCCACACTGTGCCTGCCATGCTTGATGGGGACCTCCTCAGGAGGGGCTGCTGCTAGTATCTGCATTTCACTTTCAAACACACATACATTACATGTTTTAAACATTCTCTTTTGGCCCTCATTATGCTTGTCCTTGGCTAAAAAAGCTTGAAGAGTGTTCTAAAAATTAGAGGAAAAAAGGCATTGCCCCTCTAAATCTCCATGCTGTAGTCCTGACTGGCCTGACTGGCCTGCATCAGCTTCCCTCTGATAAAAGGTAGCAATATGTGTTAATTAAATACAACTCTCTTTTTTCCTTCCCTTATTTTCCCATTTCCTGCCTAGCTTGCCTTCCACCTCCTGTTATTATTTTATTTTATACTCTTTTATTTTCTCCTTAATTTCTGCCTGTGATTATTTTTCCATCTCTTTCTTTGTTACTACCTTTTCTCATAATATTATCTTTATTGCTACTACATTTTACCTGTATATCAACTCTTTCACCGTGCCCCCTCCTTTCATTTTACCTTTTTATCAGTCCTTTTTTTTTCCTCTGACTTTTTAAATGGCACTATCTCTTTCCACTTTCCTGTTTTCCATTTCTGTTTTCAGTAATGTATTTTAGAAAATGATATTTTGATCAACTCCTTCATTTTTCCTCTGTAGCAAACTAGGTTAAATTCCTGCTCTTTTCCTGGAGGAAAAAAAAGACAGTGAAAAGTTGGTGGAAAGATGAAGAATGTGGAGATGACATGTCAATGAAAAATACTAGGTTAGCTCACTAGTCATGTAGATATTGTCTAACACAGTTTTTTTTGCAAAAGTCATCTTTCCAACGTAACAACAATTCTTGTGTTTATTTTTGAGCCAGTCAGCAGCTGTTTCTTAAGGTATCCTGAAAATACCTTATAATTCATACAGATAGAACAATGTTGTTTTCTCTGGGGTGTTTCCTGCCAATTCATTTATAACTTGAAGACTGAATTTGGAAACACCATTTGTGGCATACAGTATCTAGAGTGGAAGTTTGTTTAGGACACTGATAACCTTAAGTACACTTTATAGGAATTATGAACTACCTTAGCTATGATTTATAGCTATTTCCTTCCTAAATAGAACAGTAAATTGCTTCTGTGATGGCTACAAACACCAGAATACAACATGAGGCATAGAATCACTACTGCACCCTTGATGTGCTCTCCATCTTTTGCAGTGCCAAAAGCTGTTTTGGCTCTGTGTCATTCCCTTCAATGACATTTCACAGATACTTGTGTTTTGAGCAGGGATAGGTAATCATCAAATGTTTTAACTCAGGGTAGCATTAGCACTGCAAAATCAACAAGGCGTTTCTCTGCAGTCTGCTTTCTTGAAAGATGTCCACTTCACCTCAGGCATCAGAGAAGACAATTCAAGAAGCAGTAGTTCATATGGGCTCTTGCCCCTCTGGGGTGCTTCTGAGCCTGTCTCCTTGTGCAACCTGTCCTTTCTCAGGTGGTACTTCCTGGCAGCAACATTTCACCTGGGTTTCACTAGGGGAGCATACTAAATGTAACCATGGAAATTCAATAGCTTTAAACTGCAACTCAAAGCAGAGACCACCAAGGGCAGTATTGTCTGGTTTAGTGGAGCTGGCTTGTAAAATCACAGCCATTTCTCAAACCAGCTGTGAAACCCAGAGACAGCAAATTCTGATCTGCATTACAGTGCCTTCCTTAGTGAGTGCTGTTCCTGCCATGAAAAATGGCACCGCTGCCTCCTCCACGTGTTTAAAGACAGTAAGGATCAAACCCCATGTGAACGTGCACTTGGGGCAAAAGAGGAACTGCCTTTCTGGGTCCCTGTTCATGACTGGCATCCACCTCTTCTGGCCCCACACTTGAAAACAGTGCATAGCAACGCTCCCAACCAAAGCAGTTCAAAGCTGCTGTGGGGAACTGGTGACAAGGAATTTTTGAATTTGCCTGCTTGCTTGTTATATACAAACAATAACCATACATTCTTAGGGTTTAATCAGCTTCCATTGAACTCCCAAGTATGACATTAACTTGACTGAGACCAGAATTTAATGTAATTTTATAAATAAGTAATAATTCAATTCCCTTCT
This sequence comes from Irena cyanogastra, assembly GCA_013397155.1. Lineage (NCBI taxonomy): Eukaryota > Metazoa > Chordata > Aves > Passeriformes > Irenidae > Irena > Irena cyanogastra. The sequence goes on from VWZV01006645.1 coordinate 807,719, forward strand.
CCTTCTCCTCTTCACCACAACATGCATCCTATCACAATACTGATAAACTGCAATTAAGAATGCAGTTGCAGTACAAATTCATAGGCACTTGACTTTGGGAAATACAAAATTTTGCTGCAATAATTTCAGAACTATGGAGCAGAATAAAATGACTATCAGTTCTTCCACATGCTCTTGTTCAGGCAGGTTAGGAATGTCATCGGGAAATTTTCCGCAGGAACTCATAGCAGTAGATTTGAGAGCAGACTTGCTTTTTTAAGTTGATAGACATTTGTCTTTTAGTTTTTACCCTCTGATGTGTGCTAACAGCAAATAAATGAAATAGGAATATTTCCAATTAATTTTCTTTTTAATCTACTTATCTCCTACTTATCTCCTTACTACTATGAAGTAAGTTCAGATCAAATATGGTGCAGAGGCACAGCTACATAATAAAGCATTGCCAAGCCTAACAAGCTGCCTTTCAAGGTACATTTTTCTTTAGTGACTCTTCTGCAGCCAAGAATAAAATTAAAAGAATGGGAGAAAGACAGAGAGGGGGAATTAGCACATTTGACTCAAATATAAGCAACCCGCAAAATATGTTACTAATCAGGCAGATTCCCATCATCCTACTTATCATCTTGGGCCACACTGCATGTGGTTTCTTCCCAGATGTGCAGGATATTGAGGAAGACATTCTAGGACTACATACAACAGCAAGTCTTTGAGGACATACAAGTGGGACCTATGAACCCCCCTGGCGAAGGCTGTAACTCTCAGCATGCTGCATTTCACACAGCAGACAACTAAATTGTAGTACTTACTGATACTGGAGACCAAATTGGATTCAGAGAAGGATTAGACAATTTGGAGATGATAGATCTGTTACTGGGTATTACCCATAATGGCCAAGATACATCTATTTCAGAAACTCCCTCAAATGTTGACACAATCTGGAAAGAAGCTCCAGGGAGGAAACATTGGTTATATGATCTGGTCTTAATTTTTTCCCAAACTTCCATGCAACAGCAGCAAGAGGACACAGGGCCAGATGGGCTGTTGGTCAGACATCGCTCTGTGTCTAAGTAGAAGAAATCAATTAGTCTTTTGTTTGTTTATTGTCTCCCTTTACTCACTGCCATTTCAGATTGCACTCCCTTGCTCTGGTGTGGAAAAGATTTTGCTATCAGTAAGAAGTTATCAGTTCTTTGTCAGTTAGCTATCAAAGGTTATCATGCATGGGCCAGAACCTTTGATGAAGGCAAGAGAGCTTTACCAGAAAAGCATCTGAAACAATAGTGGGTTGTATATATGTGGGTTGGACTCTATTTATTTATTTATGTTATATTTTAGATGCAGGTGCCAGTGATTTTATTTTAAAGCTTCCTACATACCTTTCCTCCCAAATTTAAAGAAATAAAGTGACTGGACAGCACTCATTTTAAATTCCCAACATGGAAAGGACTGAAAGCTTTTGCACAAAGCTCTTAAAAGTTTATGTTGTTCCCCATTATAACTGCTAATGCCACATGATTGGCTTGTTAATATAGCTAACTCACCAGCAGCATTCACATTAATTTTCACTTTTTACTGTGTAACGGTAGTGCTATTTACTAGCCAGACAGACCATTTTTAGTAATGTTATAGGAACAGAGTGTGCATTACACAACAGAACTAGGTTACACCTGCAGCTGACCATTTCTATATTTATGGCTGTCTGACATCTGTAATGAATGGCAAATGGAAAATATTTGTTTTTTACTTTGGCTCAGTTTTTTTTTTCTTCATGTTTTAAAAATAAAAGTGAAGTGAAATACCTGGCTTTAATTAGGGATTTTAAATATCTTCAAGTCTCTTGCCAAGATGCCCTGGAGAAACAGAACAGATCCTTAGGGCAGTGCACAGGAAAGAAATCATTAGCCAACCTCAACCATCACTGGAAAACTTGACTGAAAAAGCACAGTTTGCATTACAGTTCAATTTGTAATCACATCCAGCCCTTTTCTCTTCAAGTCTCACGTACTAAGTTCCCTTATTGTATAGGTGTTACTTTAAGATGGGGAATTTAGCACGTATTTCTAGCAGAAGATCAAATGCTTTGCAAACTTTATGACAAATTGAATGAACTTAGGTAGTTCCTGATGTAATGTTTCATCTCATACTTATTATCTAATTATTATTGTCAACATGCAGAGTCTATCTTTTTCTCCTCTCTCTCTTAATCATGCAACCATTTTGGTTATGATAAAAAGATATCCTTTACATACCAAATAAAATTCAGGCTGAAACTGTCCATAGTAGCAAATTCTTATCACTCAGAGATTTGAGAATTTCTTTTTAGTTGTAGCAATATTTGTGCAGCTGGTCCCTGAAAGACCTGACTGGAGAGATAGAGGAATTTCAACAGTATTTTTAAAAATAGGATTTCAAAGAATAGGATTTTAAAAGAATTTCAAAGAATTAAAGGAATTTTAAATCTTATTCTTTAAAAATTCTTTTAAAAAATTAAAAAATCAAAATTATTCTCAGATTTAAGGGATTGATGTTGACTTAATTTGCATGAAATTATGTTCTTATTTGTAGACAGGGACTTTGTATCAAAATTTGGCTTGTAGGCTCTCCTCTGGTCCACAGAAGGGTAAAGTCTCCCTGTAAAAATAGCCACAGTGAACACAGCTTTCATGAGGAGCTGTACAAAGCCTTTGTCATAAAGAGCTTTGTTCTTCCTGTTGTACTGCCTTTGGTCAACTGCAGGTAAAAGCATTTCAGGGAGGCCAGAAGGAGATTTCTCCCCTGTGCTGGAGAGAACCCAAAACACTTGAATTAAGTGGAATTCACACCAGCTCTCCAGCATCAGCTTTTAAAACAAATCTTTCAAAGTCCATGATCAGTTTCACTACTTAAAATGACCAAGGTTTGTTCTTCCTAGAGGCAAAACTAGGGGGATTTCCCATTCCCACATTCTTCTACTATTCAGTAAAGAGCTTTGTAACCTATTGACAGGGCATATATCACTGTCTGTATAGATGCTGATACTACAGAGTTGGTAGATGAATGCAACCATCAGAGTCTTTCCATCACACAGAGATTTAGAAATATGTGAAATGAAAAGAACAGAATGAAATCTACCAAAAATTCCAGATTAATTGTTCCTGAAAGTTAGGAAATTTTGCATTTTGGATTAATGAAAGACATCAGCTGACAATGTCTTGGTTTGATTTTAATTTCAGCTGTTCATGACCTGCATTTTTAATGAGTGTCTTAGTGTGGACTATCATCTGAAGGATTTTATTGTCATTCTAATGCATGGGAAGAACATCACTTTCCATCAACTTCCTTTTCAAAACATCACATATATGTTTCCCTTTCATGTGTCTGCAGCATGGAATGGGGATTTGATAGACAAGGTATTAGCAAGACAATTCATAAATTAATGAATGGAAACTCTGCCTTCATTTTATCCTGATGGGGTTGGTAGTAGAGGTGGTTCTTCTGTTACTTCTTTTTGTTGTTGAGGACATTCTTGTGGGTGCAATTAAATTAGTGCCAAATTACCTGAAATAATTTGTGGTTATTAAATAAACCAGTCTCTGTTGTGGAAAGTGCATTGTTCCCTGACATTCCAGAGGCTTCCCTTTTTTTTTTTTTT